>JAJGOT010000569.1:492500-526085 GCA_022457155.1 Cladopsammia gracilis | reverse complement strand
TGAAGGTGGTGGCCAAATTGACATTATAGTCATGGATTTCTCCAAAGCATTTGATAAAGTGCCCCATAATGAGTTGCTGCTGAAGCTGTCAAATTATGGTGTTGACACCTACACGTTAAACTGGATAAAAAACTTCCTTAAGAACAGGAAACAGTGTGTGGTCTTAGAAGGTGTGAAGTCAAACTACACGCCAGTATTATCGGGTGTTCCACAAGGATCGGTATTGGGGCCAACCCTGTTTCTAGCCTTTATTAACGACCTACCACTTTACGTGAAGTCTAATGTACGTCTCTTCGCGGATGATACTGTAATCTATCTGACTGTTAAATCAGTAGATGATTGCGTGCAGTTGCAACAGGATCTACATCTAGAAATATGGGAGTCGGACTGGAATTGAAATTTAACATCTCAAAATGTAATGTCCTCCGGTTCACTAGACGTCGACACCCTGTGCTCTAAAACTACAAGCTTCATGGTCATTATCTCGATACAGTAGACTCTACTAAATATCTTGGGGTTCATCTATTTAATGATCTTCGCTGGAATGAGCATGTGAAAAATATCTCATCCAAGGCAAATAAAACACTGGGTTTTCTAAAACGTAACCTACGGCAATGTCCTTCCAAAACTAAGGAGACGGCATATAGAACTTTAATCCGGCCTACAATCGAATACTGCTCTACTGTGTGGGATCCGTTTACAGCTAAAAACATAAAGTCTGTAGGAATGGTACAAAGGAGGGCAGCGCGTTGGGTCCTTAACCGTTACGATCACCTTGACAGTGTTAATGACAAGCTATACTGCCTTAACTGGAAAACCTTGCAATCTCGAAGATCAATAGCTCGCCTGTCGATGCTATATAAAATGTGGAATAACTTAACCTATGCCGACAAAAACATGCTTCAGCCAGTTACTTATAAGTCTACTCGTTCCTCTGAGCATGCATACAAGCTCCCAACTGCCAGTTGTGATTATTTCAAATTTTCATTTTACCCCAGAACACTACTTGCTTGGAACCAGCTCCTAGGGATATTGCATTAAGCAAATCTCTGTTACTTTTCAAGGAAGCAAATTCCAATTTTTATTAATTTATATTTAAGTACTTAGCTAGACAGTCTAAATGCTCATCATTGAGTGAAGACTTACGTGGTAAATAAATAAGGTCCCACGTACTCTTGATGGGCCTCGGTGTTGAAGAAATGCGGAAAGAAGCCTTTCTTGCTTTCCGTCAGATTGAACGTGGCGTTAAAGTCGGAGAGGGGATAGGGGAGGAAACACAAACTGTCCTTGAACGTCAACCGTCCGGCTCTCAGGCTCAAGATTTTGGATCCCACGCAAATTTGATCTTTGACCTCGATGCGATGGTCGTAGAGGTACTGGAGGATGAACATCCCGTCGTAACCTTTGAAATTGTGAAAGATCACAATGACTTCCCGCGGTTCGCCCAGCACCTCCGTTTTGGTCAGCAGCCAATCGTAAAATTGCCCGGTGCAATCGCGACCGTAAAACACCAGGGCGGGGACGGTGTCGAGATGATCCTCCCCTTTGGCGCAGATGAGGATGGGCACGTGCAATTGGTCGTCCTGCGTGCATTCGTAATCCGCATACACAAAATAGGGCGGACATTTGGGCCGAGTTTCCTCCTCTTGTCCACGTCAGGATTTGAATGTGATGAGTACGACACACCCATTTATCGATATTTGTCTTCTTTTTATACGCTGAAAACGTTTTCTTCGTATTATTTGCCACTCAATCAATACACTGTGCTTTTCTTTGTCTTGTCAATTAAGTCTCAAATAGTCCCAATGTCTCTCTTGAATCAAAACGCTGAAATCGCTTATAAAATGATTCTTAAAATGCTTGCTTTGTCATTCAATTCACAGCAGCAAAATTTTACTTGTAAACGAATGCAATTATAGAGTGAATTGCACCAAATAAAACCTTGTACATTTGCACAAAATGATAAACTTTAGTTTAGTGTAGCTAAATCAGAAACATTATGACGACTCTTGCATACTATTGCATAATCAAACCGTAATAGCAATGATTCAGTATTCCAAAATAGAACAAAACCTAAAATTCATTGTATCTTGCGCTTCCATACTCTTGTATAATCAAACCGAAAGTTTCCACTTACTATAGCTAAATCAGCAAAATTTGGCCTCTCTCTGACCCTACTAATGGAAACACTAATGGCTTTACGACAAATCATTGACAAGAAAAACACAAATTTCTTGAGCCTTTGAAGATCAATTAACCCGTCTCGAACAAAATTTGTAGAGTCGCGACAAAGCAACCGCATATTTGTAAAGCGTTGATGATAACAAAATTTGTCTAAATAAACAGTCGGGATGCAGGTTAAAAGAAAATGAAAGAATATCAATGACAAAAAAGACTCAATAAAACGCACGCAGCTTTAACTCATGAAACAAGATGATGAGCTTTCTGTTGCGTTCAGAAATATGTGTCGATTCAAGAGGTACTTTCGGGCTCTTTTAGTCACTGCAACACACCAACTTCATAGAAAGCCACCTCGACTCTATCAATTTGTCACACGCCGAAAATCTAACCAAGCTTGGCCTTTTTGATTTGGACAAATATACTGGTATACGCCAACCGTAGCCCCACTTATTAAATTATATGGCAAATTCTGGCGAACAGGAATAGCAAGCTAGTATTACACCAAAGGACGAGCCAATATTCAGTCAATCTAGAGATGTCAATAAAGGACCCATTCAGGCCGGCGAAAAAATCTCGGCACTGTTCCCGGAAACGGGCACTTCTCGCCCTTTACCTCCATGTTTCCCTGCGATTTCGTCAATAACATGGCAGACCCAAACGGGAAGAACGAAAAACCTATTCCTTTGTTCAATGCCTAAAGCATACTTTGCACATGGCGAACGATAAACTGTTTTTACGCACTAATCCTCATGGCTCGATTGTAAACATGCTTGGCCCAGGGCACCGTGATGTCTGAACAATGCCCATTCTGTCATCGTGTATGCGGAAATCAAGTCAGTTCAGTTCAGCTTTTTTTTTTTAACCTAAGACCGGTTACACAACTTACTATTAATCCTGCCGAAAGAACTTCCGCCGGTATTGTTTTTTTTTGTCCAAGATACTCGTCTTGTTTTCAAGCGAAACGGAATGGTTGTCCAAATACTTTATTTCAGTCAGTAAAAAGATTGTGGAAAAATGAGATACGGAAGATGGCGTCATATGAGGTAATTAAAAATGGCCTCGCCATTGTTCAAAGTCGCTATTTTGGATCAGCCAACTTGATTTTTTTGACTCTGGCAAGAAATCACCTCTATTGATTGATTTAGTCGAAAACGATAACAGGATGCTAAAATTGACTAGAATTACCCAACTCAACATTTCCTCAACGTGCCTATGAACCTGGTTGACAAGTCGTGCTAAACAGTGTCCCAATATATTATGTAATGAACCAACTGAAGGCAAAATTAAATAGAAGGGTTTGTATGGAGCCACCACCATCAGGGCATAACGGTGCCAATATCTCACCCCCAAATTGCAATAAGATGCTGATTTTTGGCAAGCGGGCATTTTTCGTCATGCCCTTTCCGAATATTTAATCAAATCCCATAATCTCACAAATTTACGTTTTTGTGACGTCACACTTTAGTACTCTATTGAACGGACAAATGTCACTGATTGTCGATTTCAATGTACAATCTGATTAACAACATCCCCTATTTTAAAGCTAATAAAACCGATATATCGTCATCAAGCTTCAATACCTAAAACCATAAAACGCTTTTGTACATTATATTGTTTTGTGTTTTTAAAATCTTTAACAGAAAAAATTCAAGATTAGTTAGAAATGTTTCATGTCACCGGACTAACTTTTGAAGACAACCTAATTTTCATAATATTTCATCACATTTTCCAAAAGGAACCAAAGATCGGGACTCAATAATTAACTAGTATAGCCATTAAACCATTGAAAACGTGTATTTGCGTGTTCTCTACTGTATTTATTAAGATATATAAAACGGTTCTCTTTGAAGCACTCTGAATTTGTTCATGACCATATTTGCATCCTGCGCGTTTCATATTCACAAAAGTACAAAAATTTCAAAGTCGCTGCGAAAAGGAAGACAAAAAGCGCAAAGTATTTTTATATTTTTATGAAATCAAAAGAAATTCAAAGCGGTCCAGCCTGGACTTGGCAAATAAAAGCCAGCGAAGACAGGGTACTTTCGCATGTCTTCAAAAAGCGATTAAACGGGTGCTAATGTAATAATTTTCTTGAGCCTCCAATTCAAAAAAAATATCAAAATTAACTTGCGTTTCACACCTTTGAAGGAACACTAAACTTAGGAATAATAATAATGTTGTGTTGTGTTTGTTGGTTTCCGAGCAGCGAGCTCGTCAAATAATGCAATTTTCGATTCTGGCCAAGCGCAAATTTCCTAGGCTTTTTGCCACTTTGACTGTTGCAAGCTCTAAAAATACATTTTAACGTATTTCCAAAAACTAAAGTCGTTTCATTTACTTATGACCCAAGATAGTTTATATGGCAAAGTTTGAGGGAAAACTTTTTTCCGACCCGAAATGCAGTGGCCCGCTTTTACAGACACTGCCTCGAGCTCTTAACAGGTGAAGTTCCTTGAAGTAAGTTTTCATCGCTTAAAGCTCTTCTTTTTCCACCATATATTGTGGCAACTGAGTATTCTTCGAAAACCTTTCCTTTCCATTCGGAATCTTTTAAATTTGTGCTATTATTACGATAACGAAAACCAAGCACATGGCGAGTGCAGCAGCCATTTTGTTTAAGTAACAGCTAAAATTTGATATTCTTGTCCGTGTGACAAAACGCTCTCTCCTAGTACCTCTAAAAGAACTAAATATATGCATAGTAGACGGATTTTGATTAGTTTAACTTCTCTGTGCAGACAACAAGTAGACCCTCTTTTCTCTCTCAGGAAGCCTTTTATAAATTAACAATAAGGGACTTTCTAGGGGTGGCAGGGGAGGCTTGGTGTACATGCGCAAAATCATGGCCGGTTTTTGCCGGCACGGGCATTAATAGGTAAATCAATGGCGTCCAAATTTATAAGTTTAGATCGGGTTTTTTTCCTGATGTACCTTTGCGCGTATTGCGTATTTGCGCTTTGCTTTTTTGTGAGATTCACTGCGCGATACTGATTGTTGTTTAGTTGTTGTGCCTGGGTCTCATGTATTTCTCTGTATCAGATTTGACTTATTCAATGAACGATTCGAGTGGCTTTTAATTATTTCATTTTCTAACAATATCCTCATACTTTCTCGCTCCTTACGCATTATTTTCGCAATCATCCAACGATGTAGTAGTGCCTATAACGATTTTTGTTTTATTTTGTTATCTAAAGCTACACATCATGTATTGAACGTCTGCGAAAAAAAATTATGATTTCAGCAAAACGTGATTTTTTATGATTTTTTTAAAGTCTTCGAAATTTGCCGCCATTTTGGTCCACCATTCGCATTAGTCTCCTCTCGGTCCCTCTCGGTTAACAAAGGATCCATGACGTAGATTAAGGAACACGTAACTTCAAACAAAGGAACACGTGACTTCAAACAAAGGAACTGTGACGTAGATTAAGGAACATGTGAGCCCGTTAGCTAAAAATACTAATCGAATTCAGGAAGTCAGAAACTCCTGAGAAGCGCTAGCTTGCGTGGCAGGCGCTAAAAACGGGATGGGAAAGGAGGTTATGGGAGGGGGAGGGGGACGGTGTGAAGCGCGGAGAGAGGGTTTACCTTACGCGCTTCGCACGCACCCCAAATCCGCCCTTCCCCTCCCCTGTCTTGTGCCTGACCCGCAGGCAAGAGAAGCGCCGTCGCATCAAACGGAAAAAGGAAAACAAAGTGTTTAGCCAGCATTACAGTGGTCAGCTGTGTTCTTGAAAAGGATAAAGCGAGGTAAAATGATCTACTGACACTTTTTCTCAAATCGACTTTAGTTGGTATCTGGTATCAATAGCTATACACAAAGAAAAATTAAATATTGGAATAGGTGTGCAGCGAGCGCGGCCAGCAGCAAAAAGACTTTTGAAATGTTTTACAGTTGCAACCACTATTTTATTTCTTATTTTCTAACTGAATCAGCAGCTCAACTTACAACAGCATTGCAACAAACAAATGCTCCTTCTTGTATCTTTATCCTAGATGCCGTTTTAAATTAGGTTTTGTTTAAACCCAACATTTGGCACATTACTTGTTAATTTACAACGACTGTTATGTGATGTAAAGCAGAGAAAATGAAGCATTAATTTGCCTTCTTCTGGCAAAGAATAACTGGGGCGGCATGCTTCGGAAATAGTGGTTTGGTATCGCAGAGTAAGTCGTTCCACTTGCCCGCTCTGCTTTCTGCACCAAACATGTTTCCACATTTTTCTTTCAGATTGTTTGGTTCCCCTCTAAACCAAGCAGTGTATCCTTTCGCCAGTAGAGTATCATCAATCCAGTAGAACTTATGGTCGGCTTTGCGGACAAAACCGAGCCACACACCCAAATCTCCGATATCTGTGACTTTTTTTTGTTTCTTTACCAGGTTGAATATGAAGTTATTCTCGGCAGCTGATCTGATTATAGCGAGATCTCCTCCAAGCATCTGACATGTTCGTCGCGCATCGCTCCATTTCATGGTTGGAATGTTGATGATGAGGAAGCGGGAATTTCTATAGCGGTGAACCCAACCGTTGTCTGGACAAACTAAAACGAATGAAACATCCAGTTTATGATAAACCATTCATTTACCCACAATAAAATTTAACCATGCTTAACACATTCACGCTAATGAGGTTTTCGTCTTTCAACACCGAAGAGGAACGTAATTTAAATTTGAAACTTTTGAAAACGCAATTTACCTTTGAACCCCCAGTTGTTGATGTTAAAGGTTTGATCCCGCATCGGCTGAGGGGTTTTGTCGCGAAGGGCTGAATTGGCGGTGGTATTATTGCCTTTAACAGAACTGCTCAAACCAAGGATAAAAAAAATGAAGAAGAAATTCGGCATTTTTTGAAACATTCGTCTTCTTGTGAGCCTCGAGGATTGAAAGTGTTCTCTTGATGATCCTTGGTGATTAATGAGTTACCGCTGCGGCAGTTCAAGTTGGAAGCTGACGAATAGAATCTGCGAAACAAGAACAATTTTCACGTTATGGCTTACTCGACAGACTAATGACTGACTATTCTGAGAGGTTAACATTGACTCCTGCATAACAAGTTGTTTTAACTTTGTGGTGTTTAGTTTTTGCCATTCCTACGTTTTTATTTGTTTCATCCCAGAAATTCTAAAGCTTTCTAAAATTTAAACAGCTTTTTCTACACGGCCCTTCTTTAACAGTCAGGAGGGAAGCGTCTCGAGGCAAAACATTTGTCGAATCATCACAGTGTGACGTCACGTCATAGATCATTGATTTTCAAAATGGCGGGCACATTTGGAATTTCCTACGGTTTGGATGATTCATTTACTTTATTCCAGATGTTCCTCAGGATTCTAAAAATATAAGAGACCTATTTCGCTCCAGGGGGCGGGAAGATGATAGACCCTGGGAACGAGGTTGGATAGTTTCTAGTAGCACAGAGCACAGGCAGACCAATCGTGATGTGTGAATCACATCAAGCACAGTAATGAAATATATACCATTTGTCACGGAATTGAGAAGCGATAGAAAAATCGAAAATATTACACAATAAAGTCTTCTCACCTTTACTTTATTGTCTCTTGATGTATCCTGACCGGTTTAAATGCATTTTTACCACTTTTGTCACTCGCCCCACTATCCACTATAAAAGAAGGGAAGGCTGGAGACCTTTGAGCGAACCCTCGACACGCGAAAGCCAATAAATTCTAAACAATTCAACTCAAGCTCCCCGAATTGCCACCAGTGAGGCCGCAGGTTAAATGTCTACCCGTGCGATTCGTGCTAGCTTCCAAATTCCCTTTCACGGGCTCTAAAAGGGCTCCGTTTTGGAGCGATTCTGGCCATCTTCGCTTCGCCATTGTCTGCGATCCCAACGGCTGTACTACGAAATTCGAACACTAAAGCTAAGCGACCGCGTCACAGAGACAAAATGACATTCACCCGAGGGGAGGGTCGTTACTTTTGCCCTCGCGCAAATTTTCGGGGGAGCTGGGGTATGGGGCGCCAAATGTGACAAAAAAGATCATTCTCCTTGTGATAAATCGTTCCTTGATATATATATTACAACTCGTTATAAATACATTATTTCGTTTGATATATATATCACAACTCGTGATAAATACATTATTTTGCTTGATATATAGGTCACAACTTGTGATATATTATGTTCACTCGTGATATAGATTATGATTTTCAAGCCCGTGATATAGATTACTCAATGTCCGTGATATATGTTATAAAAGAAGACTGGGCCGGGCGCGGGATTCTGAGCGTGCGCAGAACTTTTTTACGATCGAAGACGCGGGAAATTCTTGAATGCGTGATCGTGAACGAGCTTTACCGTTTATAGTCCAGCTACACGTATTTCTCTAGAATGGCGACAGATCGATCAAGAATGCAAAATATTGTCGAAAATGTAGTGGAGAACGTAGTTAACCACCCAGAGTTTAGATCTCTGGTAAGCGGCGTGCAGACGCAAACGAGTTCGATCACAACTAGTACAAGTACAAGTACAACAACAAGTTCAAGTTCTGCGAGTTCCTGCGCCACCTTCTCTCCCATTCAGGAGTTTAACTCAATATTTCGCAGAGGAGCATCAACTGGACAGCAGCAACGAGGTGCAGGTGCTGTTTCTTCGTTTTCACCAGGTATAGGAACCTATACGGTCATCAACGCAGCAAGAGACTGTCTTCTAAACGTCGCTGGATGAATTCGATTACATTGACATTATTACAAAACATTTTGCGACGAGCTTCTGCTATTTGGCTGGGTATATTGTGGAGAAAAGTCTCGATGTTGTCTTCAGCGGCCGCCATATTTGCCTCATTTCTACCAGGCATCCACTCATCCTCGTTTCCAGGACCTCCCAAGTGGTACCCAGTCTTCTTTTATAACATATATCACGGACATTGAGTAATCTATATCACGGGCTTGAAAATCATAATCTATATCACGAGTGAACATTATATATCACAAGTTGTGACCTATATATCAAACAAAATAATGTATTTATCACGAGTTGTGATATATATATCAAACGAAATAATGTATTTATAACGAGTTGTAATATATATGTCAAGGAACGATTTATCACAAGGAGAATGATCTTTTTTGTCACGTTTGGCGCCCCATAGATGTTTTCATTCCAATACGCCTAATACAATGACGCCCAAGTATACGCTCCCACAGCGTCTTGTTATTTTAAAAAGATACTTTTCTTTTGATCTTGATGAAAAATTGCACTTTATCATAGCGCTTTGCATCAGGCAATAAATTAAAAACCGAGATCAACATTTTTAAAATGTTTCAACTGACAGATCACGCGTTTCCTAAATCCGTGACAAACAAATAAAACTTTTGCGGTTTCAAGTTTCAAAAGTTTCAAGTTTCAAGTTTAAAACTTTTGCGGTTTCAAGTTTCCGTTCGAATCACATGCACCGGCTCCCCCGACGGTGTCAATTTGCGCGAGGGCAAAAGTAACGACCCTCCCCTCGGGTGAATGTCATTTTGTCTCTGTGACGCGGTCGCTAAGCTTTAGTGTTCGAATTTCGTAGTACAGCCGTTGGGATCGCGGACGCGCATTTCCCTTTCGTAAACGGTCGTTGCCATTTTAGCGACACTTAGAAAAATTTTCACCAATTTTAGAATTATTTTTTCTATCAGAAAAAGAAAAATGGAATATAATTACCTGGAATCGAACCCGGAACCTCTGCATGCTAACATCTCTCTCTTACCACTAGACCACTGGGTTGATCCGGCAAACCCAAGAAAAATTTAATTATAAAACATGCTTTTCTTAATATATATCAATAACGGGTCACCCTAACCCTAAATCTCACCTAACCGTGAATCTAGCTTAGATCTAATAATCGCTTTACCTAGGCCCAATTTGATCTAATAATGATAGCCTATTTTCGTCCCAATCCAGGCATAAACTAGAGAGAAATAGCATCGACCATTACAAGAAAGCTTGGTTACTAATGAATGCTAATGATGGCATCGACCGTTAAAAATGGCATCGACCGTTTGCTAATAATGGCATCGACCGTTAAAAATGGCATCGACCGTTTACGAAAGGGAAATCAGCATCGCGGACAATGGCGAAGCGAAGATGGCCAGAATCGCTCCAAAACGGAGCCCTTTTAGAGCCCGTGAAAGGGAATTTGGAAGCTAGCACGAATCGCACGGGTAGACATTTAACCTGCGGCCTCACTGGTGGCAATTCGGGGAGCTTGAGTTGAATTATTTAGAATTTATTGGCTTTCTCGTGTCGAGGGTTCGCTCAGAGGTCTCTAGCCTTCCCTTCTTTCATTGTGGATAGTGGGGCGAGTGACAAAAGTGGTAAAAATGCATTTAAACCGGTCAGGATACATCAAGAGACAATAAAGTAAAGGTGAAAAGACTTTATTGTGTAATATTTTCGATTTTCCTATCGCTTCTCGATTCCGTGACAAATCGTATATATTTCATTACTGTGCTTGATGTGACTCACACATCACGATTGGTCTGCCTGTGCACAGAGTATTCAAAAGCGTCGTATTTGGATTGGAAACCCATTAGGGACGGACCATTTAATAATTGTGGGGTGGGGATTGGGCAATTTCTTCTGAGCATGAATTTTTTTTTTTTCAGCATCACTATTTGCAAGAATTTTTTTACCTTAATGCTTGAATATTTTTTTTTCAGGTGCTTTCTTGTGCACATATTGTTTTCTCTTAAATTTCTTCTGCAGGACTTTTTTTGGTAATTGCCCAACCCCCCCCCCCCCCCCCCCCCCACAAAAATTAAATGGTCCGGCCCTTATCAAGTTGCTAACAAGTCGACGGAGTTCGTTCTTCTGTTAACGTTTTCGGGGAGCTCGTGCAGTGATGCGAAGATATTCTGATTCCAGAATAGGAGGTTTATCACATGGTATATTAAGCTTGGTGTGTGCCGAGTTTCAATCCTTCCGTTCTTCCGTGCTTGTGGTTCGTCTCATCAATCCCTTCAAAGTCAATGGATTTGCATGTGGAGAAGACACGTACCACTAAAAGCTTGATTAACATTACTGAAGTCCTAGTTGGCACCAGAGGTCATTAGTGGTAAGTGTTGGAATTTTTTATTTACATGCAAGTACTAACAGATACCTTATATAACATTTGTTCCTGAATTACCGTCAGTGAACACTCCTTGAGTCGAAAATCAACAATATGGTTTTGAAATTTTGGATCTGCTATACAGGTCTCAGTGTACAACAGTACTGTACATCTGTACATCATGTCCACGTGGTTAAGTTTGGTTAATCTCCCTCTTTTATGAAACAAAAACTGATGTTAAGCTTAAAAACTTTTGATTGTTGGGTTAATGATTCAGTCTGGAAACCATGAATTTGCATGTGGACCGTTTGCTAGCAATAGTTTTCATGGTACTTCTTGTGCTAAATGTTTACTTATAAGTATATTATTGCACAAGCACTAGTCGTGGAAACCGAAATAAGTGACATGTGAATACCTTCATATGAATCGATAAGGTTCCTCAGAAAACTGATACAATAATAATAATAATATAATTGTTGTTACTATACAATACAATATTAATATTTTGAAATTCAGTTTATGCAACAATTAATCCCAAATGTTCTGGAAGAATCATTTGCTTGAACTGTAATTTGAAAAATGAATATCAAGGTTTTTGTGTGAGACGTTGGGTGGCAACCAGTGACTCTCCTGAGGGTAGGCCGATTCGAATTAATATTGAAGACGATTTAGATAAGCTGTAAGATTTGTTGCTAGTAAATTGCCAGTAATATTGTAATTAAACTATACGAGGGAAGTTGGGAAGTTTCACTGGGAAGTTTCACTGGAACGAAGAAGAGAAGCGAAAGGCTTCACTCTCTATTTATTTTTCTTTAATTTACATAGTGTCTTGTTATTTACTATTATTTTTTCCTTAACATTTCTTAAGCTTACAAGTACATTTAATGCAACACAATTTAACATGCAAAGTAATATCACTGAACGTTAGAGGAATACGAGATCAAGTTAAGAGAAGGAGCATTTTCACATATTTAAAGGATCAAAAAGCGAATGTTTATTTCCTCCAAGAAACGTACTCTGAATTAAACGATGACAAAATTTGGCAAAATGAATGGGGTGGCAAAGCGTACTTCTCCCATGGGTCGCGACATAGTAAAGGCACTTGCATACTAATAGATCCTTCGACTAATTGTAACGTTGAATACTCTTTTAGCAATACAACAGGCAGAATTGTTCTCATCACAGTCAATATCAATGGTTCAAAAATCTCTTTCTGCAATATCTATGCACCAAACAATCCTATAGAACAACTAGAATTTATTCAAGAGCTTAATAATATAATCATTGACAAATCTGAATTAACTAACCTTATTGTTGGAGGTGACTGGAATTGCACATTAACCAAAAAGGACAAAAGGGGTGGAGTGCCATGGAAACCATCACAATTTAGTCAACTTTTGCTTGTGACAATGGAAATTTTTGACCTAGAAGATATTCAAAGAGTACGCCATCCAAATTTGAAAGTATATTCTTATGTATCTAAAGCTCTCAACGTCAAATCTAGATTAGATTTTTTCTTAATTGCAAAGAACCTGTCAAAATATGCTAAAAACACAGGAATTAAAACCTCAATAGCCCCGGACCATAAAACAGTTTATCTTTGTTTGTCGTGGCCAGACAACTCCCCAAGGGGACCGGGGTTTTGGAAATTTAATAACACTTTATTGGAAGATGACAATTATTTATTTAAAATCCGTGAACTATTACCACGACTTTGTAAGAAATATGATTACTTAGAAGACAAAAGATTAGTATGGGAATTAATCAAAATGGAAATACGTGAAAACACCATTTCTTTCTCTAAAAGGAAAGCTAGGGATGCTTTTAAAAGGGAAATGGAAATTTCTAAGCGGTTAAACGAGCTAGATCACAAAATTTGTAACAGTGATAACGTATTTGATATGGATCAGACTCTAAATGAATATGAGAACCTTAAAACGGAGATTCAATTAATATATGAAGAGAAGGGGCACGCGGCAATTTTTCGATCGAAATGTCGATGGGTGGAAAAAGGAGAGCGACCAACTAAATATTTTTTTTAATCTAGAGAAGCAAAACTACAGTAAGAAGACCATCACCGAACTTAGTGATGATGACACAGACGAAACAATAAAGGAAGAGGCCATAATTTTAGAAACAATCGAGAAATTTTATGAAGATCTATATAGCTCCAAAACAACTGTATCCCAAGAGGCTTTCGATGAATTCATTAAGGATACTGAAATTCCAATACTGAATAATGAAGACCAGAATCAATTAGAAGGGCCTCTTACTTTGGAGGGATGTAAAAAGGTGCTGGAAACTTTTAAGGACAATAAATCACCAGGTGAGGACGGTTTTACCGCTGAGTTCTATAAGCATTTTTTCGATTTGATAGGAATCGATTTACTAGAATGCTTAAATCAAGCATTTAAGGATGGAGAGCTCTCCATCTCGCAGAGAAGGGGAGTTATAACTTTGATACCTAAAGAAGATTCAAATTTACTGGATCTACAGAATTGGAGACCTATCACTCTACTGAATATCGATTATAAAATTGCATCTAAAACATTGGCTAAAAGAATAGAATCAGTACTTCCAAAACTTGTTCATACGGATCAAACAGGTTTCATGAAAGGTCGATACATTGGGGAGAACTTACGGTTAATAAATGATGTAATGGAATATACAATGTCAGAGAACAAAGGGGGAATATTAGTATCATTAGATTTTAAAAAAGCGTTTGATACCTTGGAATGGGAATTTATAATGAAGATATTAGACCTTTTCAATTTTGGTGATAATATTAAAAAATGGATCAAATTGTTCTATACAAATATTGAAAGTACAGTATTGAACAATGGATTTGCCACTAACTGGTTTAAACCAACAAGAGGCGTCAGACAGGGCTGCCCGCTCTCCCCCTATTTATTCATTCTGGGAGCAGAAATACTATCAAATAAACTTCGCCAGACAGCCGAAATTAAAGGAATCAATTTATTTGGAACCATCGTCAAGGTCAGCCAATTCGCAGATGACACAAACTTATTCTGCGCTGATGTCACTTCTGTAGAAAACGCCCTTATCACGGTTACCAGATTTGGATCTATTTCAGGTTTAAAACTAAATGTAAAAAAGACTAAGGCGATGTGGTTGGGAAAGTGGTCTAAGAACAGAACCACACCATTACAATTAAAGTGGGTAAATGAACCTGTTAAAATATTGGGGGTTTACTTTTCGTATGATGAAAATAAGAACAAGCATTTTAATTTGATCTAAAGATCCAAAAATTAAGACTTGGAAAAGTCTTAATTATAAAATCTCTTGGGTTATCACAAATAGTCTATTCAGCATCTAATGTCAATGTTCCTACCGAAACGAATCGCACCATTAAAAGCAAACTTTTTGGTTTTCTCTGGAACAATAAAAATGCTAAAATCAAAAGAAAAAGCCTGTATCAAGATTACGATAAAGGAGGACTCCGAATGGTCGATGTTGATTTAATGATTAAGGGATTAAGACTTTCATGGATATCAAGACTCTTAGATTCCGATGGTAAAAATTGGAAATCTATACCGGATCATTTCTTTAAAAAACTTGGAGGATTAAACTTTCTGCTTAGATGTAATTACGATGCAAAATATGTAGACCCTAAACTACCTTCTTTTTATAAAGATATTTTATCCTTTTTTGCGGAACTCAAATCTCAATATAAATATGAGCAGGGTCATGAAACAATCCTTTTTAATAATAAAGCTATACTAATCGAAGGAAAGCCCTTCTTTTTACGGGAATGGTTTTCTAAAGGAATTATTTGCATCAAGGATCTTCTAAACGAAAATGGACAAGTTATGTCCTTCCATGAATTTCGAACGAAATATGGATGCAACACTAACTTTCTAAACTTTTACCAAGTAATTAAGGCCATCCCTGAAACATTATTGACCAGGGCTCGTAACATGGATCCCCCCATTAAAGAACATTTTTTAGGAAATTATACCAAGCTTCAGTTAGCTGAAAATATCTCGATAGATCTGAGGAAGGCTAAGGCAAAAGAATTCTACTGGCTATTAAATATCAAAATCAATAACACTCTTCCTTCTGGCCCCCAAAAATGGAGTAATAAATTAAATCTAAATCAGTCCGAATGGGAACACATTTTTAATTCATTCAACCGTCAATGTAAAGAAAATAAAATGAAAGAGTTTAATTACAAATTCATACACAGAATTATAGTTACCAAGAAAGAATTATGTCGTTTTGGAATCAAACAAGATAGTAATTGCTTATACTGTGGAAATGAGGATTCTATTGAACATACTTTTATATTCTGCCAATTTTCCAAGGCTTTCCAACGTAGGGTCATAAAGTGGTTCAACGAGGTCAATCATACCAACCTACAACCATCTACGAAAGAAATTCTATTTGGATTATTCCCCAGTACATCATCTGCCAGTAAATCTCTTTTAAGATTATTTAACTACACCATGCTATATATGCGCTATTATATTTACACCAATAAACTCCATAACAGATCAATCACTCTCTTAGATTTTGTAAATAAAGTAAGTACAAAATATAAAATAGAAAATATAAACTAGAATCTAATTTTTTTTAAATTAAATATTTAATTATTGAAAATGCTCCTAAAAGATATCGTCTTAATAAACTAACGATTATTTTTGCTAACGTCTTGTAAGTATAGGAATTTATGTATGTATCTGATTAATGTAATTTATGTAAGTATTATTGTATGTATTGTAATTAGTAGTAGTTTAAGTTCAAGGTGTTATTGACTTTTTTGCCTGTAAGTGTTGTAAAATGTTTATACCTGCAAGTAAATAAAAAAAAAAAAAAAAAGAAAAAAAGAAAAAAAAAAACCAGTGAGTAATTACAAAACAAGGTATAAATGGTATTCTTTCCTAGAGGGCTACTCAACGACTACGGTTTCCTTCAGTGATATCAGTAAGCTTTACCAGTTTGGAGATCACATGAGAGTACTGGTTCCTAAAAACCACTTTTCAAAATGAAACGTCTCACTTGTTCAAGGTGATCATGGTCATTTCCAAATTTTGATGTTAGTGATCTGTCAAATTCTTTATATTTCCAAAGACCTTGTGTTCTTACCATTTGAAATTCATGTGAGTAATCAAATGAATCAGACATATATTAAGTGTTTTTAAGATTTGGTCTACATAGATTGCTTTTTACTTTCTGTAGGTTCATCAAGTGTATTTATTACTACAAATCTGTGTTGTTCAATGGTTTAAATTCTTGGTCAAAGCACTGTCATCATCACTGTCACTATTCATTATAGGCATTATAAATAATCCATTAAAGCATTAGAATTTTTAAACCTGGACAAAATCAAACGATAAATCATCTTGCTTCTTCAACAGAAATGCTTCGTTGTACGAACCATCTCTACGGTTATTCCAAAGGAAAGAATGTATTGAATGGACAAAAATTGTTAGGAAGCTAAACGAGCACTAAAATACGATCCATTTTAAGACATTTAAGAGAATTTGTCAAAAATTTAACTATTATTAGCAAGGACGATGAACTTACTTTCTTTAAGATCCTTGAACTTCTTGCTCAGTCGCAGGAGATGCTCGAATGAATCATTTCTTTCCAGTGAATATCTCTTAAGCCAAGTTGCATATTTTATTGATCACCTCATTAACTAAATTGTCTCACTTTATTATGTTAACAGAAAAACATCTCGGGGACTTAAATAATTAAAAAGCCAAACAACTAAAATTTTTTGAAATCCAGGAATATCAAAAATATCACGCTGGTTTTTGCCATTTTGCCAGGAGCGAACGGTAACAGATCCAAACTCGGTTTCGTCCTTCCATTGATCCTCAGTTTACCAACTACCTTCTTCGCCTTGCCTCTTGTCGCTTTATATTTGCATATTGCATTTCAACATTCGTCTTTAATCATGATTCAATACCAATACCAATATTCAAAAGTAAATATTTCGAGCATCATCTGATAACTAAAACGGAGTCCATTTCTAGATTATCTGAGCAGAGGAATACAAAAGAATCACGATTGTTATATCTGCGTGGGGATTTTAGAAGTTTAGAGCCCTTAATTTTGATCAAAATAAACAAACAAAAGGCAATTAAGTTTGTCTCTGATGGTTTCTTAATCTCACATTTCGTCCGAAGCTTGCTATAGTTCATGACAGTAGTCACTATTTGCCGTTATTCAGAAAAGAAGGGTAAGTATGAAAATAAAGCGAAATTGAATAGCCTGGAAAATCCAAAGAACCTCAATCAGTAATATATGTTGCAATATATTTCTTTAATTCACGCCCTTAAACGAAATCCTGTTAAAACGAAAGTGGAAACAACTCTCCTTAGAAGATGGTCAATTTCAACCACGATAATATTTTTTAATTAACTTTTTCGTTTCATATTATTTTTCTTCCTTTTTCGCTTCTCACGTTACGAATTAAACAATGGAGGCGTTACGTATTCTCGTCCATTAGACACAGCCGCTAATGGACCCATTAACTGTTCAGCGGTTTTAAATTAACCAAATGACAGCTAACTAATTTCAAATTCATTTGTAATGTTTCAACACCTGAATATACTAGAGGCTTAAACGAAATTATAAAAATGTGCAATGGAAGAAAAGAGCTTACTATATAGATTAAAAACAAAAACAGTCTGAAATAGGACAGTATAACAGGGATTTGGTGTCATTTCTAAAACCAAAAATGTTTTTGTATTAACAGGAATCTAAAAATATAGTCCTTAACTGCCATAGTGATCAAAACTATGGACGAGTGTCTCTGTCATAGATGGACTGGGTCCGAATGGAACTCAACTTAAAAAAATGCTAGCCGAACTTAACGTCTTTCAAGTTCTCGGTACATGTTGCGGGGTCAATTTTTCTGTTATTTCCCGTGTTAATTGGATTTTAAAGGGCACTGTCCCAGCTGAAATATAGTGTTTTCATGATAATGGTCACGAGCTTACTTTAAGCTTGCTTTATTATCTTGAAATTGGAAGAAACCATCGCCAAAAGTGATAGAAGCAAAGAATTATGAACTAAACAGTCAAGTTTTTGCCTTCCCAAAACTTCCTTAAACTGTTTGTACTATAGTTTAATTTACCCTTACTTAATATATTGTGTTTCAGTGTGGGAATCGACATATCAGAGTAAATCGCGTTATTATTCTGTAAAAGAAGATAATAAGAATGATATCGAAAGCTTCTTTCGATTTCGGCGGGACAGTGTATTTTTAACGGTGCGTTTCTTTTTTCTTTATCTTCTTTTTCTGCGGTATCGGTATAAAAATTTCCTTAAACCGAACGAAACATGTACTGTATGCGAGAAGGAAAACTTCGGTTCGTAATTAAAATGTTCTTTATATTTTCTAGACTTTGAAATCTCCGCATAAAGGTACATTTTCCTTTTTCAAAACTTCTCCAATACATGTTGCGTTTCAAGCAAATTATTCGAGCGACAGAACACAAAAGCAGAGTATTGTATAAGCGTGTTCTATTTGGCACCAAACGGAACTTTAGATTGTGTTGTGTATGTTTCGTATTCCAAAGATCAAAATCATGAATGAGAATCATGAAAGGTCAGGAGGAACGAAACAGAGCTTATCCAGATCTCAAGGTCTTTCTAGAATGGTTTTAAATTGGATATGATCCTCGGCGTTATCTGCTACATTACTTTGGGTCTCTGAATTTCATATTATGTCAGCTCGCTGATTTTGTCTGTGATTATCTATTATTCCGAGGAGAAAGAAAGTTCAGACGAAAAGCTAAATTTGAAAAAGTTAAGTCTATTAGGAATCTCAATTTGTAAATTCGATTTACACGAATCATGTCTTGTTTGTTTGCGTTAGCCAGGGTCTATTTTAACGTGAAAAAATCAGGTGTGCTAAACACAAAGATTTGTAAATAGGTAGCAAACACGCTCATGGATTATTCAAACGTGTCTAACAATAAGCTGAAAATGACCTTTTATTAACTTTTTGCTTGATGTTCTTTAAAAGAAGGACTCAGACGAATCGTTTTTTTTCATTTGTTTGAATAGCGGCAATGCCAGAGAAATATCGAGAAATATAATATTTGTGAAGCCTAGTATTATTAATATGTTATATTTCCCTTTTCCTTAAGGAATCAATAACGATTTCAAAACATTTTGCCAAAAAGCGAATTAAAGTGAAATCATTGTGAAATTACAGGTACCAGTGAGGAAACCTTTTAGTTCAATATTTCGTCACATTACGCTTCTCATGTTATGTTACGAATCGTGTAATGGAGGCGTTACTCGTTGTTAGACACAGAGGACTGCCCAATGGATCCATAATTTTGAAACAAAACAAAGGATCCTGTAGTGGTTTCTTCCTATTCAGTTTTTCTAACTTGAAGTTTCTTAAACTTGCAAATGCATTTATATATGTGACTAGACTGAATAAACTGAATCTGTAAAGATATCGGCGATCGTGCATTTATGTTTGCAACACCAAAGCTTTAGAATGACTTGCCAAGACAGATAAGAGAATCTAATTGAGTTAGAATATTATTTTTGTTCTTTTAAATTTATCGCATTTATATTTATGATATATTTTTTGTTTGTTATTTCCATTTTATTGTAAGTTATTGTGTTAAGGCGCATTTGAATATATTTATATAGAATTTGCGCCATATAAGTCAATAAATTATTCAGTTACTAGTAGTAATTGGAAATTAGGGGAGTGCGTTCGACAGGGTGGGGTGATGGTACGAGGGGTGAGGGGTGGTGAGGGCCAGTAGGCGGTGGTGGTGGTGGTGGTGGTGGTGGTGGTGGTGGGGGGGGGGGGGGGGTCCAAGGAGTGGCAGTTGTTATATCGTTGTCATATTCTCTGGATATTTTCAGTTTAGAACTATAAAATCCAAGTCTTGTTTTGTTTACATAAAATCGCTATGAAATTAATGAACAAACACATAAAAATGGACAACAAAATCTTTTTTTAAAAAAATATTCAAATATTCGTTAGTTTATGTTTTAAGCAAAAATAAATAATCTGATTTGCCAATAGCAGTTATTGTAAAATTTGACGTCTACAGAGGTCCATCTCTCAGTCACAGTCTTCCATCTTGTGTACCCATATGTCCAGTCACTGCCTCAGCTCAATTATCAATTATCAGATGGCTTCCATGAAAGACAGCAGCTTCCTCTTGCACTTGCATGGGCAATAACAATTCACAAAAGTCAAGGACTTACCTTGCCTAAGGCGTGGGTAGATAACCTGAGAAAAGAACAAGATAAGAGCAAAAAAACTTGAAGCGAGGGACAATTAAACTAAGAGTAAATCACCTTTAACACATGTTTGTCCTACTTACCTAATTGACAAAAATTATATTATTGCAAGTATTACGATAACTATTAATCGGGGGAAGCCCATTCATTCTCCTAGCTGTAAAACCATCTATAAACACGTTGGTTGGATTATAACAGAACTAATGATGGTGTTTAGCGTTATGAAATCTACTGTGCTAATGCCATTCGGTCTAGTCTGTCTTCCTCAGTCAGTCGATACTGCAAAGTATTCGATGATTTTAAACTTGTTAACCGCTCATAGGTCAGTGGCTCAATAACACATGACGATATTGTTTTTGTTTTCCTGCTAAGAGCTACATATAAGAATCCTGGAGTTTTATATTGGTCGAGTCTCACAAGTCTGAGCGCAGAGAGAAGTTGAATCTCCTAAGAAAAGCAGCTGAATTGACACATCACAACCGACGCTATCGTAGCCGGGGCGAATCGCAGCGTCTGTTTCCTAGAAAACACACCACTGCACAGTTTTCTGATATTCTGATAAGTAGCTCCAGTCATATTTTCAAGTGTAAGTTCGAATAAATCTACAAAACTTCACTTACCTTAGGGAAAACTGCGAAAAACAGCAAAGGCAGAAGAAAGCACGAAGGACGGCACGAACAAAAACAGAAAAACATGGTCTCAAGTGTCGTCTCAAGTAATTTCACTGCACTTGTAAATACCAGTTCCCGGCGGCCGAGAAAAATGATCACATGAGATCGAGGCCATCTGTGCCAGCCAGCCAACCAGCCAGCCAGTCCAAGATGGCGTCCAAACCCTGAAATCATATGGAATCGTGATCGATACCCGCGGGACATCGTAAATCTCGCGAGAAAAAGGACTGGAATAGTGTGCGTTCTCCTTCGTCGAACGCAGTTATTATTATTAGCGGAGCACTTGCCAGGCCGAAGGCCTGGCTGCGCAGCGACATACTCATAGAACCTGTGCCGTGATTTTTCATGGTCATGGCTAGCGGAATGTTTCGCGGGCGCGTGTTTGCCCGCCCGCCCGCCCGCCGTGTTGGAACAACATCCGGGATCTTGAAAGCAAGGCTTTGTTTTTCGCGCGGCCACACAGCCGTGAGCTCGGTAAACACTTTAGTTGTTTTGTTGTGTCTAGCGGAAAATTAAAGTCGTTATTTTCCTGCATTTTTTCGCGGTTTGCTACTCAAGATAGGGATACTAATTAAGGTATACTCAGAAGCCGCTTTAGTGGAAAAAGACGAGCTTCCAGGGATAAAATCTTGCTTCGAGGAACTTCATGTAATGTGGGAGATGTTTGTTTTCTACGGATTTCAGAACCAGAAGTGGAGCTTTGAATTTCCAAGCAAGCGAGGGACTTAAAGGTAAAACAGATTACAGTTGTGAGTGACTTTTTATTAGTGTTATTGTTAGTTTTGGAGAATTGATTTTAAAACGTGCTTAAATTCAGTTGTATCGATCTCTTGAATTTCATCGAAGAAAGCTCGATGAGCTATAATTAAATGGTACGCGTTTTGCTTTTAAACGTAAACTAATGGAGATTTGAATAAATTTTTTCGAAAGAAGATTGTGTTGTCCATTTTTATGTGTTTGTTCATTCATTAGATAGATTGAAAAGCGATTTTATGTAAACAAAACAAGACTTTGATTTTATAGTACAGTTCTATCTTCAGTCGCATCGCCTTATGCAAATATGTTTATGCATTTTTGCAATTTTTGATTTTCAAATCAGTTTCTCGGGCAATTTTTGACAAACAAAAACTGTATTTTATTCGGAAACTAGTGGTACTAGTTATTCTAGACAGAGAAAAGTTGTTTTGTGAACTTTTGTACGGTCTATAAAAATGTACTGTGCAGACGGTCGCGTAATACTGTTTTTGAGAATTGCTATAATTGAAAATAGTCCGTTCGTCAATCTTAATTCTTGTGCTTCCAACCTTTCACCTTAGTTAAGTTTCACCTTAGTTAAGCTTGTTCAAAGTGCGACGCTGTTAGGCTTGGGCTATGTATATATATTATTATTATTGTCTCTTTTATCACAGTCTTTGCTGGTGTTCTTTTTGTGCATCAGCCGGGCGCAAACCATGCACCTAGAGCGTCAGTCACTCAAGTCAATCATTCTGTTCATACACTGAGCACCTTTATGAGGATTCGTGCAGATCCCAGCATGCAGATCTTTTGGATCTCAGTCATAGCAGCTCTCTCTGATACTTTGTTGATGTTTTCTACCATACCCTTCTTCACTGTACAATTATTGTTATTTTTATTATTATTATTATTATTATTATTATTATTATTATTATAATTATTATTATTATTATTATTATTACTTGGGCGGAGAAGCCCAAGTTATAAAATGCTGTTTGTTAGTGCATAAATTTGCAATCGGGCTCTAATTCGCGTGCGTAATCCATCAAACACAGTCAAGCGTAACGACGAGAAGAATACTGGTCTGCTGGCGTCTCGGCTAGCTTCAACGCTTTCTTCATAAGCTCGCCGGCGAAAATTAAATTCTAGTGGCAGATATATTCGGAATCTTGATCGCTTGCTCTTTATCCGTAATTCAGTCTTTAATCCAATTCAATTGATGGAATGTTAGCGGAGCACTCGCCGGGCCGGCCATACTAATAGAACCTATGCCCGTCATTTTTCATGGTCACGGCTAGCGGAATGTTTCGCGGGCGCGCCTCCGTGACATGTTTCAGTCAGCAGTCAAGTCGGTCGCGCAAGGCAAACTCGCGGGCGCGTTTGACGTCGCAAAACATGCGCGTATGACGCCACACGCGCGGCTACACAGCCGTCAGCTCTGTAGACACTTTTTTGGTGAACAATGGCCACGCGCAATTTTTTTTTTAATTAAAAAAAAATTCCGTTTTTTTTTTCATTTTACTTTCTTTTTCTTTTTATTATTTTTTTGGCGAAATAATTACAGTTAGAAAAATAAATATAAAATAAAAAATAAAAAATGAAAATGCGACAAAACAGAAATAAAAAAAAACGCAAAAAAAAAACATTTTGAAGGAAGAAAAAAAACTACGAAAGATTTAAAACTCTATGGTCCGATTAAAAAATGGGTCGCCATACTCGTCTTGTGATCAAGCGGAACGGAAGGGTTGCCCAAATACTTTATGTCAGTCACTATTTTGGATCAGCCATCTTGATTTTATGAATCTGGCAAGAAATCACCTCTATTGATTGATTTAGTCGAAAACGATAACAGGATGCTAAAATTGACTAGAATTACCCAACTCAACATTCCGTCGACGTGCCTATGAACCTGGTTGACAAGTCGTGCTAAACAGTGTCCCATTATATTATGTAATGAACCAACTGAAGGCAAAATTAAATAGAAGGGTTTGTATGGAGCCACCACCATCAGGGCATAACGATGCTAATATCTCACCCCCAAATTGCAATAAGATGCTGATTTTTGGCAAGCGGGCATTTTTCGTCATGCCCTTTCCGAATATTTAATCAAATCCCATAATCTCACAAATTTACGTTTTTGTGACGTCACACTTTAGTACTCTATTGAACGGACAAATGTCACTGATTGTCGATTTCAATGTACAATCTGATTAACAACATCCCCTATTTTAAAGCTAATAAAACCGATATATCGTCATCAAGCTTCAATACCTAAAACCATAAAACGCTTTTGTACATTATATTGTTTTGTGTTTTTAAAATCTTTAACAGAAAAAATTCAAGATTAGTTAGAAATGTTTCATGTCACCGGACTAACTTTTGAAGACGACCTAATTTTCATAATATTTCATCACATTTTCCAAAAGGAACCAAAGATCGGGACTCAATAATTAACTAGTATAGTCATTAAACCATTGAAAACGTGTATTTGCGTGTTCTCTACTGTATTTATTAAGATATATAAAACGGTTCTCTTTGAAGCACTCTGAATTTGTTCATGACCATATTTGCATCCTGCGCGTTTCATATTCACAAAAGTACAAAAATTTCAAAGTCGCTGCGAAAAGGAAGACAAAAAGCGCAAAGTATTTTTATATTTTTATGAAATCAAAAGAAATTCAAAGCGGTCCAGCCTGGACTTGGCAAATAAAAGCCAGCGAAGACAGGGTACTTTCGCATGTCTTCAAAAAGCGATTAAACGGGTGCTAATGTAATAATTTTCTTGAGCCTCCAATTCAAAAAAAATATCAAAATTAACTTGCGTTTCACACCTTTGAAGGAACACTAAACTTAGGAATAATAATAATGTTGTGTTGTGTTTGTTGGTTTCCGAGCAGCGAGCTCGTCAAATAATGCAATTTTCGATTCTGGCCAAGCGCAAATTTCCTAGGCTTTTTGCCACTTTGACTGTTGCAAGCTCTAAAAATACATTTTAACGTATTTCCAAAAACTAAAGTCGTTTCATTTACTTATGACCCAAGATAGTTTATATGGCAAAGTTTGAGGGAAAACTTTTTTCCGACCCGAAATGCAGTGGCCCGCTTTTACAGACACTGCCTCGAGCTCTTAACAGGTGAAGTTCCTTGAAGTAAGTTTTCATCGCTTAAAGCTCTTCTTTTTCCACCATATATTGTGGCAACTGAGTATTCTTCGAAAACCTTTCCTTTCCATTCGGAATCTTTTAAATTTGTGCTATTATTACGATAACGAAAACCAAGCACATGGCGAGTGCAGCAGCCATTTTGTTTAAGTAACAGCTAAAATTTGATATTCTTGTCCGTGTGACAAAACGCTCTCTCCTAGTACCTCTAAAAGAACTAAATATATGCATAGTAGACGGATTTTGATTAGCTTAACTTCTCTGTGCAGACAACAAGTAGACCCTCTTTTCTCTCTCAGGAAGCCTTTTATAAATTAACAATAAGGGACGTTCTAGGGGTAGCAGGGGAGGCTTGGTGTACATGCGCAAAATCATGGCCGGTTTTTGCCGGCACGGGCATTAATAGCTAAATCAATGGCGTCCAAATTTATAAGTTTAGGTCGGGTTTTTTTCCTGATGTACCTTTGCGCGTAATGCGTATTTGAGCTTTGCTTTTTTGTGAGATTCACTGCGCGATACTGATTGTTGTTTAGTTGTTGTGCCTGGGTCTCATGTATTTCTCTGTATCAGATTTGACTTATTCAATGAACGATTCGAGTGGCTTTTAATTATTTCATTTTCTAACAATATCCTCATACTTTCTCGCTCCTTACGCATTATTTTCGCAATCATCCAACGATGTAGTAGTGCCTATAACGATTTTTGTTTTATTTTGTTATCTAAAGCTACACATCATGTATTGAACGTCTGCGAAAAAAAATTATGATTTCAGCAAAACGTGATTTTTTTATGATTTTTTTAAAGTCTTCGAAATTTGCCGCCATTTTGGTCCACCATTCGCATTAGTCTCCTCTCGGTCCCTCTCGGTTAACAAAGGATCCATGACGTAGATTAAGGAACACGTAACTTCAAACAAAGGAACACGTGACTTCAAACAAAGGAACTGTGACGTAGATTAAGGAACATGTGAGCCCGTTAGCTAAAAATACTAATCGAATTCAGGAAGTCAGAAACTCCTGAGAAGCGCTAGCTTGCGTGGCAGGCGCTAAAAACGGGATGGGAAAGGAGGTTATGGGAGGGGGAGGGGGACGGTGTGAAGCGCGGAGAGAGGGTTTACCTTACGCGCTTCGCACGCACCCCAAATCCGCCCTTCCCCTTCCCTGTCTTGTGCCTGACCCGCAGGCAAGAGAAGCGCCGTCGCATCAAACGGAAAAAGGAAAACAAAGTGTTTAGCCAGCATTACAGTGGTCAGCTGTGTTCTTGAAAAGGATAAAGCGAGGTAAAATGATCTACTGACACTTTTTCTCAAATCGACTTTAGTTGGTATCTGGTATCAATAGCTATACACAAAGAAAAATTAAATATTGGAATAGGTGTGCAGCGAGCGCGGCCAGCAGCAAAAAGACTTTTGAAATGTTTTACAGTTGCAACCACTATTTTATTTCTTATTTTCTAACTGAATCAGCAGCTCAACTAACAACAGCATTGCAACAAACAAATGCTCCTTCTTGTATCTTTATCCTAGATGCCGTTTTAAATGAGGTTTTGTTTAAACCCAACATTTGGCACATTACTTGTTAATTTACAACGACTGTTATGTGATGTAAAGCAGAGAAAATGAAGCATTAATTTGCCTTCTTCTGGCAAAGAATAACTGGGGCGGCATGCTTCGGAAATAGTGGTTTGGTATCGCAGAGTAAGTCGTTCCACTTGCCCGCTCTGCTTTCTGCACCAAACATGTTTCCACATTTTTCTTTCAGATTGTTTGGTTCCCCTCTAAACCAAGCAGTGTATCCTTTCGCCAGTAGAGTATCATCAATCCAGTAGAACTTATGGTCGGCTTTGCGGACAAAACCGAGCCACACACCCAAATCTCCGATATCTGTGACTTTTTTTTGTTTCTTTACCAGGTTGAATATGAAGTTATTCTCGGCAGCTGATCTGATTATAGCGAGATCTCCTCCAAGCATCTGACATGTTCGTCGCGCATCGCTCCATTTCATGGTTGGGATGTTGATGAGGAGGAAGCGGGAATTTCCATAGCGGTGAACCCAACCGTTGTCTGGACAAACTAAAACGAATGAAACATCCAGTTTATGATAAACCATTCATTTACCCACAATAAAACTTAACCATGCTTAACACATTCACGCTAATGAGGTTTTCGTCTTTCAACACCGAAGAGGAACGTAATTTAAATTTGAAACTTTTGAAAACGCAATTTACCTTTGAACCCCCAGTTGTTGATGTTAAAGGTTTGATCCCGCATCGGCTGATGGGTTTTGTCGCGAAGGACTGAATTAGCGGTGGTATTATTGCCTTTAACAGAACTGCTCAAACCAAGGATAATAATAATGAAGAAGAAATTCGGCATTTTTTGAAACATTCGTCTTCTTGTGAGCCTCGAGGATTGAAAGTGTTCTCTTGATGATCCTTGGTGATTAATGAGTTACCGCTGTGGCAGTTCAAGTTGGAAGCTGACGTATAGAATCTGTGAAACAAGAACAATTTTCACGTTATGGCTTACTCGACAGACTACTGACTGACTATTCTGAGAGGTTAACATTGACTCCTGCATAACAAGTTGTTTAACTTTGTGGTGTTTAGTTTTTGCCATTCCTACGTTTTTATTTGTTTCATCCCAGACATTCTAAAGCTTTCTAAAATTTAAACAGCTTTTTCTACACGGCCCTTCTTTAACAGTCGGGAGGGAGGCGTCTCTAGGCAAAACAATTGTCGAATCATCACAGTGTGACGTCACGTCATAGATAATTGATTTTCAAAATGGCGGGCACATTTGTTGTACGTTATCTCAGTGTTCCAAAAACTATGGAATTTCCTACGGTTTGGATGATTCATTTACTTTATTCCAGATGTTACTCAGGATTCTAAAAATATAAGAGACCTGTTTGCGATAGTTTCTAGTAGCATAGAGTATTCAAAAGCGTCATATTTGAATTGGAAACCCATTATCAAGTTGCTAACAAGTCGACGGAGTTTGTTCTTCTGTTAGCGGTTTCGGGGAGCTCGTGCAGTGATGCGAAGATATTCTGATTCCAGAATAGAAGGTTTAGCACATGGTATATTAAGCTTGGTGTGTGCCGAGTTTCAATCCTTCAATGCTTGTGGTTCGTCTCATCAATCTCTTCAAAGTGAATGGATTTGCATGTGGAAAAGACACGTACCACTGCAAGCTTGATTATTAACATTACTGCTTCTGGTTGGCACCAGAGGTCATTAGCGGTAAGTGTAAGTGTCATGGTATATTAAGCTTGTTGAGTGTGCCGAGTTTCAATCCTTCAATGCTTGTGGTTCGTCTCATCAATCTCTTCAAAGTCAATGGATTTGCATGTAGAAAAGACACGTACCACTGCAAGCTTGATTATTAACATTACTGCTTCTGGTTGGCACCAGAGGTCATTACCGGTAAGTGTTGGAATTTTTTACTTACATGCAAGTACTAGCAGATACCTTATATAACATTTGTTCCTGAATTACCGTCAGTGAACACTCCTTGAGTCGAAAATCAACAATACAGTTTTGAAATTTTGGATCTGCTATACAGGTCTCAGTATACAACAGTACTGTACATCTGTACATCATGTCCACGTGGTTAAGTTTGGCTATAACCTACCTCTTTTATAAAACAAAAACTGATGTTAAGCTTGAAAACTTTTGATTGTTGGGTTTATGATTCAGTCTCTGGAAACCATGAATTTGCATATGGGCCGTCTGCTAGCAGTAGTTTTCATGGCACTTCGTGTGCTGAATGTTTACTTATCAGCATGATATTATGGCACATAGCACTAGTCGTGGAAACAAATAAGTGACATGTAAATACTTTCATGTGAATCGATAAGGTTCCTCAGAAAACTGATACAACAATAATATTAATAGTAATAATAATAATAATAATAATAATAATAATAATATATAATAAAATTGTTATTACTTTACGGTACAATATTAATATTTTGAAATCCAGTTTGTGCAACAATTAATCCCAAATGTTCTGGAAGAATCATTTGCTTGAACTGTAATTTGAAAAGTGAATATCAAGGTTTTTGTATGAGACGTTGGGTGGCAACCAGTGAGAAAATACAAAACAGGGTATAAATGGTATTCTTTCCTAGAGGGCTACTCAAAGACTATGGTTTCCTTCAGTGATATAAGCTTTACCAGTTTGGAGATCACATGTCTTATGAGAGAATTGGTTCCTAAAAACTATTTTTCAAAATTAAACGTCTTACTTGTTCAAGATGACTACGGTTATTTCCAGATTTTGGTGTCAGTGATCTGTCAAATTCTTCATATTTCCAAAGTCCTTGTGTTCTTACCATTTGAAATTCATGATCATGTGAGTAATCAAATGAATCAGACATATAAGTCCTTTTAAGATTTGGACTGCATGGATTGTTTTTCACTTTCTGTAGGTTCATCAAGTGTATTTGTTACTATAAATCTGTGTTGTTCAATGGTTTAAATGCTTGGTCAAAAGCACTGTCATCATCACTGTCACTATTCACATAGGCATTATGAATAATCCATTAAAGCATTAGAGTTTTTAAACCTGGACAAAATTAAACGATTAAATCATCTTGCTTCTTCAACAGAAATGCTTCGTTCTACGAACCATCTCTACGGTGATTCCAAAGGAAAGAATGTATTGAATGGACAAAAATTGATAGGAAGCTAAACGAGCACTAAAATACGATCCATTTTAAGACATTTAAGAGAAATTGTTAAAAACTGAACTATAATTATTAGCAAGGACGATGAACTTACTTTCTTTAAGATCTTTGAACTTCTTGTTCAGTCGCTGGAGATGCTCTAATGAATCATCTCATTCCAGTGAATATCTCTTAAGCCAAGTTGCATATATTTTATTGATCACCTCATTAACTAAATTGCCTCACTTTATGTTAACAGAAAAACATCTCGGGGACTTAAATAATTAAAAGGCCAAACATTTACAACATTTGCAATCCTGGAATATTAAAAATATCAGGCCAGTTTTTGCCATTTTGCCAGGAGCCAACGGTGACAGATCAAAACTCGGTTTCGTCCTTCCATTGAGCCTCAGTTTACCAACTACCTTGTTCCCCTTGCCTCTTGTCGCTTTATACTTCCATATTGCATTTCAAAGTTTGTGTTGAATCATGGTTGAACACCAGAGTCTTCAAGTAAATATATATTTCCTTATTCAGAACAGTTCAAATACAATTTGCGTTTCCAGTATTACATGATAACTAAATTAAAGCGGAGTCGATTTCTAGATTATCTGAGCAGAGGAAAACAAAACAATCACTGTTATATCTGCGTGGGGATTTTAGAAGTTTAGAGCCCTTAATTTTGTTATAACTTTCCCCTTTCAACATGAGATCGAAATAAACAAACAAAAGGCAATTAAGTTTGTCTCCGATGGTTTCTTAATCTCACATTTCGTCCGAAGCTTGCTATAGTTCATGACAGTAGTCACTATTTGCCGTTATTCAGAAAAGACAGGTTAGTATGAAAATAGAGCGAAACTGAATTAATAGCCTGGAAAATCCAAGGAACCTCAATCAGTAATATATCTTGCATTGTATTTCAATCTTTAATTCACCTCCTTAAACGGAATCCTGTTAAAACGAAAGTGGAAACAACGCTCCTTAGAGGATGGTCAATTTCAACCACGATAATCTTTTTTAACTTTTTCTTTTCCTATTATTCTTTGGTTTAAAACAATGAATTGCAAAACGTCTCAGAAAATCTGACAAAAAAAGACATTTGTAAAACAAACAGTATCAAGTCCTGTCGGAATCCTCCGAGCTATAGTTTTCTTCCTTATTCGCTTCTCACGTTACGAATTGAACAATGGAGGCGTTACGTATTCTCGTCGGTTAGACACAGCCGCTAATGGACCCATTAACTGTTGGGCGGTTTTAAATGAACCAAATGACTGCTAACTAATTTCAAATTCATTTGTAATATTTCAACACCTGAAATATACTAGAGGCTTAAACGAAAATGTAAAAACGTGCAATGGAAGAAAAGAGCTTAGATGAAAAATAAAAATAGCCTGAAATAAGACAGTGTAACAGGGATTTGGTGTCATTTCTAAGACCAAAAAAAATGATTTTGTATTAACAGGAATCTAAAAATATAGTCCTACTTCCATAGTGTACCAAAACTATGGACGAGTTTCTATCATAGATGGACTGGGTCCAAATGAAATGCAACTTAAAAATATGCTAGCCTAACGTACGTTTTTCAAGTTGTCAGTTCATTTTACGTGGTCAATTCTTTTGTTTTTGTTTCCCGTGTTAATTGGGTTTTAAAGGGGCATTGTTGTGTTTTTGAGATTGGAAGAAACCATCGCCAAAACTGATAGAAGCAAAGAAATATGAACTAAACAGACAAAATAACGGCTAGAAAAGTCAAAATTTCACAAGAATGGCAAGTTTGATTTCTTGACCGCCTGTCAATAAATCAAATATCATGAACTGTTATCCACTTCAGTCTTTGCAATCCTGCACTTTATCTCCAAACTACTGCTTTTGTTTTGCTCTATAGAAACGTGATGAAATAAAGATTGTAGTAGTAGTAGTATCCCACTAAGTTGCATATTTGGTAGCATTTGGCGATAAAGTGTGGAAAAGACTAGTAAGCGAAATTTTGCTATTTAGGTGTATAAAAATTTCCTTAAACCGAACAAAACATGTATGCGAGAACGAAACCTTTGGTTCGTAATTTAAACGTTCTTTATATTTTCTAGATATTGAAATCTCCGCATAGAGATATATTTTCCTTTTTCAAAACTTCTCCAAGACATGTTGCGTTTCAAGCGAATTATTCGAGGGACAGAACACAAACGTAGAGTGCTGTATAAGCGTGTACTTTTTGGCACCAAACGGAACTTTAGATTGTGTATGTTTTGTATTCTAAAGATCAAAATCATGAATAAGAATCATGAAAGGTCAGGAGGAACGAAACAGAGCTTATCTAGATCTCAAGGGTTTTCTAGAATGTTTTTAAATTAGTTGTGATCCACGGCGTTATCTGCTACATTACTTTGGGTCTCTGAATTTCATATTATGTCCGCTCGCTGATTTTGTCTGTGATTACCTATTATTCCGAGGAGAAAGAAAGTTCAGAAGAAAAGGTAAATTTGAAAAAGTTAAGCCTATTAGGAATCTCAATTTGTAAATTCGATTCACACGAATTTATGTCTTGTTTGTTTGAGTTAGCCAGGGTCTATTTTAACGTGAAAAAACCAGGTGTGCTAATGAAGATTTTTAAATAGGTAGCAAACACGCTCCTGCATAGATTGTTCAAGCGTGTCTACCAATAAGCTGAAACTAACCTTTTCTTAACGTTTTCCTTGACGTTCTTTAAAAGAAGGACTCAGACGAATTGTTTTTTCATTTGTTTGAACAGCGGCAATGCCAGAGAAATATCGTCAAACAACGCTACTGAGATTTGTGGAACCTAATATTAATATGTTATATTTCCTTTTTCCTTAAGAAATCAATAACGACTTCAAAGTATCTTACCAAAAAGGGAATTAAAGTGAAATCATTGTGAAATTACAGGTACCAGTGAGGAAACCTTTTAGTTCAATATTTCGTCCCATTACGCTTCTCACGTTACGAATCGAATAACGGAGGCGTTTCTCGTTGTTAGACACAGAGGACGTCCTAATGGATCCATGATAATTTTAAAACAAAACAAAGGATCCTGTAGTGGTTTCTTCCTATTCAGTTTTTCTAACTTGAAAATTCTTAAACTTGCAAATGCATTTATATATGTGACTAGACTGAATAAACTGAATCTGTAAAGATATCGGCCATCGTGCATTTATGTTTGCAGCACCTTAGATTCGGAATGACTTGCCATGACAGATAAGAGAATCTAATTCAATTGATTGTTTTAAGTCTAAGCTGAAGAGGTTTCTTTTTAAAAGAGCATTTTATAATTAGATGTTATTCTGAGTTTACAACTTTGTTTTAGATTGTGATTTTAAGATTTTATATTTTTAGTAACATTGAGTTATTTCTTTAATATTTATCGCATTTATAATTATGATATATATTTTGTATGTTATTTCCATTTTATTGTAAGTTACTGTGTTAAGGTGCATTTGAATATATTTATATAGAATTTGCGCCATATAAGTCAATAAATTATTATTATTATTATTATTATTATTATTATTACTTATGTTAAAATGAATTGGGTGTTGAAAATTTCTTTCTTATTTCTCTTCAGTGGCCTTTTGTTCCTCGAAATCTACGAAACAATCGACATAATCGTGATAACTAAACGGGGGTCCTAAATCATCCTCCTGACAGTTAAATATAAATAACACGTGTATTAAATAACTCGTTGGAAACTGTTGAAACCTCTTGCTATCATGTATTCGTTAAGGATAAAACCTCGCCAGAAATGTGACTATCAATAAATCCATAAATTTTAAATACTGTTAAATAACACAATACAACACTGACTTTCCTATAGAGCGTATGCACTCACGTGGCAAGCAGCTATGCAAATTTA
>JAJGOT010000569.1:67500-487500 GCA_022457155.1 Cladopsammia gracilis | reverse complement strand
GCGTATAAATGGAATCGGCGTAAAATAATTATCCTATAGCTAAACAACAAAGCTATAAGCTTAAGCCTTGCTTTTTAATTCCACTGTGAAAATCCGTCTTATTTAGAAGTTATCTTAGGATTTGTAGGAACATTTATAAACTTCAGTTCAGTGAATTTCAATCGAAAATTCCTCAGTTTGGAAACCATTGTTTCTTTTTGGGATCCATAATTTTTGAGCTTTCCACTAATAGCTAAACCTTCAGTTCAATGAACTTCACAAAGTACATATCGAGGTTGTTTTGATTGTCATTGATCGCTGCATGTAAGCCTTTCCAAGCCAATGTTAATTGAAAATATATTCCTGTTGTTGATATCAGTTTAAAAATATTAAAGCTTAGTGTTCTTTTGTCGTTAATCCGTTTTTTGCTTGCGTGCGTGAGAATTTTTGACAGCCCTTGCATTTTCCATTTGAACAGATATGATTAGGGCGCCAGCTAAACATTTATGAACAATTACCTGTTTGCTAATCAAACCGGATTAAAAGTAGTTTCGTAATTTTTATTCAGGCTTTTTGTTGAACGGTTAGCCGGTGATGTATACTGTAAATAAATTGTTAATTTACTCCTTTGTCTTTTTTTCACAAGCAAAGGTGTATATTGTCATTAATGTCGACCTTGTTATCTTTCCGCGAAATCCGCGAAGTACCGTCATTAGTCGAGTTCCCAAGATAAACACATGTCACTGATTCAATGCAAACCCTTTTCGCACAATTTACATGCTTGAATAGCAAACATTTGTTGTTTTCCCGCCATTTCGTATAGAAAATTCCAAAGAGTATCGGCAAGAAAGACGCTTCATATATAGGAAAAGTGCATTTTGACTAACTAAAGTTTTATTTATCTCAATAAAACTTACACTGCTCACATTAAGTAGTCCTATGCCTTTTTTGTCGTTTCTCTCCATATATTTTGTAGACAAAGCTTTCAAAAACACTGCATTCGATTCCGGCAGAAATAGTGCCAGCATTCGTAAAGTCTTGGTAACCAAGCGTTTTTTATCGAAACTGAGACGCGGGCGGTAAGCGCTCGGTATTAACTCATAAAAATAGGTTCGGTCGTTGCTAAATGATCTGGGCTATTGGCCAATCGTTGAGCAGAAAAGAAATTGCTTTTGAAATTCGTCTTCAGCTAGTAAGAGCAAAAGGTCATGTCCAGTCCCCTGCTAGTACTACCAGTTATTAAACAACAAGAAGCTGCACACAGCTTGAACTCGTGGCGCCTTTAACTCATTGCAGCATTGATTCCCAAGTGATTTGAGTGCTTTTACAGAGAAACATAAGCTTAAAATTATGTCTAATCAAAGGCTCCTAAGAGCCAACCCGAGAAGAAGAAATGCTAACGCGTAACGCGTAACGCGTAACGCAATATTGCCGTAAGCTTCCGTTTTCACACTGACACAGTTCGATATATATATTTTTAAGTCGTGAATACGACGTATTGCGATTACTGGAGAAAAGTCACTCGCTCATCGTAAACTTTAGGAACACTGTCACTGGTTGACATGCGCCGGTTCTCGTCTGATCACCGATGTTAAGCCCTGTCGGGCGAGGTTAGTACTTGGATGGGTGACCGCTTGGGAATACCTCGTGTCGTAGGCTTATCATTTTCCTCCATTTTTCTTTCCTTCACTCCCTTTCATTTTTCATTTTTTTGGTTCCGTCAAGGAACCACTCGTCCTGAGGAGGGCAAACTGAAGCCAAACGGGTCATGAAAACATAGCATACCTTCGACGATATTCCAACGACAACAAATGGACGACGAAGTTTGTCCATAATTTTCATTTTCGCTAGTAAACACATTCCTTCGTGTTAATACTAGCTACGCATAGAGGAAGGTTTTAAGGTTTTAGAGATCCTCTTTGGTAAAATATATTGATACGTGGATCTGCAACATAAGGGAAGTAGTCATAACATGTACAATCTAAGAGTACCCACCTTGTGTAGGGTAGGAAAAGGTCCCCGATGGTTGTTTCATATTCACAACTTGGCTCGCAAGGAGCCTTTGATTTTAAATTAAACGTAAGGATTTTTGACGAACGAAAAAAAAAAGTACATCACTTTCATAATGTCCAGTTCGAAAAAAGAAAAAAAAAAAGGAAAAAAAAAGAGGGTTTTTATGGGCCGTCCGGGACTAAGCCACAAACTCAATCACTGCGCTGTCCAAGAGCACATACTACCTACGAACTAAATTTTATTATTTTAAGCTAGATACGCATCAGAACGCGTGTTTAGATTGCAAGATCCTTTTAGATCGATTTTAATGTTGCACTAAAAACTCCAAATGCCAAACATTTGTAAGCTTATTGTTGTCTATATTCGTTTACATCAAATTAATTATTGTTATCGTTGGATTCACGTTGAATTCCTGTTACGAAACGTGTTCGTAACAAAGCATTTGCTCACTAAGTTTACAGCTGATGGAAGGAGCGAGTGAGTGAGTGAGTGAGTGAGAAAGTGAATTTTATTTAAACACCCTTGCCGATAACCTGTTCATCATGCTTTCACGTATACACGGGTTTAAAAGTAAGACTACACTGCATTCACTAGATTCAGTAGCTGATACTTAAGCTCAACCCTGAGCTCGATCGCTAAGCAAATGGCAAGTTTAATATAACTTATAAAACACAGAACTTGCCTGAGCAAAAATCCCACAGGAATAAGCGGCGAACACAATATCAAACGGTCCTATCCATCCATGAACGCCTTGAATTGTCTTGAAAGTGTGCAGTTGTACGCAGTAGTTCTTTATCTTGCTTCTCGAGTACACACACGGAAAGATTTTACGGTATGTATTTCATGGCCGAAAGCCATATAGTCGTCGATATAGACTTAAATATGCGTGCATAAATTTGCATGCGCTAATGTGACGCGAAAAAAAAACAAGAAAAGTCAACGCCGGATTTACAACTCGTGTGCTTCGCCACGAGTAAAAAGACGACTCTCCCCACTGGGATGTTTGCGACGAAAATGTCACTGGAAGATGTTTCTTCCCTATTGGGAAGATATCAGTGACGTCACCAATTGTTATTAATGTGCCAACCAGGGCCTTATTGGCTGTCGAAACAAAGGGCTCTTTTGTTCCAGTGATTGGAACATTTGAATACCAAAAAGAATGTTTGTAAACAGATATCATCCCTATTTTTAAAGCCGGGACAGAATTAAAAATACGCCGGGCTTCTTCTGCATCTAGCCCTGTTGTCTCGTTTCTGTGCCGCTTTGTTGCTTTTCGGCTGTTTCATCCACGATGAAACACTTTTTTGTTTATTAGGGTACTTTTTGCAAGAACTGAAAGCAACCACGACCGCGACGACGGCGAGAATGGCACAAAACATAATGAACAAAAACAATGCCTTTGCAAGTGCGTTTTACATTTGGTACATTTCCTTGCCGTTCCGTGCAAAAAACAACGTCAAATGATGTTAAAATTATAGGTTTTCTGGAGAAAGTGAACATACAACGGTTAATTTTCCTTCCTCTATTTGAAGTTAAAAGGCCATCCGTACAAATTCAGCTGCTGCATCTACAATCCAGTCACATAACATTAGACAAACTAAACAAATTGGAACAATTAATTGGAACGCATTGAATTCTTTTTGGAAGTGACGTTTTCCTTGCCGCCCCCGTCGTCGTTGCATAAACTCCCTAAAATATATATTTTTTGAAAATCAAAACCGTCACTTCGCTCCGCACAGAAAACCCATGAACAACGTGGTTTCCAGGTTCCTCGCGCCTACTTAGTTGCAATTTAGACCCCCAAGACTATCCACCTTTTGCTTCCATATATGGAGGTGGGCACAAATGCATCTTACGAGCTTCGCACAACGGTTCGGATTTGTATCCTACCTAGTGGGTTTTATTGAGTTAAGATCGAATGCTTAACGTCCGCGCCTCGGATTAAAAAAAAAAAGTTTGGTTACCAAGACTTTACGAATTCAGGCGCTATTTATGAATTGAATGCATTGTTTTCCGGGTAGAAACGAAGGGAAAAGAAACAGGACTACTGAAATGCGAGTAAGTTAAGTTTATTTCAAATAAATTAAACTTTATTTAGTCGAAATACGCTTTTCCTATAACCCATGATTTACCCTGCAAATGAAAATAGGGGCTTAAAAGTGTGACGTTTATTCGTTTTGCCACATGCTCATTGTAGCAAAATGTTAGATTTGAAAGTCAACGAAAGCTATTTCCAGTTTATTTTGTTATTTCTGTTAGACTTTATTTTGACGCAAGGAGCTGCGATATTCTTTTGATAGTTATTTCTCAAAATCGGATGCGAGACAATGAACTGTACGTATTTTTCCAAAAATTGTTGCACGTTATTTGTTGTTAACAGGAATCAGAGGAAGCTGACCTAAACTACCAAAGGTTTCTTTTTACCCTTCGTTAAAAATATCAAAGTGAGTGAAATTTGTGATCCTCGCTGTGTGCTCTCAACTTAAGCAGTTGAAAAAGCAACCTGAAAAAAGGCTTGAACGAGATTCATATTCATATTTATAAAGATAACGAAGTTGGCTGTAATAAACGGAAAAATACAAGCGATAAGTAACTCCTTAGAAAATACCACAATCATAAAGGCATTGACGTTTTGAGAAGGTCAAAAATCGAAAATTGTTCTTCGCTTCCCTAGCTTCAACTAGGTGAAAACGCTTGCATTTCGATTTAGGCAGTGTCAATTTTTTTTGTGTGGTAATTCCTAATAAAAGAAATATCAGCAGATATATCAAAGGAAATGTTTGACATCTTTGCTCGACGAAACAAGAAAACCGAAACAGTTGTGGAACACGAGTCAATTTTCTTATTTAGTGTAACATCGTGCTGGTTTAACAAAGCAACCAAAGCAAAACAAAAACAATTTAAGTTAGTTTCTGTTAGTACACGAAAAATTGGTTTTATTAACTGAATTGGTAAATTGGCCACCGTATAGTAAATATATTTAATAACAGTCCCGCTCCACACGATTTCGCGACCAATAATAGTTTACTTTTATTTTTTGCTGGTGAAAAGGCTTTGGTACACATGTATCAAATAGACGATTTTTTTCAAATTCTTTATTTTCGCCCTGCTACAAGCAAAAAACGAATTTTCTTCTCGGCCTTTCCGGTGATCAGAAGACTAAAATTGATGGTTTTTGAGAGGCGCGCTTAGTAGAAACAAACGCAGTTGAAGAAATTTTGTTTAGGGCAGGTTTCTTAAGGCTGGTTCTCCTATAATCGTCCCAGTCGTCCCGGTCGTCCGAGTCGTTTCAAAAGTTTTTTTGCAAACGACTCAGACGATCGGGACGACTCAAGCGAATTTGGGTTCTCATATGGTCGTCCCGGTCGTCTCGAACGTCAATAGCGCAGTCTTAAACTGTGTCAGACAACATGTTTTGGGCAATGATACTGCATTCTGGGGTAGATTTGGGTTGCTTCGATCGCCTCAGTCGCCTCGGTCGCCTGAGAGTAGTTCTCATATGATCGTCCCCGATTATTCACGATCGTCTCAGTCGTCCGGATAGAACACAGCGACCGCGATCGTCCCAGTCATCCGGGTCGTTTGCGATCCTTCCGGGTTGTCTCAGAAGTGTTCTCATATAATCGTCCCGGTCGTCCGTGCACTTTATGACACGACTCGGACGACCGCATCACAGTAAAGTTCTTACCTTATTTTCTCGAGTTATAAGCTCAAACATGTGGGTATCTCCCGGGATCTCAAGCGAGAAGAGACTATAATCAGCCATTGACAGCTGTTTACGTTTACTGTTGGTCCTTCCAAAGGTCATTTGCATAACTAGTTAGCTTCATGGCGGTGACATTCGACAAAGCAAACAACGAGGCCTTTTGGCAAGTTTCGGAGTAATCTTCATTAAAATCAGTCGCGCGCACCCGAGCCAGAAGGCTCACAACGGCCGGAGCTTAAACCCGGTTTCTATAGCATGAAGCGACTAGGAATATTGCTACTCCCCCCTGGATGGGATGCTAGTCCATCGCAGGGTTACCCCCAGCATTTTGTCGCCGGTACCCATTTATACACCTGGGTGGAGAGAGACAGTGTGGAGTAAAGTTTCTTGTCTAAGGAAACAACACGACGGCAGAGACCAGGCTTCGAACCACCGACCTTCAGGTTGAAAGTTCGACGCGCTAACCACTAGACCACCGTGCCGCCCACAAATTCCGCTATCTTGGATCCGCCATCTTGGATTTCTGAATTTTTTTAAAGCCTCTTAAAAACCATCCAAATTGACGCAAAATTAATCAAAACCAATAAATAAACGCTAAATGACGTAAAAATACAAAAGTCATACCAATAAACATTGTTTTTCTTCATTCAAAGGTATCGATAGACAAATTTCCAAAAACATTGCTGTCAAAATCTTGTTACCATGGAAACGTCAAGTCACGTGATCAAAAAAGTGTCATGTGAAATTGTTGCCAGATAAATTTTAGGAAAAGTCACAAAGTTTGATGGCGTTTGAATACATATTAAAGAAGTTATGAATGTTGAAAGTTAGCGCGGGCACTTTGTGCCCCCCCCCCCCCCCCCAGGCCGAATAGGGTTAAGGTGGCTCGACTGGGTTTTTGAGTGACGATACCGTTTTGCTTTGAGCAACTTGTGTACCACCACAAACAATACAACGGAAAATCGATTGCCACAGCTGTACTAGAGAAGGATTAAAGTTTCAGATGAGGTAAGTTTTATGGAAATCGGAGTTGCCAAAGCAACGTTATGACGTCACTCCCTGTTTTGCATAATAACGAATTACTTGTCATCAAGAGATAATTTTGGAAAACGCTCTCTGGATCTTCGACCTGACGTACTTGTCCTAAGGTCTTCAAAATTTTACAAATTACTATTTGCATATAAATTCAAAACGAACAAATGAAGATGTTTGATATCTTCCCAGTATGTTTTTAAATATATAGGCGATAATATTTCCAAGCTTCAGTCCAACTGATTCAGAGGAACATCCCGAAAAGAACCGTTGAAGTTCGAGAACGAAAGCAGCGACCTCAGGATGAACATCCAGTACAACGAGCGTGACATCGCCTGTTTATTTCACACTAGCGCTCGGTGACAAATTCCTCTATGCACGGCTTGCTCTAATTTGAATGTTTCCATATTGTAATTATTCAAGTATTTTTTTTTTTCATTTTTTCAAGGCTGTTGCGCGATGGAGACTTTTTGTATCTTCCAAAAGTAATGGACCTTCATTGCAACTATAGCACGTCTTCAGTACTTCCATTAAAAGTTTTGGATTGACAACATAATTTTCATTCAAGACAATTTTGACTTGAGCGAAGGATGGGAATATTTCTTCCGGCTTTTTCAGGTGGGTCACTTATAGGGGGCCGTCCACTCCACCGCTTTTCTCTTGTTTTTTTGTTTTTTTTTTAAGCATCTTTTCGGTTCAATTTGGAATTTTGTCGACGAGTAAGAACGATGATGTATTTGAAAACTAATACGTATAATGAAAAAACATGGGGAAAAAATTGTATCAAAAGTATATAAAGAGTACGAAAGTGCAAAGTGAGCTACGAAGGATTCAGCGAAAAGTAAAGCGGTTTTGATGGTGGCTACGGGCTTCACTGTTCATGATAAACTTCACGAATGAAATTGAACACTTTGGACATTAAAGAATGCCATGTCCAAGTTAAGGTTTGTATATTTCCATTGTTTTTTTGGCGTCAGAGTTGCCAAGATTTCCCAAGGAAAAACGTTTTTGTTTTTGTTGGTCACGCATACACAAGATGGCGTGTCTTTCGTTCGCGATTTTCAACAAATTCTTAAAAATCCCAAATTCATTTCGTAATCCCCAAACTAAACTTTACACATTTTAAAAGATCGTCAACTCTAGCATTGTCATTCTTTTTATTACTAAATTCTGAACAAAGGCACTGATGCTCAAAATCTTCGTTGTTTTCCGCCTACCGTTTTACGGAGCACGAGAGAGCCATAAGCTTCTCTTGAATACTTAGATTCATCTAATTTTTATGAAATCATGGTGTCTAGACTATGAGAAGTTAGTAGTTAAGGACTTGGCGGCACCAGATCAGTTTTGCAAAACTGATCTGATGCCAAGCCAAGTCTTAACTACTTCCCATCTGTTGGATTAAAAAATATAGAAAAATCAAATGAAACTATATGTTAATAAAAACAAAATGGTGCGTTTATTCCATTGCGTGATTCCACATAATAGAATCCTTTGCGTGACACAGGATTTAATTCTTTTTTATTTTATAATGTCCATAAGCATATGAATTTATACCATCATCTGATATATATACCTTTTGTCATCGAAACAGCTGAGTGATACTTTATTAATTTCATAACTTCCTAATTTATGGTTTTGACTTCTTATTGTTTTCATAGTGTGATGCATCTGTTTATTTCCTAATAACGTTTCTTTATAATCTTGATGCTTGATATTATTTTTGATAATATTCTTTTTGATTCCCTTGGCTATCTTTCCTCCTTTTTGGTTATCTTTTATGTAACTATACATTTTGGATCGCAACCCAACAAATTCACAAATAGGAACTCCTGCGGCTTCATCTTTGAATTTACCAATAACTTTTTTATTTGTCTTATCAAAATACGGGGAGCTTTCAGGGTAGTCGCTGTTATCGAATTTATTTTTATCATTCCAAAAGTCTTGGTATACATCTTCAGCTTCGATTTCATAGGTCAAGCTGTTTGTGTCTGTGAAGAGTAACTTGGCTTTGTCTTCATATTTCTTTTTAATGTAGTTATAATGGAAATCGTACATTAACGTCTTGCTTAAATCTAAGATGCACATACCCACATATGCCGGCCTGTTTAGGGTAAGTGTTTCTTTGATCTTATGCACAGCTACTAGATTTTCGTTGAAGATCTTACTACTAACATACGTTGGTTTACTGGCATATTTCAATAGTTTTTTTTCATCGGTGATTAGTCTTACATCTACTCGCTTTCTAATATTTTCCATCGTTTTACCAAATACAGAGTTATTCATAAGTTTAAAGAAATCTTTTTCAAAAGCATTTTTTGCGTTCTTCCTTTTTTCTGTATTAAAGTCGATATACTGTTTTAACCAAGGAGATTGATCAAACTCTAGTACTCGATGGACTTTAGTTATTGTCAAACCAAGATCAGTGTATAATTGAAGGTTCCTATAATGGAGCACGTATTTTTCTTTGTTCTTCAAGGTTGGTATCAATTTATGAACTAAACCAGTTGATATTTTATATTTCTTCGCGATGTTTTTACAATACCCAGACAACATACTCTCAGTTACTTTAACCTTTTCCGGTCCTAGCGGGTAGTCATTATGAAGATTGTGTAGCCCTTCAGGATACTCTAAATCTACTTCCAGTATCAAACCCTTTTTACTGTCTTCTTTGTACTTAGCCAGGTAAATATAGTCAATCTGGTTTTTAGTCATCCATTTGAAACCACCAGTTGGTAAATATTGACTCATCGCCCAACCATATAGATTGTTCGCGTCTAGATACATAATATACTTTGATTGTGATTTTTTATCTTATGATTTCATATATTTATTGTTAGCTTTACCGTATCGATTGGCTATATACGATATACCACCACGCATACCCTTTTCAATGAATTGAAACATATCAATATCAACCATAAGCTCTAATTTAATGTCAGTCATTTTTAGCATAGCATCCCATGACAAACCGGGAGATGTGAAATAATGACATGGATCAAGTTTATAGTATTCTAGGCATGTTTTCCTGAAGTTTTCGAATACATCAGCTAACAGAATGATGTCAGATTTAAGGTATAAGTCATGGTACTCACCCATATTTTTAAGAGAGAATGTATTCCACACATTTTGGGCATGTTTATAGTCTTCGTCTGATATATGTTCATCATTTAATATGCTGGTGGTAGCTTTTCATCGAATTTATTATAACTGTCCATGTAGTCGTAAGGGTATACTCCTTTTCTAGCCATCAGATCAAGCTTTTTACCTTTGAATTTTTGAGAGGTATATTTTAATGATTTTCTTGGTAGATTACTCACTAGTTTTTCCAAACCAGAGCTCAGGAATTGGAAACTATCGAGAAAGGTTAAGTGATTACCCAACATGAAAGCCATATACTTTTCCATATTATTCGGAATTGCATTGATATTCATTTGACATTTTTCACCTTTTTTATTTGTATATGTATGCTTCTTGACTATTTCACCGATCTCTTGCATGATGAAATGAGAGTCATACCCACGGAGATTATGGAATATCACAGGTATTTTAATTTCTTCTGGTTTTATTCTGAGTTTTAAATTACAATCTTGATGAGCGGATCCTCTGTACTGACCAGTTATATGACAGTGATCTCCTACTCTTAGATCGGTTTTGTTATATTCTTTCTCGCATATATGGCATTTATCAGCTTTTTGGAATTCTTCTTCATCGTCTTTGGTCATTCTTAATGGTTTATTGAATTCTTTTTTCATAACCTTCTTACAATATTTAACTTCCTCCAGCATAGCTTCCATGAATTTGTATACAGCTCTTTCGCCTCTATAGACCTGAACTGGTTTACTGTATTTATCATCATAGCAACAGACGACTTTGTATCCATATCCACAGTCTTTATGTTTTTTATATGATTCAGTATATGATTTATCATTGTTTGGTTGACATCCTTGTACTTTTTCTGTAATAGCCTCAAAATCAGCATAGATTACAAATGGAACAGCTAACTGTTTATGATAATTGTTAAATTTTAATATGTTATTATCTTTTTCAGGCATTTTTACCATTAATTACAATACAGTTTTCTTTATGATTATTAAGGATTGTTTCAGAACTGAAGCATTGTAGACAATGCATGCAAAAATATTTTCTGTGTTCGTGTTTCGTCTGATTGTACATGAATTTATTGAAGTCTTTTATTAATACATAATGTTTGTTTTCATTTTCTGTGATCAATAACAAGTTCATATGATCTTCGTACTTTTCTTTGGATACATAGATAGGATATGGTTGCTTTTCCTCATAACCGAATACATTGATGTTGATTTCATTTTGTTTTTCTATTTTATTATACAGTTTGACAGTCACTGGGAATTGAATTCCAGAGTAATCTAATTTTTCAATAAAATCTTTGTCGACTTTTTTGATTCTCTGTGGATATTTGTCTTGAGGGTTCAAGTACCTTATATGACACCATCTAAAACACTCATTGTCTTTATTTTTCATGTTTATCAATCCTTTAGCACTATTTCTTAGTTCTAAAGGTAATTGAATGTAAGATGATCCCTTTAATGGTTCGTATTTAACAATATTAATATAGTGGTTGTCAATAGATCTAATTGTCCATCCAGAACCCTCAGAAATCCATTGAGCTACACTATTTAATATCTGTTGTTTAGACAATTGTAACGCTTCAGCGATTTCTATGTGGTTAATAATCGTCTGAGCCACACTGTTAAAATATGCAGTCTTAGACACTATTTCATCACCAGCTAGTTTCTCAAATGTGACCTTTAGTGTTTCAACAAATTTAATTCCTTTTGTATCACTTAGTAGGGTTTTAAAATGGTTTTCAATACCTTTTCTCGTTTGTTGTAATTGTGTTAAAGGGTCTTTATTATTCTTTAATGTAATTTCGAAGGATTTAGTATAACCTTTTAGAGCTTTGTCTGTTTGCTCTATTTTAGTTCTAGGTGTTGGAATTGGTTTTATTTTCTTTGTCATTGGTGCTGGAACTGGTTTGTAATCATCTCTGAACTCCATAGGTGGTAAAATACTATTGTCTTCATAGTTTTTAACCATCTGCCTAACAGATTTTCTTGGTGTAGGAACTGGTCTCCTATGTTGTTTTTCGTCATCTACTATTACAACTTTCAATTTTTATTCATATTATTATATGAGATTATTTTTTCCATTCTATATATTATATAAGTGATATCTCTTTAAGCCATTTCATGAATCTAAACCCTTTTAAAGGAATATTATGTAATACTATATTATAATGAGTAAGATTGAAATCAACGAGTGCGTTTATTCTGTTCACCCAGTTTATGATTTATATGCCTCAGATGATAATGGAAATGTAATCAATCTCATCAAGAAGGTACCTCACACAGGTAATCATCATAATAATGGATACCTTATGTGTTTAGTGAGAAAATATGGTGGTAAACAAAAATCATATTATGTCCATCGATTCGTTTGGGAATGTTTCAATGGTCTTATTCCTGATGGAAAAGTGATTGATCATATTAATAATAATAAGGAAGACAATCGCTTATGTAATTTACAAATAATGACACAACAACAGAATTGTAAAAAATCAGCTAAGAATCGCGATTATTCATTTGTTGCCAAAAATCATGAAAATAAAAAGTGTGTGAAAGCAACTAATATTGTCACAAAAGAAGTTTCATATTTTAATAGTATGTATGCTGTTCAACAACATCTCCAAATAAATGCTGGTATTGTTAAAATGACATGTGAAGGTATTAATAATTGTAAATCAGGTGTATCAAAATTAAATGGAAATTTTTATAAATTTGAGTATATCAAAAAAGAGGATGTGCCTGATAACTACAAAACATCAGATAACAAAAGACCAAAAAGAGTCTCAGATGAAGACAAAAAGAAACACCAAATGAAAGCTGTCAAAAGATGGCAAAACAAAGAATATAAATGTCCAAAATGTGATAATACATACAAAAATAATTATAAATCTATTCACAATAAAAATGTAAAATGAATAGCCAGAAATAATTATGTTTTTGGCTACCAAAAAGTAACAAATACAGTATGAACTGAGAAGTATGAACAGTATACAGTATGAACTGAGAACTTATATATATGTTAGATAATTATGTTTAAATCATCTCACATATCCTTTAAATCCCTGATTAGTGTTCTAATGTTACTGATTGTATTTTTTAAAGCCAAGTCTCATTAATCAAATGAATGTCTCTCAATCTCTCGAAATCTGCATTACTTGTTGTATTCACAGGTGCAAAAATATTATTTTCACGTTTGAGATATTTGACATTATCCACTTTGGTTTGTTTCAACACATTACATTCATCATCGTATCTATTGTTTTCTATCTCATTGCAGATAATATTCAATAACTGTTTCAATGTTATATCTTCATCAATTTCATGTATTTTTTATGATAAAGTTTCAATAATTTCTTTTTATATTGTAACAGATCCAATCTACTCTCATTATCATATATTTTATCATGAAGATTGTCTATTTCATCTTCACATTCCTGAATTTGAAAATTTATTTTTTTGATATATTTCTCAATGCCACTCATGATATATCTAAACATTATATATTTTTGACATCTTTTAACGGTATCCATGAATTAAATTCTTTTGGATAACCAGACCATGATACCAAAGCTTGTTTTTTCTTATAGTCTCATTTGATAACCTTATCTATACGAAAAACATCTTGTTTAGCTTTCAATAACTCCTGTTGATAGAAACTCCCTTGTATCTCTTCATCATTGAGATCCTTTAGTTTGTAAGTGACTGGTGTTGTGTTTTGAATTTTATCAACAATAAATATTTCTTCACTAAAATTGCTTGTATAACCCTTATCAAAAACTGGTCTTTTGTATTTGCTTATCCTAACCTTATCGCCTATTTTGAATTTCGGCTTCTGTTTTGATGTTGGCATATCACCGTATAAATTCAAATATACTAAACCTTCATTCTTCTTTTTGCTTGCTTCTGTAGGAGTCATTTTAATACTTGAATGCTTTGTACTGTTGTATTCATTTAATAGTTTTGGTAACATGTCTAAATATTGTGTTGTATTTTGAGCTGTAAATTGTTTCCACATTTTAGATTTTAATGTTCTGTTAAATCTCTCAATAACAACAGCTTTACCTTCATTGAAAGTAGAATACATCTCAATATTATTTTTCTTTAACCAGTCTTTGAAAGTTTTATTATAGAATTCACATCCTTGATCTACCCATAAATATTTCGGTTTTCTTTTATACTTTTTAATAACATCATCAAATGATTCAGTAATTGTATTACCGGTTTTATTTTTAATGGGAATGCTCCAAGCAAATTTTGAAAACACATCAATGATATTTAATAAATATATATATCCTTCATTCCATTTTGAAAACTTCTGCATTTCTACAAGGTCAGCGCTCCAAATATCATCTATTCCATTAACAATAACTCTTCTTGTTTTAAATTTTCGTTTGATTGGCTTATGTAATTCATCGGCTAATTGTTGAGCCCAATCATTTTTACTCAACGCCGCTTCCCGTTTTTTGACTTCCTTCTTTGTTCAACACCGAGGCCTAATCTAGCCTTAGTTGCTATTACATTTCGAGCTACAGTATGCCCCCATTGTCTTTCTTTCCAAGGAATAGCATCAAGAGCCTTAACCATCTTACGATCTGCAGTATTCTTGCATTTCACTTGGTTACTTTTTGGTTTATTTCCACAAATACAGTAATCAACGTCATGTTGCATCGCAACTGCATCTGTTCTACCCGTTGGTTGCTGATAGATCTCAAGTATTTGACCAGTATTGGGATCATACTTCAACTGCTGTTCAAGAGGGTTGCCAGGGCCTGTATAATGATGTCCAGGTAGTACAAAACCCTTCTTGGGTGCTATCTTTAATATAGCCTTATGTATATCAATAGCACCGCCTTTGTGTAAAGGATCTATTTTCTTTGATAAATCTGATGGTATACTATCCAAAGCTTGATCCAGATATTTGTTAGCCATACCTTTGATCTTTTGTTTAGCAAAATTTGATTTAATCGCTTTACTTAAACCAATACGGCCAAGATTATATAGCCCTTTAACCCCACCTTTCAAAGCTATTTCGCCCAATGAATGACTTCCTTCAATATCAAATAAGCCCGCCCCTTCAGACGGGCCTTTTAGTTTCCCTTATTTTTGACAAATTTGGTTTTTGTTATACTACATTCAGCGCAAGTGCATTTCAACATAGTTCGACCATTTTTAGTTTTCACATATCGTTCGCTTCCTGGAACACATTCAGTGACTTTCTTCTGTCTAACACAATATGATTTTACCATTATATATAAGTTAGATATTTCTGAAATAATGTTCGAGGAATCTCTCATTCTTCATTGTGTTATATATGTCAAATACTTGCAATAAATTATAATACGAATTCCCCTTATTCATTTCGTTCAGAAAGTATAAACAGAAGTAGCCACATGTAGACGTTTTTATGTTTTGGATTTGGTTGTTTTGGTGAAGCAGTGTCATATTCCTTCTTTTCACATGATTTACGATCTCTTGCAATGGAGGCATACCAAAACTGTCAAAATAATTTATCACGTTGTCTTTTACATAAGTTGTAACCCAATGAGATCCTGCCATATAACTAGGTTCTAGATTGTAAATAAATAATGCTTGGCTATGATTTTGTGGAACTCTTTCATCCCTTGACAGAACATCACTGATTGGGATGTTTAAATATCTGCACCATTTTATTAGATCATGATTACTTAACGGGATGTCTTTGTGGAATTTCGGTTTTACAGTATTGCCCCTAGAAGTGGAATTCCGTTGAACGGTGAGTTTTTTCCTAACAGCAAGCCTTGGCCTCTTTTCCCTGTCTTTTTTTTTGGTTGTTTTTTTTTTATGCCCATACCGATCGTATTATCGGGCCAACTCCCATAAAATGGGGGTGGTTGTCTATATACACCAATTCTTGGAGCTCCCGTACCCTTTTTCTTACTATTTCCAATTCGGGGAGCACCGCTACCAGTTTTACCCATCAATGAATTTAGAATGAGTGGAATGCCTACACTCGCTAACAAACTTCCAAGGAATCCACCTGATTGTGTTTTTGTGGGTCGTACATGAACACCTGATCCTGACTGAAGAGCATTCAATATATCCTGTTTTTGTTTAGTTGTTAAAAGATGTTTGTATTCTATCAGCTTATTAATTTTATCTTGGGGTATAAGAAAACCACCCGACTGTACACCTCTTCCAGATATTGCTTTAACCACTTGAGAAGCACCTTCTGAAGCCAAACCAGCAAGAGCTGAAAGACCAAGGGTTTTACCAATAGTTGGTAAAGCTGCACGTCCAAGGGTTAGAGTGGTAGTTAACAAACTTCCACCGACTTGTTTTCTAATATTGGTTTTCACAAGCTTAATGTCCATACCCTTCCCCAAATTCCGATTCTTCTCCAACCTTTTTCTCACCATCACCGGGACATGTAGAGTATCATTACCACGAAGAGAGTCCTTTGAAAGCCTGAGAACAATCGTTTCCCTTTTATGGAAAGCATTGCTAAGATTTTTCTTTTGATTGTCAGACAATTTCACATTAATCTCATAAAGTTGAGTCATTTGTTGTATATAATATATGTTATATAATTTTCTGGTTATAAAACATATATGAAATAAGGATATTATTATTTTATTAGCAATTTATTACTTTTTTACACTATAACTAATTCATTTCCAACTTTGTCAATAACAACTGTCTCTTCATATAGGACTATAGCATGTACGCTGAAAGGACTATTTGCAGCACTATTAGCGTTGAGTTTATACCTAAAAATCAACTTTTTTGGGTCTCTTGTTACTTTCTCTGCTTGATATGATAGATCAAAATAGATTAGTGGATAGAGACTATTATAATTAGCTAGATTCAACTGGGTTCCGGTGTTGTAATCATTCCTTCTCATCGCATAAGACATTAAATCGTTGAAGATTCTTACTTTACTCTCACTGTCATACTCGGTTTCTGGGTAAAATACACCGTTACCGTATTCCAATCTGCATGTTGTAAGACGGCAAGCATCATCATCCGAATTTACTTTGAAAGTGTCAAACAGGTACGGATTCGCTTCTGCATTGTTTGTTTTAGCTCGTTGTAGATATACAAAGATAGCCTTAACATTATCAATACTGGAGGATATCTGGAAGAATCCACTGCTATGGGTTGGTGCGGACACCTCATACATTTCTCTCAGATATGTCCATTTATCATCTTTCAAAAAAAGAACAACAAACTTATCGTAGAGACTGTCTTTTGGTGTCAATTTTGGCACCCAAAGTAGCAATCTATCAATGACCACTCGACCAGCATCTGCTGCACCGGCCTTATAGATTAATTCATTGTCATTCTGTAACTGTATATTAAACTGTAGTTGCATTGGGACTAACATTCGATCTTCTAGCTCTTCGAAGAAACTGTAACGATTAAGAGGTATGATATCATTGACATTAGCATTCTCTCTAGTCAAAAGTCGCCTGGACTCAAACCCTGCATTTGTGTTTGCTGATGTGTTATCTGTGTCCAAATACCAAAGAGAGTTTTTGGCAACACTACGAGCAAAATCGTCACTATATTCCAGCAAATTCTTTACAAAAGTTACCTTATGTAGATTGTCTGTGTCATATGCGATCTTTCCTGCTGATTTTATCATCATGTGTCTAATCAAACTATGGGCTCCATTAATAACTGTAATCCTGTCTGCATCATAGGCTGTACCATCAGCTAATTTTTGTACCTGGAACTGGACCTCGAAATAAGCATTGTACCAATCGAAAAAGCTCGATCGATCATTAATTGTAAATTTATACCCATTTTTGTCTTGGTGTTGATTGTTAGCTGGGGCTCTGATTACATCATCAAGTTGGAATCGTACCAACTCATATCTTTGCAGATATTCACTTGTTCTAAAAGACATTATATTATTATGTTAGATAATTTTACAATTATATACCATAATTTTGTAATATATATATGTTTTCAATCATGTTATTTATTTGAAGACTCTACGCCTTCTTTTTTATACCAGATCCTGATATCAATCTATTGAGTATCATATCAGTACTTTCATCTTGCTGTTGCTGTTTAATGGGTGAGGATGGAAGAAGTGTCTTTTGTCTTGTAGCTCCTTTTCTCAAATTTGCCAATCTTTTCATGATCAAATCACCAGATTTTTCAACTGCTTTTTTGCCCAGTTTTTCTCCAGCGTGAGAAATTCCCGATTCTAACGCCTTCTTTGCTATTGGCTTAGCAAATTTCTTAAAAACAGCTGATGCCACACTCTTCAACGGTTTGAAAATATTATCAACGATAAGCCCAGACCCTTTGTGTTGATATACAAATTTACCAAGTTTTGGATGGTAAAATCTTTTGAATTCATATGGTTTCATTATACTATTATGTTATATTATTCTAAACTTTTCAGAATTAGTGAGAAAGATGTATCTGCTCCATTCAGGTTAACTAATCTTCTTTTTCCATCAGTAATGTATACCCTGATACTACTTATACTATTCTTATTGACTGGATTAAATGTGACTCTTCGTGGTTCGAGGGTAAATGAATAACTAGGTTGGAGTACACTGGTTGAGAAGGAATAAATGATGTCTGTATCTTGACCGTCTACAAGTGAATCATTAATTAGGTCGCAATGAACATTGAGGATATCTGTATCTTGAGATAGATTTGGAACCCTTGGTCCAATGTTTGTCCCACTTGTTAATACTATTTTATCGAAACCGATTAGATCATTAAAATTGGAATGTGTCAAATCAAGCCGATAATTCTGAGCTAATGTAACCGTGACCCTAAATGTTGTATCATCGAATTCAAGAGTGATAGGATACGTATCACCAGTCTTTGTTACGCTCTTGATATATGTATTGAAGTCTGTATAATTCCATACTCCGGCTGGAAAGGTGATGTTGTTAAATGTTGAACCACTATCGGAGCTATATTTGATTAATTGATTGTTGTATCCAGCATTAACATTAAACCATGTAAAACTCATATTGATAATTCTGTTAAGACCAATAACATATTGCATATTACGATCTAAAATTATAGGTCTAGTAAATTTTGTTGCAAAATCCTCAGGTTTATTATTCCCTTGATTTTTTACACTATAAGATGATAATACTATCTCTCGTTCCATTTATATAATAATGTTATATTAATTATATTTTGAAATATTGACTAAACAATTTATTATATTGCGGTCTATTGATTGTCGACATTTTCAATAATGTGTCCAATATAGTTACTCCCATATTTCGCATCTCAATGCTGGTATTCCCTGCCAATCTTTCACCAATAATCAATTCCAATTTTTTCAAAAGCTGCTTTACATCATTAAAAAACATAATATTTCCACCTCTCTGTTTTTTTTCCCGACTCTGGATTCCAGAACCTTTTATTGTTTCCAATTTAGTATTATAATGTTTTATGTATTCATTTAAAGTAACTCTTGCGTTGTCTATTCTTTTGTTTCGTATTTGCCTTTCACCTGATGATATCTCCCCCTTATTGTATTGTTTTGTAACATATGCTTTATAGCCACTTAATTGACTCCATTTTATTTTAGCATCCTTTATAATCTTATTAAGATATTTCTTAGTCTTTTGGGGTGTTATTGTTGATTGATTCAATATCTTATCCACATTTTCATAATTCACAATACCAATATCATTCAAAATCTCATTACTCGTATCTTCATCATCTAATGCATAATCGATCTCTTCGTCGTCATCATATTCTGGTGGTAAATCCTCAGGTTCCGGAGGCAGGTACTGAGGATCAACATAAATCTGCTTCTTTCCTTCAATAAGATCTTGTAAAGATTCTTCATATGTTGGAGGTTTTGGTACCAGTTGTTTATCTTGTTGTGGTAGTACATAATCACCAAATAGATCATCAATTTCCATTTCTTCAAAAGGATCAACTTCAGGCATATAGTCAATACCAGGCTCACCTTTCTTAGGTGGTCGCTTTTTTCTCTGAGGTATACTCGAAACTAAATTACCGTCAATAACATCATCTAATTTACTAGTCACTGGTTTAAATACCTTCGCCAATGACTCCTGACTGGTCTGCTGACCAATATCATGTTTCGTTATTATATTATGAACATAATTAATCTTATCCCCTAATTCAGATTTTCTCTTTGCGAGTTCTTTCCACTTAAGTAAACTCATTTATTGTTATATTATTACATTACATAAAAATGAAAATCATATATAAAAAATAACGTTTTACACTGTGTTATACACCGTGTTATACACCGTGTTGTACACCGTGTTATACACCGTGTTATATTGAAATAATATAACCATATAATATAAATGAAAATACCAAATTATGACGTTGAAGACGATGTTGTCTCAACCTTTAAACAGTTATATGAATTCATGCCAAATAAATGTTTTCGAAATCTGATTTGTGGACCTAGTGGTTCTGGTAAAACAAATACACTATTACATATGATTTATAATTTATTGTACTTTGATAAAATATACCTGTATGCGAAAAACTTAGAGCAGTCAAAGTACCAGAATCTTATGGATATGTTCCAACCGATAAGTAATGAAGTTGGTTATGATGTTATTGAAGCAAGTAATAACGAGATTATTCCTGTAAATGATCTTGATAGTGAAAGTCAGAAATTGGTTATTTTTGATGATTTTGTATGTGAAAAAAATCAAAAACCATTAGTCGACTATTTTATACGAGGGAGACATAAAAATTGCAGTGTGATTTATCTGAGTCAAAGCTACTATAAGACACCAAAAGACATAAGATTGAACTGTTCACATTTCTCTATTTACGAATTCCCAAGTGCTAATGAGAGGAGTTTAATTTGCCGTGAAAACAGTATTCCAAAAGAATTATATGAGAAAGCAACTAAAGAACCATATTCCTTCGTATATATTGATAAGCCACGGAAATTCACAACTAAGAATTTCAATGAAAGAATTTAATATAAATCAATTATATATGAGTTACTCAAATGGAATTTTACCATCGTCAACATCAACGGCGACACCACAACGTGGATTACCTGGCGTAGGGTTCAAATTAACAGAGAATGGTGATTACGATATGCAAGGTAAAAAATTAGTAAATATAGGACAAGTTACTGGCTTGAACAATGTTGTTGATTTCAATTTTGTAAGAAATACATTTGTTAGTAAGCATTTACCATTAGTTACAGCAAATCTTGATATGAAAAACAATAATATAAGAAATTTAAAAACACCAATTTCAGAAAAAGATGCTGTTAATAAAGAGTATAGTGACACGCATTATTTAAAGTTAGATGGAACAACTCATATGACGGGGGATCTTGACCTCAGAGGAAATAAATTAATTCTACCTGGAGAAATTGATATGAATCGAAAACTGATCACAAATATGGATACGGATGAAGATAACGATCTTTCTGCGGTGAATATGGTAACTTTGAAAAATGCGATTCAAAAAATACAACCTAGTTCAAGTTTGAATATATCTAAAAATATTGACCTCAATGTTGACTTATATATTGACCTATATCATTGACAACGTTTAAAATATGATATTTTCTTATATACACACTCTTTCTCGTCATTTTATATTTGTTATCATGGAAATCGATATATGGAGCTTGTAAATCATATCCATTAACAACACCACAATTTTTACATTCATTCCATTGTCATTAAACATATCTTTTTTATCACAACATGATTCAACAACTTCCGTATTTCTAACAACATCTGCTAATCGTTGGTCACAAAAGGGACAGGTTAACTCTCCTGTATTCTTAAATTCGTCATGAATTCCCAAATTACAATTCATTCTATACTATTATATGAGATTATATTTTTTAAACAAAACCGCAGTTGTGACCATATCAAAAAACAAAAATAGCGAACATATAAAAATCAGCTAACGCGTTAGCGATATTTCAATAGAACAAAAAATAGACAGCAGGGAAAGTCCCATAACATCATCAACTTCCTGTTTACCAGTTGATAAAAAAAACTGACTTACGCGCAAGCCGAAAAATATAAAGCATATCATCGGGGAACCCTCTATTGTATGACATCATCGACTTCCTGTTTTTCGAGAATCATGTCACGCAAAGGAAATCACGCAATGGAATAAATGCAATGAAATAAACGCAAAGGAAATCACGCAATGGAATAAACGCACCATTTGTTTTTATTAACATATAGTTTCATTTGATTTTTCTATATTTTTTAATCCAACAGATGGAAAGTAGTTAAGACTTGGCTTGGCATCAGATCAGTTTTGCAAAACTGATCTGGTGCCGCCAAGTCCTTAACTACTGAAGTTATACAACAAATTAGAACTATGACAGCTTTTTCTAGCGCAGTAGTTTTGATACGCGAGTCGAGTAAATCATGACTTATTTCAACCCTGTTTTCATGTGTTTGGGATCGCCAAATTGTGCCCTGAGTTGATGACTTTCTTCGTTTTTCTCGGAAACGAACAGATATTTCAAGGAAAAAACTACATGGCATTCATATACTTATTATAGGCTATCTTTATGCAAACGAGGAGTGAATTTGATTTTTTTTCAGCTTTGCCGAAGATTTGTGATTTTGTTTGATTCTTGCACGGATCTGCTCTTAAGAGGTTCAGTTACTTGAAGCAAGTTTTCATCGTTTAACACCTGCTTAAAGCTCTTCTTTTTCCACCATATATAGCGAGCGCAGCAGCCATTTTGTTTAAAATTAATAGCTAAAATTTGATATTCTTGTCTGTGTGACAAACCGCTCCTTTCTAGTACCCCCATAAAAAAACAAATATATGCACATTATATCAGACGGATTTTAATTGGTTTAGGTGACTTGCTTCTCATAGTCTAGACACCATGATTTCATAAAAATTAGATTAATCTAAGTATTCAAAAGAAGCTTATGGCTCTCTCGTGCTCCGTAAAACGGTAGGCGAAAAACAACGAAGATTTTGAGCATCAGTGCCTTTGTTCAGAATTTAGTAATAAAAAGAATGACAATACTAGAGTTGACGATCTTTCAAAATGTGTAAAGTTTAGTTTGGGGATTACGAAATGAATTTGGGATTTTTAAGAATTTGTTGAAAATCGCGAACGAAAGACATAAAATCACGCCATCTTGTGTATGCGTGACCAACAACAAAAACAAAAACGTTTTTCCTTGAGAAATCTTGGCAACTCTGACGCCAAAAAACCAATGGAAATATACAAACCTTAACTTGGACATGGCATTCTTTCATGTACAAAGTGTTCAATTTCATTCGTAAAGTTTATCATGAACAGTAAAGCCTGTAGCCACCATCAAAACCGCTTTACTTTTCGCTGAATCCTTCGTAGCTCACTTTGCACTTTCGTACTCTTTATATACTTTTGATACAATTTTTTCCCCATGTTTTTCATTATACGTATTAGTTTTCAAATACATCATCGTTCTTACTCGTCGACAAAATTTCAAATTGAACCGAAAAGATGCTTTGAAAAAAAAAAAAAACAAAACAAGAGAAAAGCGGTGGAGTGGACGGCCCCCTATAGGTGACCCACCTGAAAAAGCCGGAAGAAATATTCCCATCCTTCGCTCAAGTCAAAATTTTCTGAATGAAAATTATGTTGTCAATCCAAAACTTTTATGGAAGGACTGAAGACGTGCTATAGTTGCAATGAAGGTCCATTACTCTTGGAAGATACAAAAAGTCTCCATCGCACAACAGCCTTGAAAAGATGAAAAAAAAAATACTTGAATAATTACAATATGGAAACATTCAAATCAGAGCAAGCGTGCATAGAGGAATTTGTCACCGAGCGCTAGTGTGAAATAAACAGGCGATGTCACGCTCGTTGTACTGGATTTTCATCCTGAGGTCGCTGCTTTCGTACTCGAACTTCAACGGTTCTTTTCGGGATGTTCCTCTGAATCAGTTGGACTGAAGCTTGGAAATATTATCGCCTATATATTTAAAAACATACTGGGAAGATATCAAACATCTTCATTTTTTCGTTTTGAATTTATATGCAAATAGGAATTTGTAAAATTTTGAAGACCTTAGGACAAGTACGTCAGGTCGAAGATCCAGAGAGCGTTTTCCAAAATTATCTCTTGATGACAAGTAATTCGGTATTATGTAAAACAGGGAGTGACGTCATAACGTTGCTTTGGCAACTCCGATTTCCATAAAACTTACCTCATCTGAAACTTTAATCCTTCTCTAGTACAGCTGTGGCAATCGATTTTCCGTTGTATTGTTTGTGGTGGTACACAAGTTGCTCAAAGCTAAACGGTATCGTCACTCAAAAACCCAGTCAAGCCACCTTAACCCTATTCGGCCTTTGGGGAGGGGGGGGGGGGGGGCACAAAGCCCGCGCTAACTTTCAACATTCATAACTTCTTTAATATGTATTCAAACGCCATCAAACTTTGTGACTTTTCCTAAAATTCATCTGGCAACAATTTCACTTGACACTTTTTTGATCACGTGACTTGACGTTTCCATGGTAACAAGATTTTGACAGCAATGTTTTTGGAAATTTGCCTATTGATACCTTTGAATGAAGAAAAACAATGTTTATTGGTATGACTTTTGTATTTTTACGTCATTTAGCGTTTATTTATTGGTTTTGATTAATTTTGCGTCAATTTGGATGGTTTTTAAGAGGTTTTAAAAAAATTCAGAAATCCAAGATGGCGGATCCAAGATAGCGGAATTTGTGGGCGGCACGGTGGTCTAGTGGTTAGCGCGTCGAACTTTCAACCTGAAGGTCGGTGGTTCGAAGCCTGGTCTCTACCGTCGTGTTGTTTCCTTAGACAAGAAACTTTACTTTACACTGTCTCTCTCCACCCAGGTGTATAAATGGGTACCGGCGACAAAATGCTGGGGGTAACCCTGCGATGGACTAGCATCCCATCCAGGGGGGAGTAGCTCCGGCCGTTGTGAGCCTTCTGGCTCGGGTGCGTGCGACTGATTTTAATGAAGATTACTCCGAAACTTGCCAAAAGGCCTCGTTGTTTGCTTTGTCGAATGTCACCGCCATGAAGCGAACTAGTTATGCAAATGACCTTTGGAAGGACCAACAATAAACGTAAACAGCTGTCAATGGTTGATTATAATCTCTTCTCGCTTGCGATCCCGGGAGATACCCACATGTTTGAGCTTATAACTCGAGAAAATAAGGTAAGAACTTTACTGTGATGCGGTCGTCCGAGTCGTGTCATAAAGTACACGGACGACCGGGACGATTATATGAGAACACTTCTGAGACGACCCGGAAGGATCGCAAACGACCCGGATGACTGGGACGATCGCGGTCGCTGTGTTCCATCCGGACGACTGAGACGATCGTGAATAATCGGGGACGATCATATGAGAACTACTCTCAGGCGACCGAGGCGACTGAGGCGATCGAAGCAACCCAAATCTACCCCAGAATGCAGTATCATTGCCCAAAACATGTTGTCGGACACAGTTTACGACTGCGCTATTGACGTTCGAGACGACCGGGACGACCATATGAGAACCCAATTCGCTTGAGTCGTCCCGATCGTCTGAGTCGTTTGCAAAAAAACTTTTGAAACGACTCGGACGACCGGGACGACTGGGACGATTATAGGAGAACCAGCCTTAAGAAACCTGCCCTAAACAAAATTTCTTCAACTGCGTTTGTTTCTACTAAGCGCGCCTCTCAAAAACCATCAATTTTAGTCTTCTGATCACCGGAAAGGCCGAGAAGAAAATTCGTTTTTTGCTTGTAGCTGGGCGAAAATAAAGAATTTGAAAAAAATCGTCTATTTGATACATGTGTACCAAAGCCTTTTCCCCAGCAAAAAATAAGGGTAAACTATTATTGGTCGCGAAATCGTGTGGAGCGGGACTGTTATTAAATATATTTACTAGACGGTGGCCAATTTACCAATTCAGTTAATAAAACCAATTTTTCGTGTACTAACAGAAACTAACTTAAATTGTTTTTGTTTTGCTTTGGTTGCTTTGTTAAACCAGCACGATGTTACACTAAATAAGAAAATTGACTCGTGTTCCACAACCTTTTCGGTTTTCTTGTTTCGTCGAGCAAAGATGTCAAACATTTCCTTTGATATATCTGCTGATATTTCTTTTATTAGGAATTACCAAACAAAAAAATTGACACTGCGCACATGCCTAAATCGAAATGCAAGCGTTTTCACCTAGTTGAAGCTAGGGAAGCGAAGAACAATTTTCGATTTTTGACCTTCTCAAAACGTCAATGCCTTTATGATTGTGATATTTTCTAAGGAGTTATACTTATCGCTTGTATTTTTCCGTTTATTACAGCCAACTTCGTTATCTTTATAAATATGAATATGAATCTCGTTCAAGCCTTTTTTCAGGTTGCTTTTTCAACTGCTTAAGTTGAGAGCACACAGCGAGGATCACAAATTTCACTCACTTTGATATTTTTAACGAAGGGTGAAAAGAAACCTTTGGTAGTTTAGGTCAGCTTCCACTGATTCCTGTTAACAACAAATATGTGCAACAATTTTTGGAAAAATACGTACAGTTCATTGTCTCGCATCCGATTTTGAGAAATAACGATCAAAAGAATATCGCAGCTCCTTGCGTCAAAATAAAGTCTAACAGAAATAACAAAATAAACTGGAAATAGCTTTCGTTGACTTTCAAATCTAACATTTTGCTACAATGAGCATGTGGCAAAACGAATAAACGTCACACTTTTAAGCCCCTATTTTCATTTGCAAGGTAAATCATGGGTTATAGGAAAAGTGTATTTCGACTAAATAAAGTTTAATTTATTTGAAATAAACTTAACTTACTCACATTTCAGTAGTCCTGTTTCTTTTCCGTTCGTTTCTACCCGGAAAACAATGCATTCAATTCATAAATAGCGCCTGAATTCGTAAAGTCTTGGTAACCAAACTTTTTTTTTAATCCGAGGCGCGGACGTTAAGCATTCGATCTTAACTCAATAAAACCCACTAGGTAGGAAACAAATCCGAACCGTTGTGCGAAGCTCGTAAGACGCATTTGTGCCCACCTCCATATATGGAAGCAAAAGGTGGACAGTCTTGGGGGTCTAAATTGCAACTAAGTAGGCGCGAGGAACCTGGAAACCACGTTGTTCATGGGTTTTCTGTGCGGAGCGAAGTGACGGTTTTGATTTTCAAAAAATATATATTTTAGGGAGTTTATGCAACGACGACGAGGGCGGCAAGGAAAACGTCACTTCCAAAAAGAATTCAATGCGTTCCAATTAATTGTTCCAATTTGTTTAGTTTGTCTAATGTTATGTGACTGGATTGTAGATGCAGCAGCTGAATTTGTACGGATGGCGTTTTAACTTCAAATAGAGGAAGGAAAATTAACCGTTGTATGTTCACTTTCTCCAGAAAACCTATAATTTTAACATCATTTGACGTTGTTTTTTGCACGGAACGGCAAGGAAATGTACCAAATGTAAAACGCACTTGCAAAGACATTGTTTTTGTTCATTATGTTTTGTGCCATTCTCGCCGTCGTCGCGGTCGTGGTTGCTTTCAGTTCTTGCAAAAAGTACCCTAATAAACAAACAAGTGTTTCATCGTGGATGAAACAGCCGAAAAGCAACAAAGCGGCACAGAAACGAGACAACAGGGCTAGATGCAGAAGAAGCCCGGCGTATTTTTAATTCTGTCCCGGCTTTAAAAATACGGATGATATCTGTTTACAAACATTCTTGTTCCAATCACTGGAACAAAAGAGCCCTTTGTTTCGACAGCCAATAAGGCCCTGGTTGGCACATTAATAACAATTGGTGACGTCACTGATATCTTCCCAATAGGGAAGAAACATCTTCCTATGACATTTTCGTCGCAAACATCCCAGTGGGGAGAGTCGTCTTTTTGTTTAATAACTGGTAGTACTAGCAGGGGACTGGACATGACCTTTTGCTCTTACTAGCTGAAGACGAATTTCAAAAGCAATTGCCATTGTCTTTTCTGCTCAACGATTGGCCAATAGCCCAGATCTTTTAGCAACGACCGAACCTTTTCCCACCCAGCGATTTTTATGAGTTAATACCGAGCGCTTAGCGCCCGCGCCTCAGTTTCGATAAAAAACGCTTGGTTACCAAGACTTTACGAATGCTGGCACTATTTCTGCTGGAATCGAATGCAGTGTTTTTGAAAGCTTTGTCTACAAAATATATGGAGAGAAACGACAAAAAAGGCATAGGACTACTTAATGTGAGCAGTGTAAGTTTTATTGAGATAAATAAAACTTTAGTTAGTCGAAATGCACTTTTCCTATATATATATATATATATATATATATATATATATATATATATATATATATATAAAATAACTGAGATACTACGCGCGTTCTGAGTGGTCAAAGACCTATTGACTATTGTGCCGGTAAACTCATAGAAAACCGCGCAAGCGAAACTGTAAAGTAAACAAAGTTCAATTTTCCACTGCATCAACACAATCGTGAGGAAAAAGAATTTCACAACTCGAGCCGGTTTATTGTCTTATTGCATATTGTAGTCTGTTAGAAGATGAGAAGAGAAGATATGTTTCTTGTAAACGATAAGTTGCTGCTCAAACCTACAAAATAAAAAAAATTCCCACGCACGCAAGCAAAAAACGGCTTAACGACAAAAGAACACTAAGCTTTAATATTTTAAAACTGATATCAACAACAGGAATATATATTTTCAATTAACATTGGCTTGGAAAGGCTTACATGCAGCGATCAATGACAATCAAAACAACCTCGATATGTACTTTGTGAAGTTCATTGAACTGAAGGTTTAGCTATTAGTGGAAAGCTCAAAAATTATGGATCCCAAAGAGAAAACAATGGTTTCCAAACTGAGGAATTTTCGATTGAAATTCACTGAACTGAAGTTTATAAATGTTCCTACAAATCCTAAGATAACTTCTAAACAAGGAGTCCGATGGGCTTCGAAACTGGCTCGTTTGGTCTCAGTTTCACCCGGTTTTCACTTTAGAGTTTTATATTAGCAATTCACAATATACAATCTGGAATCTATCAATATGCACAGTCCAGTCCACATTTACATTTACATTCCACAGCCCGCTTCAAGCACTTCTTTGGGACAGACCATTTTATTGTTAAGGGGGGGGGGGGGGGGTGGGGGTTGGGGGGTTGGGCAATTATTAAAAAAAAACTGCACAGGAAAAGTAAAGAAAAAATAATGCATAGCGAGCCGATGGAAAAAAAAACAGGTATGGAACAATCCTAATAAAAAATTCTTGCACAACATCAAGACAGAAAAAAAAATCATGATCAGAAAAATTGTCCAACGCCCTCCCCCTCTCTCCCCCACAAAAATAAAATCGTCCATCCCTTTGTAGGCTGCAATTTCAGGTCTATATTTTTCTCTCTGATCGGCTCAGTATTGTTAGAAAAAACATAAGTTTAGAACTTTTTACATTTTTTTTTCGTTTTAAAATCTTTGAAACCACCTAATCAGGATTGTTTAAAGAGAGGTATTTTGGAGAATGGGTGATGGGGCTTCGAATAAATTAACAAAATCAACATGATCGATCAAATGATTAACAGCCTACCATAGCGTGACATAAATGCGAGATGTGTGGAATTTGAGCGTGACTCCATGCCGTAATGCATGAGAATTGTTTACTCAGCAGTTCTTAGACTTGCCAGTACGTGTTCAACGATCAACTGTTTGACAATTGATTTGGTTAGAAAAGATCAACCCGCTTTCCTTTTACCAGAAATAGAACATATCCGAAAATTGTTTAACAATTCCGTGGAAATTAGAACGGTAAATATTTGAATTGTAGTTGCCTAATTATTGGTTTCAGTTGGCTGTACTACTTGTGTAAACACAACAAAATCACACACGGTAGCGATATACAAAGGATATAAATCTCAAAGCAAAGCCATTTCCCCTAAATGATCATGACTTCCTCCTAGACGTCTCCTAAAACGAAGAAAATGTGGAAAACATATGGTTGTATTTTGAACTAATCACAAAACGGCTGCAGACGATCGAGCGCTTACCTTGGAGATTTGTCAAAGTGAAGCGATTGATGAATGTCACAGCAACTGCATCAAATTGACCTTTGATGTCTCACAAATCCAACAGCCGAGTCTTGTTACAGTATCGTTTTGTTTTACAACAGCAAACGAACGATATCGCTTGCTTTTATAACGATCAACGGAAGTATAAAGCAACTCTTTGTAACAACTAAACTGAAAAAATAAAACAATTGCACCATCAATCGAGCAGAGGAAGGTCTGGAACGAGTCACGCACCCCTCCCCCCAACAAAATCTTCCTTTTGCGTGATAAACATGCGCACGCGTAAGAAACATTTGTGATATATTTTAATGTACCATAACAAAAGCAGCAATTTTTCTAAAGCAACAACACCATGAGAATCCGCATGTTCCCAAGAATGATCTCTTGCACGTAACACGCATCTATGTACAGCACGTTTCTTTTTCAAATTGCTGTTATAAAAAAAAACTCTACCACAAGGAAGCCCCTGATTTGTCTTTGCCTAATATATAGGTTGACTTGAAGGTAAAGGTTAGTGTAGAGGTGTAGTGTGGGTTGTGGGTTGTGGGTTGTGGTTAGTGGCGTTACGGCGTGACCGCGTGACGTTGCCGTGACGTCGTTTTGATGACATCACTGATTACGTCATTTCAGAAAACCGGAAGTAAACTTGGTACGGTGTTGGCCGCAGCAAAACCGATTCCCCGGCGGGGCAGGTGACACGACAGAAAAAAAAAAAAGGGGTATTTTAAGAACTGACTCGTCGCAGAGCGACGAGCCAGTTAATAAGATGGATTTTCACAGTGGAATTAAAAAGCAAGGCTTAAGCTTATAGCTTTGTTGTTTAGCTATAGGATAATTATTTTACGCCGATTCCATTTATACGCTTTATCGTGTTTTGTTTTTGAGATTTTTTCATGGAATACTTTTGTACCGGATGCAGTTTAAATTCTGATTATGTGTCCAAGCAAGGATGATCAATTAGCAAGAAGAAAATGAAGCTAACAAAAATTATAGGTTTATGGTTAAACAAATTATTTGCAAGGAATGATCAAACAATTCAACTGTAGGCTTAAAAAACAATGAGCTTAGTTTTCATTCAGAACTTAAAATGCAGAGAAGTAAGGGCTTCATTGTACACTTCAAAGTAAGTGGATAAAGTCAAAAATATTTTCAGAAGCTGAGTTTCTGGAACTAACCTTTATTCCAATTGAGAAATTCTTGACAAGAAGGCAATCTTTGAATCCAACATACGCCATAAAAATTATAGGCGTTCAAACTTTCCTCGTGCATTTATGTTTGCGGCGGCAGATTCCGGACACAACTTTCGGGATTTCCCATTCAAAGAACTTTTGAATCATTGAATATATTTTCTTCTTTCAACTGATAAATTCCAACTGACGAATTTCAAAGCGCTAAAATTTTTCATCACTTTCGTTGAACCCGTGAATTTGTCAGTGCAGCTTTGTCAGTGGCATCGTGTAAAGTTCATTCTTTCAGCCGCTCTGATTGGTTTTCCCGGTCATATGGTGAATGTTATGAGAACAAGCTACTTGATCGGCAGCAAAACTACATCAAATTTCTCTCTTTCCAAACGCTTTTCTCGTGTTCTCCCAACATCCCGCGTGGGTTTATAACGCCGGTTAACTCATAGAAAATGTGTTCTATTGCTTATATATATATATATATATATATATATATATATATATATATATATATATATATATATATATATATATATATAGCCTGTGGGCGAATAGGAAACAAATAAAACAATAGGTGGTTTGCGACCATTCCCCGACGATTTAAAAGACAAAAGCCCAGCGGCCATGCTGGTGGACGGAACAAAAGAAAGTAATAGATGCTAATGAGAGATCTTTTGTTTCGTACACAAGCTTGACGTCAGGTGAAATTTTTGCTGTTCTTGCCTTTGGGTTACTTACCTTTCCCCACTCAGTCATTTTAACACAAGCCACTTGGTATGTTTACACATTCGGTCTATCTGGTCTAGTCACTTTAATGCATTTCAAGTGTAAGAAAGTTAAAATAATATAAACTGGATGGGAAGAATCACTAATCTTTTGTTTTTTTGTTTTGTTTTAACAAAGCAAACATAATGATTGTCCTGGTCGTTTTAAAATAATATGTTGGGCAATTTTGGAATATTTTGATTTATGCAACACCAACTCCAATATAACGATCTAATCTAAAGCTTTAAAATAAATCTGTCACTCTGCAGATCAGCTTCTGTATTGTTATGTTGACTCAATTTCATTAATTTCAATTAGATTGCTTTTCCCTGCCTCGAATAGCGTTTCTTTGCTAATGTGCAGTGAAACTATATTTTAGGCTTATTACATCTGAATAAAGTTTTAGTTTGTTGTTGTTGTTTGTTATTTACTTTATTGCTGTTTTGCCTTACATGTCCTAAAAAAATGATTTTTGAATTATTCGAAAACCGTCTTATAAATTCTTATTGAAACTTCGTCTGCAGTTAGTGATACGCGACTACTACAAAATTAAGATTTTTCATTGTTAAGTGTCCCGAACTAGATATTGAGGAAAACGAAATTGTTTAACACAAAGAGCAATAAGCTGCTGTTGCTATGGTAACCGCTGTCGATTGGAAACCAGCGAAACATAAACTTTAAATAATATTCCATAAACTTGGTGAAGTATTACAATCGAAGGATATCTTCCCTGCGATTTCAAAACATACACCCCACGACCACAGAAAAACTCAGTCGAGCCTTCTTGACCGTCTTTAAGCCCCTTCACGAATTAACAAAAAATATTGAGAAACAAAAAGGACTGTATGAAAGAATTGGTCATCGGCTTATATTTCAATGGACCTTGAATTTTTCCACATCGCACTGTGGCGGAAGCTGACTGCAGGGGCGGATCCAAGGGGGGGGGGGGTGGGGGGGGGGGTGAAATGGGTGAATTTTCACCCCCCTTTTCCGAGACTCTTTCTTTCTTTTTTCTAACGATCGTGTTGCTGATGCACTGACCTTAAACACCTCAACCAGGCTTTGGTTCTATTGCAATTAAAATTTCACCCTCCATTTCAAAATCCTGGATCCGCCCCTGGACTGTAGAAGTATTCTGATGAACGCCATCATACTACAACGAAACATATGCAAACGACTTTTTTTCAATATTCCTTGTTATATTTTGGTTAGTACGTGTTTCCAAGCACAGAAAGTAACGAAGAGCAAATACCACAGAACTCTTGGCGGATCTAGCGGGAAGCACAACGCTTCAATCGAGGTAGATTAGATATTTACTGATCGACCTTCAATGAAGAATTATCTCCCCATATTTTGATATTTTAAGATGAGAATGTAAAATGGATAGACATCGCAATGTCAGCACTTATTTTTGTTCATGATTAGGGTGATGAGAAAACAAGTTAATGAAACCAATTTACTGGTACCTGCTAAGTCAAGAAAGCCCTAAATTCGCCACGGATTTACAAACGATTTTATTATTTTCATCATATCATGGATTTGCCTTTTAGTACCATGGTGAGAGAGATTGTCTTTAATGGTCATTCCAGTGACCTAAAAGAAATACGAAAGGTGAAATAGATAATAGGAAAGTCAGTGTTGTATTGTGTTATTTAACAGTATTTAAAATTTATGGATTTATTGATAGTCACATTTCTGGCGAGGTTTTATCCTTAACGAATACATGATAGCAAGAGGTCTGAACAGTTTCCAACGAGTTATTTAATACACGTGTTATTTATATTTAACTGTCAGGAGGATGATTTAGGACCCCCGTTTAGTTATCACGATTATGTCGATTGTTTCGTAGATTTCGAGGAACAAAATAATTATTTAGCTCAAAATTTTGAAATCGACCTCCTTTGATACAGGCAAGAATGTCGCCAAGTTACAAAAAATTCGTCGGAACAGAAACGCTGCAACGGAAATGCCGTCAACTTAGGAGTTTATTTCCACCCGAGGAGCGAGCGAAAGTTCGACCTTACGCGCATCGCAAGCACCTCAAATCCTCCCTTCCCTCCCCTGTCTAGCGCCTGCCCCGCAGGCAAGAGAAGCGCCGTCGCATCAAAAAGCAAAAGGAAAACAAAGTATTTAGCCAGCGTTAGAATGGTCAGCTGTATTGCTGAACAGCATGAAAGAGAGCAAAATGATCTACTGGCAGTTTTTCTCAAATCGACTTGATATATGATGTCAACAGCTATCCACAAAGAAATTATATATTGAACAAGAGGCTACTATTGTAGCCTACACTCATGCGCTTGCGTAAGCAAGTTTTATGGTTTGTTTTGAACGGGTCACGCACCCCTTCCCCCCTCAACGAATTTTGCGTGACACACTAAAGAACACGCTAAAACACGTTTTTATTCGTGAATACGACTTATTGTGATTACTGGAGAAAAGTCACTCGCTCATCGTAAACTCTAGGAACACTGTTTGACATGCGCCGGTTCTCGTCTGATCACCGAAGTTAAGGTCGCGGGGGATACTTGGCCATGAATAAATTCATAAGGCAAAATTTTGGCGGGGGTGTCACTTTTAAAAACGTTATATCGTGAAGGTTTGAAAGCCGATTTCGCTAAAATTTAACAGAGATATTGGAGAATAATGGAAGTGCGTAAGGTTTGTTTTTTTATTGAAGTGATCGCGCTTTGCGGCAATGCTGTAAGCCACTGAAGTTATCTTTTCTTAAAACGTGGTTTTGTGTCCAAGTTTTCTCCTCGAGAAGAACACAAAGCAAGTTGATTTCCCCACTCACTGATCCGTCAAAACGTCTATTGTGTCATATCTGACTCCGATTTTTTGATTTCAACTTTAATTAAAAGTTATTAGCTTTTAAAGAAGTAAAATTGTCCATATTAGAATTTGAAGCCTCATATCTTCCCTTTGAAAGCCTATTTAAAAATTTCGAGTCAGATATGACAATCTACAATACACCTAGTTTACCTCCTTGCAGTGTCAACTCATGAAATTCTCTATCCGCGCTGAATTCTTGGACACAAAATTGCTTGTTTTTACGCTTCCGAAGGCTTCCCGAGCAAACACGAATTCAAAAAATATAAATTTATGCTAATTTTAATTCACGCGCTATTGTCAACACTTCATGCGGAAAGAACAATGCGTTAAAAAATAGTGTATTTTACCAGACAGCGCTTTGCACGTGCAATTATTGATGCCGAAACATTACAGAGCCTGTTCGTGAATATTTCGTGCATTTTCGGTATCAGCCGTCGCACTTCGTGCATACTCTTTTCATAAATGCATACCGATGAGCGGAACCTGTCCCCCCGCGACCTTAAGCCCTGTCGGGCGAGGTTAGTACTTGGATGGGTGACCGCTTGGGAATACCTCGTGTCGTAGGCTTATCATTTTTCTTTCCTTCACTCCCTTTCATTTTTCTGGTTCCGTCAAGGAGCCACTTGTCCTGAGGAGGGCAAACTGAAGCCAAACAGTCATGAAAACATAGCATACCTTCGACGATATTCCAACGACAACGAATGGGCGACGAAGTTTGTCCGTAATTTTCATTTTCGCTAGTAAACACATTCCTTCGTGTTAGCATGTTTTATAATTATTTCCTCAAAACTAACCAGAACACAGAGAAAAGTGAATCACAAATTGATATCAACATAAATTCTCACCAAAAAATTGTAATTTCTTTTACGGTAAAGTCCCTCATCTGTAAGAAATCTGCTTCTTCGGTTTTGATCGCCCCGCACTGATAGCAGCGTATGAATTTCCTTGAAGCAAGATTCAGTTGCTGAAAGCTCTCCTTTTTTTCCACTATAGCGGCTTTGGGTATTCTTTAAAGCTTTCTCTTTCCATTTTGAATATTTTAAATGTGAGTTATTAATGCGATGACACGAAACTACGGTTTTAAAAACGAAGCACATGCCGAGCGCGGCAGCCATTTTTGTAGAGTATGTTGGTGACCCGAGGACCCGGTCACTAAAATATGCGTGCATAAATTTGCATGCAAAATCGTGACACAAAAAATAAAAATAATAATAATAAAAACAAGAAAAACGGAGCCGAAACCTTACCTCATGCCGCTTCGCGCATGAGTAAATAGGTGTCACGTCCAGCGAGCAGCAAAAAGACTTTTACAGCATTTCACAATTTAGCAACAACTACATATTTTTTATTTTTTTATTTCCCGACTGAATCAGCAGCTCAACTAACAACAGCATTACAAGAAACAAATTTATTATGCTTCTTCTTGTATTTTGTGGATTCATCCTATATGCCGTTCACCGTTTTAAATTTAGTCTCTGTTTTACTTAAGTTCGATTTTAAAGCAACGTTTGGCGCATTACTGTAATTTACACCGACTCTTATGCGAAGTGGAGGAAATGAAACATTAATGTGCTTTCTTCTTGCAAAGAATAACTGGGGCATGCTTCAAATGTGCCGGATTGATATCGCAGACTATGTCGTTCCACTTGCCCGCTCTGCTTTCTGTACCAAACATGTTTCCACATTTTTCTTTCAGATTGTTTGGTTCCCCTCTTCCCCAAGCAGTGTAGCCTTTCGCCAGTGGAGTATCATCAATCCAGTAGAACTTGTTATCGACTTTGCGGACAAAACCGAGCCACGCACCCAGAGATGTGACTGTTTTTTGTTTCCTTACCAGTTCGGATATGAAGTTATTCTCGGCAGCTGATCTGATTATAGCGAGATCTCCTCCAAGCATCTGACATGTTCGTCGCGCATCGCTCCATTTCAGGGTTGGGATGTTGATGATGAGGAAGCGGGAATTTCCATAGTGAACCCAACCGTTGTCTGGACAAACTAAAACGAAGGGAATATCCAGTTTATATCATGATCAAAGCATTTATTGGCCCACTAAAACTTGAACAAACCTTGAACACATTCACGCTAATTAGGTTTTCTTCGGCCAACTCCGAAATTAAAAGGCACACAATTGAATTAATAAGCTATACTGTTAATGCAATTTACCTTTGCCAGTCGATTTCTCATACAAAGAGTCGATTTTGCATTTCATCTCGGTTAACATTTTTCTGTCGGCCTTTGTGAACCCCCAGTTGTTGATGTTAAAGGTTTGGTCCCGCATCGGCGGAGGGGTTTTGTCGCGAAGGGCTGAATTAGCGGTGGTATTATTGCCTTTTACAGAACTGCTTGAACCAAGGATAAGAACAATGAAGACGAAATTCGGCATTTTTTGAAACATTCTTCTTCTTGTGAGCCTCGAGGATTGAAAGTGTTCTCTTAATGCCTCCTTGGTGATTAACGAGTTACCGCTACGGCAGTTCAAGTTGAAAGCTGGCGTATAGAATCTGTGAAACAAGAACAATTTTAACGTTATGGCTTCATTGTTGTACTCGACAGACTACTGACCGACTATTCTTAGGGAAAAAACTTAATATTCAGATATAAAAATAATAGTCCATATGAGTTTGATGTATTAATGCCAGACACAGAAATTTCAGGGGAAAGGGAAGAATTGTAAATTATGCTTTGCCATCCCCCTTAAGGTTTTCCTCCGATATTTTCAAGACCATTTAAGATTAGCACATGCCGTTTTCTGTAGTTGTTCATTTATCCTTGAGACACATTTTTGTAAAGTTTGGCGACAACTGATTGCTATGGTAACAAGATATGACGTCTTAAGTAACATGTGGTCAAGCCATTTTTGAAGAAAAATGCATGTTTTACACATATAAAATGCTACCAAAAGCATCAAAATGTTTAATTGTATGTTTTTTACAACTCTAGCAAACAATATTTGCAATTTCCGCATTTTCCCGATAAATTTGAATTTTTAGTCAAATCCAAGATAGCGGCCGTCTTGGCAGCCATTTTGGATGACGTCACGGACCCCCAGCAGCATTACAACCCATAATATTTACCTTATCTTGTAGAGCACATCGCGGGCTATCGATTAGATGTAAAATATTTCCGAAATATTGCAACATCGCAAAAACCCAACGGGGGGGGGGGGGGATGCAACAACCCCCCCCTCCCCCCTTGTACCACGGTTGGGGTATATGTTTGCGTGTACGTTCAATCATCTTTATTTATTCACGGAATCTCATTCATAAAAATGCTCTTCCAGAGAGCCGTGCAAAAATCATGCAATAAAAAATAAAAATGGTCATTAAAACTATACTAAATTACAAATATGATAAATGTATTTTCACGTGTTACTAGATGTTTCTTAAGACATTGCGAGGTTCGCACGCCTCAGCGTGCTTCTATTGTTTGTCTGTTATTCTATTGTTTCAGATGTGTATATAAGAGTGAATCAGAATTCATTCTCCCTCTCTCTCTCGCAGAACTAATCGAGTTTATAACGCATTACATTATGTTACCGTGATGTCCGATTCTGAGAGTATAAACGGTTCAACACGCGGTGAATTTTTTCGCGGTGCACATTTCTTCGGTTAGCGTAGGTTCGGAAGGTCGGAAAGGTTAAACGAAACAACGGGCGGTTAATCTTCTCGTGGTGTTCAGCCTTAAACTCCGACTGTCCAAGGCGAATCCAGTGATTATTCAGCAGGTCTTTGGCTTGTTTAAATCGTATCTTAACACACGGCTTGAAGGGAAGGGGAAGCAAATCGAAGTACAAGATAGAGAAAGACACGGTCGAATTACAAATTCAAAGAAAACCCGAAACAATTCAAGTTTAACGCTCAATTAAATTCTATTTTGATCCAAATTCAGAGTGCTATTAATCCGTCGACTGATATTCCAGTAATTAACAATCTTATTGCTGAAAGCAAAACCCTTATTCACATGAGGCAAAAGTTCATCAGAATTGCCGACAGGAATAAACATAGCTGGCTAGTAGTCAACGAGTACGAGTCAGACGACTTGGCATCGGGTCCGGAAGACGAGAAGAAGTCGAGGAAAACAAAGGCCAACTCCGATGGAAGACCTAACGAAGATAAGAAGCCGAAATATGCTGCTGATAATCAGTTTCTTTTTCGTGGCTTGGTGAGTTCTTACTCGCGTTCAATGTTTGCGCGTTTACTTTGTGATTTCTCGTAGGATTCTCCTTGTGAGAATCCAACCATCATAATTCTTGTTGCTGTTTTATGTCTGTTTTACAGATTGTTTAAGGCGAAAATAATTTACGTTCGTTTGAACGTAGTGAATTAGAACGTAAATGTATTTTCACGTGTTACTAGATGTTTCTTAAGACATTGCGAGGTTCGCACGCCTCAGCGTGCTTCTATTGTTTGTCTGTTATTCTATTGTTTCAGATGTGTATATAAGAGTGAATCAGAATTCATTCTCCCTCTCTCTCTCGCAGAACTAATCGAGTTTATAACGCATTACATTCCCGCCCACCCACCCTCACAGTCTGTTTAGAATCTATTCCAACTTTCAAGTTTTGCTGCTTCAAATGCTTTCGGTACAGTCATTGGGCAATAGATTGGCAGATCAGGTTGGACCTCCCCCGCCGGCCATCATGGCTATTCAGCAGGTTCCTTCTATCCCACATCAACAGGAAACGCTACATCAGGAACGGCACCAAAGTAATCACCCATCTGATCACTGTTTTGGAACACGAGCTTTCTGAGGTATGTCTAATATGAGTGCCAGAATCTAAGCACTGCTTTCAATACGGTTTAAGGAAATTTGAAGAGGAACGGAACTTTTTTGAACATATTGGTGTGTCAAGTTTTATATTAGATGTCATTAGAGACGGCTATTAGTTACCCTTCTTTGAGGAACCTAGTAAGATTAAGCTCCTTAACAATAAGTCTGCTAGATTGCACAATGAGTTTGTTAGCAAAACAATAGCGGAATTACGGAAGGCTGGCCGTGTTCGAGGTTAACTCGCCGCCACATTTTGTCTATCATTTATCTGTTTCTATCCAACCTTTGGTAAAAGAGCTATATACTTGACTTGTGACACCAACATATTATGTTTGATATATATATATATATATATCTATAAAAAAAAAAAAAAAAAAAAAAAAAAAAAAAAAAACGCACCAAGTATGAGGATTGGTAAATTGCTCTTAGCTATTTTGAAAAGGACTCTTTTATGTTTACGGTCGATTTAAAGAGCGGTTGCCATCATTTAGAGTTTTGTTAATCGACATTAAATTTTTCTAGGGTTTTTCATGGGATCTTGCAATTTAGGAAAACCCCGTTTCTTTGCGTTTTGTGCCGGTTACTTTTCGGTTTATCTACAGTTCCCCATATTTCACTAAGCGTGTACGACCTTTAGTTAAGCATTGGAGAATTCAGGGTTTCAACCAAAAATAAATGTATTTATATATATCTTCCCAGTACCGGTTTTGTAGCAACGATAAGTCTTTTTGGAAGCTTGTCAACTTATTGAATGGCTGTGTCTATCTTGGAATTCTACGATGCGATGGTTCATATTACCGACCGTAGATAGAGTTGTTATAAATATTTCGATGTCGATAATGTCATTAATTCTAAGTTTCAGATTTCTGCCAGATCGTTGGCTTTATTTGGCGGAAAGATTATTTCTGCGTGTGCAGTTGTTGGTATAAACAGCAGAATTATGTCTAGGCATTGTTCCATGTCGGTTCAGTCGCTGTCCAAGATCGGGATTCAATGTTTATTTTAGAAGAGTATTCTCGAAAAGATATTTACTGCTGGAACCAAACATTTAGGCTATGCTAATGTTATATACTGTCAATCAATCAATATTTATTTGCCCCAATAATATTATTTACAAAGATGATATATTACAGTGTCTTAAAAAGGAGCAGGAGCCCTCAACAAACCTTTCTGGGCTTTACGGGGAGAGCCCCTGTTACTGTTACTGTTTTAGTAATAAAACTCCAAATCGTTTTGTTTACTCTGATGCTGGTGCGTCCGGGTTCGGGGCACACATGAGCTTACATGATGAATATATTCACCACGGCATGTGGGAGTATGGCGAAAATTATAGAAGTTCTACATGGAGGGAACTTTATGCTTTTGCGCCACTCTATTGAGTGGTTCTTGTGTTAAATGGTTCACTGACATCCAATCCGCCGCAAGAATTGTTGAAGTCGGCAGTATAAAATGGGTTTACATTGTATTGCTTTCAGATTTTTCTAATTTGCATTACACATAAAATCCATCTTGGGAAACAGTGGATCCCTCGTACCGAAACAGAAAGAGCTGATAGGCCTACTCTGGGACCTTAAGTCGCCTTAAGTCGCCTTAAGTCGCCTAAAGTCGCCTTAAGTCGCCTTAAGTCGTCTTAAGTCGCCTAAAGTCGCCTTAAGTCGCCCTTAGTCGCTTATGGTCGCCTGAAGTCATTAAGCTTAAAAAAGGCCTGTACACCTTAAAATTGCCCTAAGAGGTTTCACTTTTACTATTTCATGAATATATAATAATGTTATTGCCCCAAATCTCTTTTTTAGTTCCCATATATGATTATATGCTGCAAGGCCATGACCTGATGCAGTAAAACACCATGCTTCAATAGTCATGCACCATGCCCTGGTTGCTTCAATTATATTTGTTGAACCCTATAAAGGATGGGCCATTTTATTTTTTTTTTTTTGGGGGGGGGGGAGGAGGGGGGGGGGGGGGGTGGAAAATACCAAAAAAAAATTTCACGCACAGATAAAGTATAGAAAAGTATGGAAAAATCACGAAAAAAAAATTCTTGCACAGCCAGAGATGCCAATCTCTGGAGATTAAAAATAGGGAGTTTTTTCTAGGTGTGAGGGTGGTCCCGAAATTATTTTTTGGCTTTACCCTCTAATGGTGCCATTTTCTGCATTCTGGAGATCCGAAAAGCATTTGTGAATTTATGATATGATGAAAGACTGCATTTTTTGGGGGGATTTTGGGATAATTTTGGGATAATTTGGGTTAAAATCTTAACCTGAGAGAGAGAAAAGATCCAATCCGGGAGATTTGGTGACCCGTGCAGGAGACCGAGAGATTTGTTCTGTATCCGGGTGAGTTGGCATAAGTGCACAGCCTCAAGATGGGAAAAATATTCATGCTAAAACAAAATACCCAACCCCCTCCCCCCACCCCTAAAAATAAAATGGTCCATCCCCAAGGAGAGTACACCCATTTATCTTCAAAACATTGACAGCTATTTAATATTTAATCTATAGGTTTACTCATATTTCATCGACAAAGTGTTGCTGAATGGTTGAAGTTGTCGCTTATATTATAATCAACATTTAATATGAGCAACAGCATAAAAAAGAAACACTGCTGATCAGCAGTCAATACTGATATCATGGTGTAGGCAATCCTTCACCTGCAGGGCATTATAACAACAGTGAGAGCTGTTTTGGATCACTAAGATCAGAATAATTTGAAAAGTATTTTGGAGTTTAGCCCAATTATTGCTTATCACTTTTACTTTGAGCAAGTAAGCTTGAAAAGATCATAAGCTTATCCAAAGGCAATGTAACTGTACACAAATGTACTTAAGTTAACTTTTAAGCTTACTTACCCAACGTGAAAGAGCAATCAAAAATGGGTCATTTCTCCCGCATACAACCTCTAAGCTGCGTTCTAGCCATCGATCCAACAGTATTCTATTTACAACCAATCGTAACTGAACGTTTGAAAACTTGAAGCTTAGTGTTCTAGTACAACTTGTACATGTCATCTTCTTGACAGTTTGATGAAGCAAAGAATTTAAATCAACCTGTACGCTCAAGATTGCAAAATTTGCGTTGATTATGTTACTATGATGATTCTCTGTCACAAAAGTCAAAAGGATTTCTTGTTATGAACCATTAAGCAGGAATGTGCAAAGGATTTGCAGCTGTTTTCAGCAGGAACTTTGCCTCACTCGAGTAAACATGGCCACCATGCTTCACATGTTTTGACCACGTGACTTCTTTGAACCATGGATGCCCACGCGCGCGACCGCGCGCGCACTCACGATTCGGCAAACATAAACAAAGCTGAAGAGTTGCTGTTGTTGAAATTGAAACACATTCGCACTTTACAGTACATCTACAGGCTGGCTAAGCTACCACTCACGTGCTTTTCCTTCGTGGCGTAGATTGTCAAGCTGGCCTGGAATTTTTAAAATCGACACCTGTGCGAGATACAGTCGCTCTTGTAGCCATTGACTGGCTTCCTGCTTGTATTGCGGAAAGAAAAGTAATTCCGACAACTCAAATCGAGGTAAGGTAAAAGTAAATTTCTGAAATTTATTGGTTAAGCGAGCGCGGGAGCTAGTCGCGCGCGAGGGGAAAAGAAACGCGCGAAGCATGGAAACCATCTACGATTGGAAAGGAATTCTGGGAGAATCAAAATGGCGGACACCAATAAATATTGTCAACTTTGTCATTTGCTGTGCATCCGTTTGGGATCCATTATTTTCTGGAAATTTTTGAGGTAATAATTAACTTATACACCGGTAAATCTGTCAACAGCCTCAACAGTAACATAATTTAGTTTTGTTTTGACAGGTTAAATGCTGCCAGGTGGAAAAGTGTGAGAGCATTTCGGGCCTTAAGCTTGTCAACAGAACTAATCAACCCTGCTAGAAAGTCTCCTACGAGGGTTCGGTTCCCTGTCAGCGTAACTTCCAAGTTTTCAGAGCCGGACAAGTAGTTGGAGAAAATGGGAAAGATGCGCTATTGAGAAGGACCCTCGCTTACGGTACCAAATATGATATTGGAGTATTCTGTTGGACTAAGGCAGGAGAACAACAAATTGGCTGGGTGCCCGACCAAACAGTTTTGGATGTTGTTTGCCAAGCTTTCGAGCCAAAATTGACTGTGCAACTGCCACAACAATGGCAGATAAATTTATGTAATATGTGAAATCGAGAAATGATTTTTAAGTAACTAATTCGATGCCTTTGTTGTATAAATAAGTCAAGCAAAATGTATGTTAGTTTGATTCAGATCAGGTATCCATTTTTAAGTGAAAAAGTTGGATTTTTTTCCCAAGTACTTAGAACAAACTTCCTCAGATTTTGTTTGGCAGTGTATGTGATCTTTATATTTTTGTTTGATTATTGTTTTCATTGCAATATCTTAAAAACTTTTAAGCAGCTAACTGGATTTTTTCTCATTCTAGATAAGCAATATTGTTCCTGCTTCTTGTTTGGCTAATTAATGTTCATAATACAATTTAGCATTCATGTTATTTATGTAATGTAGTTGTTGTTGTTGTTGAATCTCAGTATAGCTAAAAGGGGCTTTAAAATCTGGAAACTGGAGACTTATGGTCACTTGGGTCTATCTGAGACCAAGTGAACTGATCATGATAATTTTGTGTATTGAAAGACGAGACAAACTGTCATGAATGCCAGGATTCAAGTCAGGACTCAATCTATAGCCCTAACCCTAACTCTACGTCAAACCCTAACTGGAGGCCTTGGTCACATCCTGACTTAAATCCTGACAGTCGATCGGACTCTCCAGAGACCAGTGGCTTGGTATTTAGGTATAGTGATGAAGGGACTGTCAATAACTTTTTGTTTCATCACTTTTTAGAAACACTTTTATGTTGCCTGAAGTTGCCTTAAGTCGCCTTAAGTTGCCTTAAGTCGCCTTAAATCGCCTTAAGTCGCCTAAAGTCGCCTTAAGTCGCCTAAAGTCGCTTTAAGTCGCCTTAAGTCGCCAATATTTTAAACTAATTTTTCCTTAAGTCGCCTTAAATCGCCTTAAATCGCTTAAAGTCGCCTAAAGTTACGGCGACTTAAGGTCCCAGAGTAGGCCTAGCTGATTTTGTTAGCCGCTTCATTGATACAGATGACTGGCAGATTTCTAACACATTTTTTGATCACCTGGACAGTTTGTGGGTGCCCCATATTATTGATTACTTTGCTAATTATTATAATTTCAGAATTCCATGGTGTGTTGTAGGTTTCGGAATCCGGGTTACTCTGGTGTAGATTTTACTTTCGTTGTTCAAAGGCTTCAAGGCGAAAATTGTCTGGTGCTGCCCCTAGTGTATTTAGTAACTAGGGTTCTTCATTATTTATATTCGCAGTTGGCAGTCGCAACTGTTGTTTCCTTTAGGTCTTTGCTTTGCAGAAATTATAGTGGCTTTGTTGTTGATTATAGACTATTCATAGGAATAAAATTTTTGGAACAGGGAAAAATTGAAATTCTCGGTTGGGTTTCCCAAATTTTTTCTAGAAATTATGGCCGAACGGTCTCATTTTCATTAGTTTCTAATATTTATTTATTTAATCAATATTTCACCAAATACTAAAGATCACAATTTCGCTCAATGTCACCGGCTAATCCTATATTGTTACGCCACCAGTGTTTGTAAGGCACCGGCTGAGTCGATTTATATGCATTCTGCAGGTTGAAAGGTATGAGTGGCACTGGCCTTAAACAATAGTCATTGGGCACTGGCCTATATACTAATTGTATGTTTATACTCATTGGGCACTGGCCTATTTGTATATGAATAGCGCTGGCCTGTATGTCTTTGTATGATTGCCAAAGAATTGTGGTTACGAATGGCACTGGCCGCCACGTTTTGTACGTAGCTGTCTACATGTACGTTTGGCATCGAGAGGAGTTTGTTTTCATAAGTAACGTTTTCCTACCATCTATACACTATGTTTACTTAGTTATTGCTGCATACTAACTGTCGTATTATTTCTTTTCCGCGCTCACAGATCCTACTAAGAGGTCTTTCCTGGAGACTTTTACCGAAGAACAGAATTTCGAAATTAAGAAGTTTTTCGACTGATGCCACGCTTAACAAGTTTCTCTTCAGACACCGTTCCTCCCCCCCCCCCCCTCCCCCACTATGTTGGATGTCTATTTGCCATTCTATTCGAGCGGGCAAAATCTAGTTCATCCGTCACTTTAGCCTATTCTGCATTATAGTGGATACATACATTTGTACCTGATTCTAATCCCCTGGATAATACTGAAACGATTAAGATCTAAACCAGTAACAAAGAAATGCTCTGTTTCTTCAGATATGATTATAAGGATACCAGATAAATATATTATCTGTCTGTATCTAATTTAAGGGATCTAGGATTGCTGCTATTTGTGAGATAGATTTTTCAGGTCTTTTCCGATATAATGAAATTTGTACATTCTCCATATGCATTTAGTTCTGAGGATCACCAAACAATTCCGATTTCTCATAGTAAAACCGACGTGTACAGGGAAGGAAATCTTGTCAAAATTAATAAGTTAAATGATAAGTATTTCCCGGTAAGTGTTTCAATGAAATACATAAAAGCAGCTTATATTGATTTCCGTTCTGATTTGCCGTTATTTAGACCTCTTATCATAAACGATAAGGTATTTATAGTCTCAGAAAAGGCAAATTATCCTATTCAAGATGTTGAGAAATACAGTTCGCTTAAGAGTTAGGATATCACCCTGAAATACATAGTCTAAGAGCTGGGAACATTACCTTAGTTGTTTGTAATACTAACAATTCAATTTCCAAACAATTGTTGCAGCTGCATGGCCGTTGGAAAACAAATACTGCAAAAGACATGTACGAACAAGAAGACGTTTGTGAAAGATAACAGATGCCTATCTTTGATTTGTGCCCATTTGTAAATCGACCATTAGCATTCTTGTATTAAAATAAACTCGATTCTCCTTGTGAGAATCCAACCATCATAATTCTTGTTGCTGTTTTATGTCTGTTTTACAGATTGTTTAAGGCGAAAATAATTTACGTTCGTTTGAACGTAGTGAATTAGAACGTAAAAACGATTTCAGGCTTGTCTGCCCTTTAATAGTATTTGATAGACTATTCCAGAGAACTGCCCCTCTATAGTGGAAGCTATTTTTTCCAGCCTCAGTATACGGTCTTGGTACAAATAAATTATATGTTGAGTTTCTTAGATTGTAATACTACATAGAGTTTGTACTATTAAAAATTTGAGCCAAATGATCAGGTACATTTCGATTTTTCAATTTATACATTATTAGGGACGGACCATTATTTTTTTGACGGGGGGGGGGTGGGGGTTGGAAAATTTTGAAATAAATTGTTTGCAGAGGCTATAAACACTGAAATAAATTGTATGCAAGCAAAAAATAAAGAAAAATATTGTTTTGCTGGAAGTATAGCAGTTGGACGGAGACACAAAATAAATTGTTTGCAGCAGGTGCCGCATATAAAAAAAAACGTTTGCATGCGAAAATTTTCCAACCCCCTCGTCAAAAAAATAATGGCCTGTCCCTTATGGCTAGTTGTCTTGTCCTTCGTGTTTCAAGATTATCCCACCCAAGTTCATCCAGTATCTCAACTGATCGTCTATCGTAGTTAGAGGAGGTTATCACCCAGGCAGCTCTGTTTTGGAGGGTCTGGAGTCTGTTACACATCCCTTCCCACAACTCCCCCACACTATACTACAATAATCGAAATATGGTAGTACAAGGGAGTAGTACATCATAATTAATGTATGATAAGGTAAGAGATGCCTTACACGTCTCAGAACGCCAATCCTTCCAGAGGTTTTCTTAGCAATTTTGTCTACATGATCTCTCCAAGTTAATGATTGATCTATTTCAACACCAAGATATTTATACGTCTTATCCCCTACAAGGGGTTTGTGATCGACATGAATATTAAACTGGTGCTGAAGGTGTTTTATCCTGTATTGACTAGCTACAATCATATATTTTGTCTTTACCACATTTAGGCTAAGTTTATTCGCTATTAGCCATGTATGTATTTCATGTAGATCATGATTCATTTGTTGCTCCAGAATGTACTCATCAGCATGTGCAACAGTTAAACGTCAAAGGGTTAAAGGTTTCAAATGACGTACAGTGTAGTAGCGTTCGTGACGGATCACCTAGTGTGACCGGAAAATGGACTGTACATGTAAAACATATCATAACAATATATTGAATTAATTCTCATACCTTAGGGGCACTTACAAGACCCTTAAAGCTTCTTAAAGCACGACTTCACTACTCGAAGAGTTGTTGTTCTTGTTAAAAGTTAGTAAAGTGAACACTAAGGTAAACTTGTCATTAGTTACAAAGCAATCTAACTTTTAATTACCGCTATCAATAACCATGTGTATCGACAATGTTTTTACCAAATGTTGATATTAAAAAATTATCATTATTTCATTGTATTAAACTATTGGAGAGAATGTTTATGTCTCGAGAAGCCATAATATTTTGGTTGGAAGTACTATAGGCGGTAACAAAGCTGTTTTAACTTTGTGGTGTTTAGTTTTTGCCATTCCTACGTTTTTATTTGTTTCATCCTAAACATTCTAAAATGTAAACAGCTTTTTCTACACGGCCCTTCTTTTAACAGTCAGGAGGGAGGGGGCGTCTCTTGGCAAAACATTGGTCGAATCATCATCACAGTGTGACGTCACGTCATAGATTATTGATTTTCAAAATGGCGGGCAAATTTGTTGTACGTTATCTCAGAATTTCCTACGGTTTGGATGATTCATTTACTTTATTCGATGTTACTCATGATTCTAAAAATATAAGAGACCTGTTTGTGATAGTTTCCAGTAGTATATAGTATTCAAAAGCGTCGATATTTGGATTGGAAACCCATTCTCAAGTTGCTAAGAAGTCGGCGGAGTTTGTTCTTCTGTTAACGTTTTCGGGGAGCTCGTGCAGTGATGCGAAGATATTCTGATTCCAGAATAGGAGGTTTAGCACATGGCATATCAAGCTTGCTGAGTGTGCCGAGTTTCAATCCTTCAATGCTTGTGGTTCGTCTCATCAATCTCTTCAAAGTGAATGGATTTGCATGTGGAAAAGACACGTACCACTGCAAGCTTGATTATTAACATTACTGCTTCTGGTTGGCACCAGAGGTCATTAGCGGTAAGTGCAAGTGTCATGGTATATTAAGCTTGCTGAGTGTGCCGAGTTTCAATCCTTCAGTGCTTGTGGTTCGTCTCATCAATCTCTTCAAAGTCAATGGATTTGCATGTGAAGAGGACACGTACCACTGCAAGCTTGATTAACATTACTGCTTCTGGTTGGCACCAGAAGTCATTACCGGTAAGTGTTGGAATTTTTTACTTACATGCAAGTACTAGCAGATACCTTATATAACATTTGTTCCTGAATTACCGTCAGTGAACACTCCTTGAGTCGAAAATCAACAATACATTTTTGAAATTTTGGATCTGCTATACAGGTCTCAGTGTACAACAGTACTGTACATCTGTACATCATGTCCACGTGGTTAAGTTTGGCTATAACCTACCTCTTTTATAAAACAAAAACTGATGTTAAGCTTGAAAACTTTTGATTGTTGGGTTTATGATTCAGTCTCTGGAAACCATGAATTTGCATATGGGCCGTCTGCTAGCAGTAGTTTTCATGGCACTTCTTGTGCTAAATGTTTACTTATCAGCATGATATTATGGCACATAGCACTAGTCGTGGAAACAAATAAGTGACATGTAAATACTTTCATGTGAATCGATAAGGTTCCTCAGAAAACTGATACAACAATAATATTAATAGTAATAATAATAGTAATAATAATAATAATAATAATAATAATAATAATAATAATAAAATTGTTATTACTTTACAGTACAATATTAATATTTTGAAATCCAGTTTGTGCAACAATTAATCCCAAATGTTCTGGAAGAATCATTTGCTTGAACTGTAATTTGAAAAGTGAATATCAAGGTTTTTGTATGAGACGTTGGGTGGCAACCAGTGAGAAAATACAAAACAGGGTATAAATGGTTTTCTTTCCTAGAGGGCTACTCAAAGACTATGGTTTCCTTCAGTGATATAAGCTTTACCAGTTTGGAGATCACATGAGAGAAATGGTTCCTAAAAACTATTTTCCAAAATTAAACGTCTTACTTGTTCAAGATGATTACGGTTATTTCCAGATTTTGGTGTCAGTGATCTGTCAAATTCTTGATATTTCCAAAGACCTTGTGTTCTTACCATTTGAAATTCATGATCATGTGAGTAATCAAATGAAAAAGACATATAAGTCTTTTTAAGATTTAGACTGCATAGATTGTTTTTCACTTTCTGTAGGTTCATCAAGTGTATTTGTTACCATAAATCTGTGTTGTTCAATGGTTTAAATGCTTGGTCAAAAGCACTGTCATCATCACTGTCACTATTGACATAGGCATTATAAATAATCCATTAAAGCATTAGAATTTTTAAACCTGGACAAAATCAAACGATAAATTATCTTGCTTCTTCAACAGAAATACTTCGTTCTACGAACCATCTCTACAGTGATTCCAAAGGAAAGAATGTATTGAATGGACAAAAATTGTTAGGAAGCTAAACGAGCACTAAAATACGATCCATTTTAAGACATTTAAGAGAAATTGTCAAAAACTGAACTATAATTATTAGCAAGGACGATGAACTTACTTTCTTTAAGATCTTTGAACTTCTTGCTCAGTCGCTGGAGATGCTCGAATGAATCATTTCATTCTAGTGAATATCTCTTAAGCCAAGTTGCATATATTTTATTGATCACCTCATTAACTAAATTGTCTCACTTTATGTTGACAGAAAAACATCTCGGGGACTTAAATAATAGACCTTATTCGCTTGGGCGTAATGTTTACCCAATACAAACCTCTTGGGAGTTAAATTCTTTGTCTGAACGACATCCATATTAATGTGTCTTCTCAAGCGTTAACGGAAAAGAAAGAAATAATACCTAGTGGAATGACACGTGGTCTCTAATGGGTAAACAAACACGCCCAAGCGAATAAGGTCTATTAAAAGGCCAAACAACTAACATTTTTTTTGCAATCCAGGAATATTAAAAATATCAGGCCGGTCTTTGCCATTTGTTTTTGCCATTCTTCAAGTAAATATATATTTCCTTATTCAGAACAGTTCAAATGCAATTTGCGTTTCCAGCGATCACATGATAACTAAATTAAAGCGGAGTCGATTTCTTAGATTATCTGAGCAGAGGAAAACAAAACAATCACGATTGCTATATCTGCGTGGGGATTTTTAAATGTTTAGAGCCTTATAACTTTCCCCTTTTTACATGAGATCAACATAAACAAACAAAAGGCAGTTAAGTGTGTCTCCGATGGTTTCTTAATCTCACATTCCGTTACTATTTGCCGCTATTCAGAGAAGACAGGTTAGTATGAAAATAGAGCGAAACTGAATAGCCTGGAAAATCCAAGGAACCTCAATCAGTAATATATCTTGCAATGTATTTCAATCTTTAATTCACGTCCTTAAACGGAATCCTGTTAAAACGAAAGTGGAAACAATGCTCCTTAGAAGATGGTCAATTTCAACCACGATAATCTTTTTTAACTTTTTCTTTTCCTATTATTCTTTGGTTTAAAACAATGAATTGCAAGACGTCTCAGAAAATCTGATAAAAAAAGACATTTGTAAAACAAACAGTATCAAGTCCTGTCGGAATCCTCCTAGCTATTGTTTTCTTCCTTGTTCGCTTCTCACGTTACGAATTGAACAATGGAGGCGTTACGTATTCTCGTCGGTTAGACACAGCCGCTAATGGACACATTAACTGTTGGGCGGTTTTAAATGAACCAAATGACTGCTAACTAATTTCAAATTCATTTGTAATATTTCAACACCTGAAATATACTAGAGGTTTAAACGAAAATGTAAAAACGTGCAATGGAAAATAAAGAGCTTAGATGAAAAATGAAAATAGCCTGAAATAGGACAGTGTACCAGGGATTTGGTGTCATTTCTAAGTCCAAAAAAAAAATGTTTTTGTATTAATAGGAATCTAAAAATAAAAATATAGTCCTACTTCCATAGTGTACCAAAACTATGGACGAGTGTCTATCATAGATGGACTGGGTCCGAATGAAATGCAACTTAAAACTATCCTAGCCTAACTTAACGTTTTTCAAGTTGTTGGTTCATTTTACGTGGTCAATTTTTCTCTTTTTGTTTCCCGTGTTAATTGGGTTTTAAAGGGACATTGTTGTGGTTTTGAAATTGGAAGAAACCATCGCCAAAACTGATAGAAGCAAAGAAATATGAACTAAACAGACAAAATAACGGCTAGAAAAGTCAAAATTTCATAGGAATATTAATGGAAAGTTTGATTTCTTGACCACCTGTCTGTAAATCAAATGGCATGAACTATTATCCATTTCATTCCTTGCAATCCTGCACTTTATCTCCAAACTACTGCTTTTGTTTTGCTCTATAGAAACGTGATGAAATAAAGATTGTAGTAGTAGTAGTATCCCACTAAGTTGCATATTTGGTAGCATTTGGCGATAAAGCGTGGAAAAGACTAGTAAGCGAAATTTTGCTATTTAGGTGTATAAAAATTTCCTTAAACCGAACAAAACATGTATGCGAGAAGGAAACCTTTGGTTCGTAATTTAAACGTTCTTTATATTTTCTAGATATTGAAATCTCCGCATAGAGATATATTTTCCTTTTTCAAAACTTCTCCAAGACATGTTGCGTTTCAAGCGAATTATTCGAGCGACAGAACATAAAAGTAGAGTGTTGTATAAGCGTGTACTTTTTGGCACATAACGGAACTTTAGATTGTGTATGTTTCGTATTCTAAAGATCAAAATCATGAATGAGAACCATGAAAGGTCAGGAGGAACGAAACAGAGCTTAACCAGATCTCAAGGGTTTTCTAGAATGTTTTTAAATTAGTTGTGATCCACGGCGTTATCTGCTTACATTACTTTGGGTCTCTGAATTTCATATTATGTCCGCTCGCTGATTTTGTCTGTGATTACCTATTATTCCGAGGAGAAAGAAAGTTCAGAAGAAAAGCTAAATTTGAAAAAGTTAAGCCTATTAGGAATCTCAATTTGTAAATTCGATTCACAGGAATTTATGTCTTGTTTGTTTGAGTTAGCCAGGGTCTATTGTAACGTGAAAAAACCAGGTGTGCTAAACACAAAGATTTTTAAATAGGTAGCAAACACGCTCCTGCATAGATTGTTCAAGCGTGTCTACCAATAAGCTGAAACTAACCTTTTCTTAACGTTTGCCTTAATGTTCTTTAAAAGAAGGACTCAGACGAATTGTTTTTTTCATTTGTTTGAACAGCGGCAATGCCAGAGAAATATCGCTAAACAACGCTACTGAGATTTGTGAAACCAGTACTAATATGTTATATTTCCCTTTTCCTTAAGGAATCAATAACGACTTCAAAGCATCTTACCAAAAAGGGAATTAAAGTGAAATCATTGTGAAATTACAGGTACCAGTGAGGAAACCTTTTAGTTTAATATTTAGTCCCATTACGCTTCTCACGTTACGAATCGAATGATGGAGGCGTTTCTCGTTGTTAGACACAGAGGACTGCCCAATGGATTCATAATTTTGAAACAAAACAAAGGATCCTGTAGTGGTTTCTTCCTATTCAGTTTTTCTAACTTGAAAATTCTTAAACTTGCAAATGCATTTATATATGTGACTAAACTGAATAAACTGAATCTGTAAAGATATCGGCCATCGTGCATTTATGTTTGCAGCACCTAAGATTCGGAATGACTTGCCAAGACAGATAAGAGAATCTAATTCAATTGATTGTTTTAAGTCTAAGCTGAAGACGTTTATTTTTAAAAGAGCATTTTATAATTAGATGTTATTCTGAGTTTACAACTTTGTTTTAGATTGTGATTTTAAGATTTTATATTTTAAGTAACATTGAGTTAGAATATTAGTTTTTTCTTTAATATTTATCGCATTTATATTTATGATATATATTTTGTATGTTATTTCCATTTTATTGAAAGTTACTGTGTTAAGATGCATTTGAATATATTTATATAGAATTTGCGCCATATAAGTCAATAAATTATTATTATTATTATTATTATTATTATTATTACTTATGTTAAAATGAATTGGGTGTTGAAAATTTCTTTCTTATTTCTCTTCAGTGGCCTTTTGTTCCTCGAAATCTACGAAACAATCGACATAATCGTGATAACTAAACGGGGGTCCTAAATCATCCTCCTGACAGTTAAATATAAATAACACGTGTATTAAATAACTCGTTGAAAACTGTTCAGACCTCTTGCTATCATGTATTCGTTAAGGATAAAACCTCGCCAAAAATGTGACTATCAATAAATCCATAAATTTTAAATACTGTTAAATAACACAATACAACACTGACTTTCCTATTATCTATTTCACCTTTCGTATTTCTTTTAGGTCACTGGAATGACCATTAAAGACAATCTCTCTCACCATGGTACTAAAAGGCAAATCCATGATACGATGAAAATAATAAAATCGTTTGTAAATCCGGGGCGAATTTAGGGCTTTCTTGACTTAGCAGGTACCAGTAAATTGGTTTCATTAACTTGTTTTCTCATCACCCTAATCATGAACAAAAATAAGTGCTAACATTGCGATGTCTATCCATTTTACATTCTCATCTTAAAATATCAAAATATGGGGAGATAATTCTGGAATATTGAAGGTCGATCAGTAAATATCTAATCTACCTCGACTTCGCATATTTGTGCTTCCTGATACATCCGCCAAGAGTTCTGTGGTATTTGCTCTTCGTTACTTTCTGTGCTTGGAAACATTAACCAAAATATAACAAGGAATATTGTAAAAAAGTCGTTTGCATATGTTTCATTGTAGTATGACGGCGTTCATCAGAATACTTCTACAGTTAGCTTACGCGTCAGTGCGATGTGGAAAAATTCAAGGTCCATTGAAATATATAAGCGGATGACCAATTCTTTCATACAGTTCTTTTTGTTTCTCAATATTTTGCAAGGAGAGAGTTAATTCGTGAAGGGGCTTAAAGACGGTTAAGGAGGCTCGACTCAGTTTTTCTGTGGTCGTGGGGTGTATGTATTGAAATCTCAGGGAAGATATCCTTCAATTGTAATACTTCACCAAGTTTATGGAATATGATTAAAGGTTTATGTTTCGCTGGTTTCCAATCGACAGCGGTTACCATAGCAACAGCAGCTTATTGCTCTTTTTGTTAAACAATTTCGTTTTCCTCAATATCTAGTTCGGGACACTTAACAATGAAAAATCTTAATTTTGTAGTAGTCGCGTATCACTAACTGCAGACGAAGTTTCAATAAGAATTTATAAGACGGTTTTCAAATAATTCAAAAATCATTTTTTTAGGACATGTAAGGCAAAACAGCAATAAAGTAAATAACAAACAACAACAACAAACTAAAACTTTATTCAGATGTAATAAGCCTAAAATACAGTTTCAGTGCACATTAGCAAAGAAACGCTATTCGAGGCAGGGAAAAGTAATCTAATTGAAATTAATGAAATTGAGTAAACATAACAATACAGAAGCTGATCTGCAGAGTGACAGATTTATTTTAAAGCTTTAGATTAGATCGTAATATTGGTGTTGGTGTTGCATAAATCAAAATATTCCAAAATTGCCCAACATATTATTTTAAAACGACCAGGACAATCATTATGTTTGTTTTGTTAAAACAAAACAAAAAAACAAAAGATTAGTGATTCTTCCCATCCAGTTTATATTATTTTAACTTTCTTACACTTGAAATGCATTAAAGTGACTAGACCAGATAGATCGAATGTGTAAACATACCAAGTGGCTTGTGTTAAAATGACTGAGTGGGGAAAGGTAAGTAACCCAAAGGCAAGAACAGCAAAAATTTCACCTGACGTCAAGCTTGTGTACGAAACAAAAGATCTGTCATTAACATCTTTCCACTAATAGCTAAACCTTCAGTTCAATGAACTTCACAAAGTACATTTCGAGGTTGTTTTGATTGTCATTGATCGCTGCACGAAGCCTTTCCAAGCCAGTGTTAATTGAAAATATATTCCTGTTGTTGATATCAGTTTTAAAATATTAAAGCTTAGTGTTCTTTTGTCGTTAAGCCGTTTGTTTGCTTGCGTGCGTGGGAATTTTTTTTTATTTTGTAGGTTTGAGCAGCAACTTATCGTTTACAAGAAACATATCTTCTCTTCTCATCTTCTAACAGACTACAATATGCAATAAGACACTAAACCGGCTCGAGTTGTGAAATTCTTTTTCCTCACGATTGTGTTGATGCAGTGGAAAATTGAACTTTGTTTACTTTGCAGTTTCGCTTGCGCGGTTTTCTATGAGTTTACCGGCACAATAGTCAATAGGTCTTTGACCAATCAGAACGCGCCTAGTATCTCAGTTATTATATATATATATATATATATATATATATATATATATATATATATATATATATATATATATATATATATATATATGTATTTCGACTAACTAAAGTTTTATTTATCTCAATAAAACTTACACTGCTCACATTAAGTAGTCCTATGCCTTTTTTGTCGTTTCTCTCCATATATTTTGTAGACAAAGCTTTCAAAAACACTGCATTCGATTCCGGCAGAAATAGTGCCAGCATTCGTAAAGTCTTGGTAACCAAGCGTTTTTTATCGAAACTGAGGCGCGGGCGCTAAGCGCTCGGTATTAACTCATAAAAATCACTGGGTGGGAAAAGGTTCGGTCGTTTGCTAAATGATCTGGGCTATTGGCCAATCGTTGAGCAGAAAAGACAATGGCAATTGCTTTTGAAATTCGTCTTCAGCTAGTAAGAGCAAAAGGTCATGTCCAGTCCCCTGCTAGTACTACCAGTTATTAAACAAAAAGACGACTCTCCCCACTGGGATGTTTGCGACGAAAATGTCACTGGAAGATGTTTTTTCCCTATTGGGAAGATATCAGTGACGTCACCAATTGTTATTAATGTGCCAACCAGGGCCTTATTGGCTGTCGAAACAAAGGGCTCTTTTGTTCCAGTGATTGGAACATTTGAATACCAAAAAGAATGTTTGTAAACAGATATCATCCGTATTTTTAAAGCCGGGACAGAATTAAAAATACGCCGGGCTTCTTCTGCATCTAGCCCTGTTGTCTCGTTTCTGTGCCGCTTTGTTGCTTTTCGGCTGTTTCATCCACGATGAAACACTTGTTTGTTTATTAGGGTACTTTTTGCAAGAACTAAAAGCAACCACGACCGCGACGACGGCGAGAATGGCACAAAACATAATGAACAAAAACAATGCCTTTGCAAGTGCGTTTTACATTTGGTACATTTCCTTGCCGTTCCGTGCAAAAAACAACGTCAAATGATGTTAAAATTATAGGTTTTCTGGAGAAAGTGAACATACAACGGTTAATTTTCCTTCCTCTATTTGAAGTTAAAAGGCCATCCGTACAAATTCAGCTGCTGCATCTACAATCCAGTCACATAACATTAGACAAACTAAACAAATTGGAACAATTAATTGGAACGCATTGAATTCTTTTTGGAAGTGACGTTTTCCTTGCCGCCCCCGTCGTCGTTGCATAAACTCCCTAAAATATATTTTTTTTGAAAATCAAAACCGTCACTTCGCTCCGCACAGAAAACCCATGAACAACGTGGTTTCCAGGTTCCTCGCGCCTACTTAGTTGCAATTTAGACCCCCAAGACTGTCCACCTTTTGCTTCCATATATGGAGGTGGGCACAAATGCGTCTTACGAGCTTCGCACAACGGTTCGGATTTGTTTCCTACCTAGTGGGTTTTATTGAGTTAAGATCGAATGCTTAACGTCCGCGCCTCGGATTAAAAAAAAGTTTGGTTACCAAGACTTTACGAATTCAGGCGCTATTTATGAATTGAATGCATTGTAGCAAAATGTTAGATTTGAAAGTCAACGAAAGCTATTTCCAGTTTATTTTGTTATTTCTGTTAGACTTTATTTTGACGCAAGGAGCTGCGATATTCTTTTGATCGTTATTTCTCAAAATCGGATGCGTAGACAATGAACTGTGCGTATTTTTCCAAAAATTGTTGCACGGTATTTGTTGTTAACAGGAATCAGTGGAAGCTGACCTAAACTACCAAAGGTTTCTTTTTACCCTTCGTTAAAGATATCAAAGTGAGTGAAATTTGTGATCCTCGCTGTGTGCTCTCAACTTAAGCAGTTGAAAAAGCAACCTGAAAAAGGGGTTGAACGAGATTCATATTCATATTTATAAAGATAACGAAGTTGGCTGTAATAAACGGAAAAATACAAGCGATAAGTATAACTCCTTAGAAAATACCACAATCATAAAGGCATTGACGTTTTGAGAATGTCAAAAATGGAAAATTGTTCTTCACTTCCCTAGCTTCAACTAGGTGAAAACGCTTGCATTTCGATTTAGGCAGTGTCAATTTTTTTTTTGTGTAGTAATTCCTAATAAAAGAAATATCAGCAGATATATCAAAGGAAATGTTTGACATCTTTGCTCGACGAAACAAGAAAACCGAAAAGGTTGTGGAACACGAGTCAATTTTCTTATTTAGTGTAACATCGTGCTGGTTTAACAAAGCAACCAAAGCAAAACAAAAACAATTTAAGTTAGTTTCTGTTAGTACACGAAAAATTGGTTTTATTAACTGAATTGGTAAATTGGCCACCGTATAGTAAATATATTTAATAACAGTCCCGCTCCACACGATTTCGCGACCAATAATAGTTTACCTTTATTTTTTGCTGGTGAAAAGGCTTTGGTACACATGTATCAAATAGACGTTTTTTTTCAAATTCTTTATTTTCGCCCTGCTACAAGCAAAAAACGAATTTTCTTCTCGGCCTTTCCGGTGATCAGAAGACTAAAATTGATGGTTTTTGAGAGGCGCGCTTAGTAGAAACAAACGCAGTTGAAGAAATTTTGTTTATGGCAGGTTTCTTAAGGCTGGTTCTCCTATAATCGTCCCAGTCGTCCCGGTCGTCCGAGTCGTTTCAAAAGTTTTTTTGCAAACGACTCAGACGATCGGGACGACTCAAGCGAATTGGGTTCTCATATGGTCGTCCCGGTCGTCTCGAACGTCAATAGCGCAGTCGTAAACTGTGTCCGACAACATGTTTTGGGCAATGATACTGCATTCTGGGGTAGATTTGGGTTGCTTCGATCGCCTCAGTCACCTCGGTCGCCTGAGAGTAGTTCTCATATGATCGTCCCCGATTATTCACGATCGTCTCAGTCGTCCGGATAGAACACAGCGACCGCGATCGTCCCAGTCATCCGGGTCGTTTGCGATCCTTCCGGGTCGTCTCAGAAGTGTTCTCATATAATCGTCCCGGTCGTCCGTGTACTTTATGACACGACTCGGACGACCGCATCACAGTAAAGTTCTTACCTTATTTTCTCGAGTTATAAGCTCAAACATGTGGGTATCTCCCGCGATCGCAAGCGAGAAGAGATTATAATCAGCCATTGACAGCTGTTTACGTTTATTGTTGGTCCTTCCAAAGGTCATTTGCATACCTAGTTAGCTTCATGGCGGTGACATTCGACAAAGCAAACAACGAGGCCTTTTGGCAAGTTTCGGAGTAATCTTCATTAAAATTAGTCGCGCGCACCCGAGCCAGAAGGCTCACAACGGCCGGAGCTTAAACCCGGTTTCTATAGCATGAAGCGACTAGGAATATTGCTACTCCCCCTTGGATGGGATGCTAGTCCATCGCAGGGTTACCCCCAGCATTTTGTCGCCGGTACCCATTTATACACCTGGGTGGAGAGAGACAGTGTGGAGTAAAGTTTCTTGTCTAAGGAAACGACACGACGGCAGAGACCAGGTTTCGAACCACCGACCTTCAGGTTGAAAGTTCGACGCGCTAACCACTAGACCACCGTGCCGCCCACAAATTCCGCTATCTTGGATCCGCCATCTTGGATTTCTGAATTTTTTTAAAACCTCTTAAAAACCATCCAAATTGACGCAAAATTAATCAAAACCAACAAATAAACGCTAAATGACGTTAAAATACAAAAGTCATACCAATAAACATTGTTTTTCTTCATTCAAAGGTATCAATAGGTAAATTTCCAAAAACATGGCTGTCAAAATCTTGTTACCATGGAAACGTCAAGTCACGTGATCAAAAAAGTGTCATGTAAAATTGTTGCCAGATAAATTTTAGGAAAAGTCACAAAGTTTGATGGCATTTGAATACATATTAAAGAAGTTATGAATTTTCAAAGTTAGCGCGGGCACTTTGTGCCCCCCCCCCCTCCCCCCCCAGGCCGAATAGGGTTAAGGTGGCTCGACTGGGTTTTTGAGTGACGATACCGTTTAGCTTTGAGCAACTTGTGTACCACCACAAACAATACAACGGAAAATCGATTGCCACAGCTGTACTAGAGAAGGATTAAAGTTTCAGATGAGGTAAGTTTTATGGAAATCGGAGTTGCCAAAGCAACGTTATGACGTCACTCCCTGTTTTACATAATAGCGAATTACTTGTCATCAAGAGATAATTTTGGAAAACGCTCTCTGGATCTTCGACCTGACGTACTTGTCCTAAGGTCTTCAAAATTTTACAAATTTCTATTTGCATATAAATTCAAAACGAACAAATGAAGATGTTTGATATCTTCCCAGTATGTTTTTAAATATATAAGCGATAATATTTCCAAGCTTCAGTCCAACTGATTCAGAGGAACATCCCGAAAAGAACCGTTGAAGTTCGAGTACGAAAGCAGCGACCTCAGGATGAAAATCCAGTACAACGAGCGTGACATCGCCTGTTTATTTCACACTAGCGCTCGGTGACAAATTCCTCTATGCACGCTTGCTCTGATTTGAATGTTTCCATATTGTAATTATTCAAGTAGTTTTTTTTCATTTTTTCAAGGCTGTTGCGCGATGGAGACTTTTCGTATCTTCCAAAAGTAATGGACCTTCATTGCAACTATAGCACGTCTTCAGTACTTCCATTAAAAGTTTTGGATTGACAACATAATTTTCATTCAGAAAATTTTGACTTGAGCGAAGGATGGGAATATTTCTTCCGGCTTTTTCAGGTGGGTCACCTATAGGGGGCCGTCCACTCCACCGCTTTTATCTTGTTTTTTTTTTTTTTTTTTTTTCAAAGCATCTTTTCGGTTCAATTTGAAATTTTGTCGACGAGTAAGAACGACGATGTATTTGAAAACTAATACGTATAATGAAAAAAATGGGGAAAAATTGTATCAAAAGTATATAAAGAGTACGAAAGTGCAAAGTGAGCTACGAAGGATTCAGCGAAAAGTAAAGCGGTTTTGATGGTGGCTACGGGCTTCGCTGTTCACGATAAACTTCACGAATGAAATTGAACACTTTGGACATTAAAGAATGCCACATCCAAGTTAAGGTTTGTATATTTCCATTGTTTTTTTGGCGTCAGAGTTGCCAAGATTTCTCAAGGAAAAACGTTTTTGTTTTTGTTGTTGGTCAGGCATACACAAGATGGCGTGATTTTATGTCTTTCGTTCGCGATTTTCAACAAATTCTTAAAAATCCCAAATTCATTTCGTAATCCCCAAACTAAACTTTACACATTTTGAAAGATCGTCAACTCTAGTATTGTCATTCTTTTTATTACTAAATTCTGAACAAAGGCACTGATGCTCAAAATCTTCGTTGTTTTTCGCCTACCGTTTTACGGAGCACGAGAGAGCCATAAGCTTCTCTTGCATTGAATACTTAGATTAATCTAATTTTTATGAAATCATGGTGTCTAGACTATGAGAAGTTATACAACAAATTAGAACTATGACAGCTTTTTCTAGCGCAGTAGTTTTGATACGCGAGTCGAGTAAATCGTGACTTATTTCAACCCTGTTTTCATGTGTTTGGGATCGCCAAATTGTGCCCTGAGTTGATGACTTTCTTCGTTTTTTCTCGGAAACGAATAGATATTTCATGGAAAAAACTACATGGCATTCATATACTTATTATAGGCTATCTATATGTAAAAGAGGAGTGAATTTGATTGTTTTCAGCTTTGCCGAAGATTTGTGATTTTGTTTGATTCTTGCACGGATCTATTCTTAATAGGTTCAGTTACTTGAAGCAAGTTTTCATCGCTTGTCATGCTTAAAGCTCGTCTTTTTCCACCATATATAGCGAGCGCAGCAGTCATTTTGTTTAAAAATTAATAGCTAAAACTTGATATTCTTGTCTGTGTGACAAACCGCTCCTTTCTAGTACCACCCTAAAAAAACAAATATATGCACATTATAGCAGACGGATTTTAATTGGTTTAAGGTGACTCGCTCGAAACGCAAAATGCGCTCATCTGTGACCTGAATGCCATTTCGCAACGGCAAACATTTGGTTATAACTTCTTAATTTTTTACTCTATTGCAATAATTCTTTTTGTATCTGCTAGTTGAATGAAGCATGGATTAATGAATATGAAACAATTTTCTTTAAAATAAATACGGGAGCCAAAATCTGGATTTGCGCAAACCCCTCATTTCATACTGAGGCCCTTCTAGAAAAAAAAGGTCTGTTTTATTTAGCTCAAAATTTTGATATCGACCTCCTTTGATACAGGCAAGAATGTGGCCAAGTTTCAAAAAATTCGTCGGAACAGAAACGCTGCAACAGAAATGCCGTCAACTTAGGAGTTTATTTCCACCCGAGGAGCGAGCGAAAGTTCTACCTTACGCGCATCGCAAGCACCCCAAATCCTCCCTTCCCTCCCCTGTCTAGCGCCTGTCCCGCAGGCAAGAGAAGCGCCGTCGCATCAAAAAGCAAAAGGAAAACAAAGTATTTAGCCAACGTTAGAATGGTCAGCTGTATTGCTGAACAGCATGAAAGAGAGCAAAATGATCTGCTGACAGTTTTTCTCAAATTGACTTGATATATGATGTCAACAGCTATCCACAAAATAAATTATATATTATTGAAATAGGTGTCACGTCCAGCGAGCAGCAAAAAGACTTTTACAGCATTTCACAATTTAGCAACAACTATATATTTTTTATTTTTTATTTCCCGACTGAATCAGCAGCTCAACTAACAACAGCATTACAAGAAACAAATCTATTATGCTTCTTCTTGTATTTTGTGGATTCATCCTATATGCCGTTCACCGTTTTAAATTTAGACTCTGTTTTACTTAAGTTCGATTTTAAAGCAACGTTTGGCGCATTACTGTAATTTACGCCGACTCTTATGCGAAGTGGAGGAAATGAAACATTAATGTGCTTTCTTCTTGCAAAGAATAACTGGGGCATGCTTCAAATGTGCCGGATTGATATCGCAGACTATGTCGTTCCACTTGCCCGCTCTGCTTTCTGTACCAAACATGTTTCCACATTTTTCTTTCAGATTGTTTGGTTCCCCTCTTCCCCAAGCAGTGTAGCCTTTCGCCAGTGGAGTATCATCAATCCAGTAGAACTTGTTATCGACTTTGCGGACAAAACCGAGCCACGCACCCAGAGATGTGACTGTTTTTTGTTTCCTTACCAGTTCGGATATGAAGTTATTCTCGGCAGCTGATCTGATTATAGCGAGATCTCCTCCAAGCATCTGACATGTTCGTCGCGCATCGCTCCATTTCAGGGTTGGAATGTCGATGATGAGGAAGCGGGAATTTCCATAGTGAACCCAACCGTTGTTTGGACAAACTAAAAAGAAGGGGATATCCAGTTTATAGCATGATCAAGGCATTTATTGGCCCACTAAAACTTGAACAAACCTTCAACACATTCACGCTAATTAGGTTTTCTTCGGCCAACTCCGAAATTAAAAGGCACACAATTGAATTAATAAGCTAGACGGTTAATGCAATTTACCTTTGCCAGTCCATTTCTCATACAAAGAGTCGATTTTGTATTTCATCTCGGTTAACATTTTTCTGTCGGCCTTTGTGAACCCCCAATTGTTGATGTTAAAGGTTTGATCCCGCATCGGCTGAGGGGTTTTGTCGCGAAGGGCTGAATTAGCGGTGGTATTATTGCCTTTTACAGAACTGCTTGAACCAAGGATAAGAACAATGAAGACGAAATTCGGCATTTTTTGAAACATTCTTCTTCTTGTGACCCTCGAGGATTGAAAGTGTTCTCTTGATGATCCTTGGTGATCAACGAGTTACCGCTACTGCAGTTCAAGTTGAAAGCTGGCGTATAGAATCTGTGAAACAAGAACAATTTTAACGTTATGGCTTCATTGTTGTACTCGACAGACTACTGACCGACTATTCTTAGGGAAAAAACTTAATATTCAGATATAAAAATAATAGTCCATATGAGTTTGATGTATTAATGCCAGACACAGAAATTTCAGGGGAAAGGGAAGAATTGTAAATTATGCTTTGCTTTATGCTTTGCTTTGTCCTATGCGTTTTAATTTCTCCTTACACTCCTTACACTCAACACGTCACTAGCTACATATAGTCATATTCAAAACTTTACGCGCGCGACAGAGACCAGCGATACAATGTGCAAATCAGTTTGGAGTTGAATTTGTTTTCAATGACAAGAATTTATCAGAGACATTGTACCTCGTATTTGGCAAGATAAATATAGAAACAAAGACTAAATTGAGTAAGTTCAATGATTTTTCGCGTTTTTGGATCGTTAGGGTTGATTTACACGGTACAACTTTTTCGCATGCGACACGCTTAAAAAATGCTTTTGACATACATACAACACAAATTACTCCGTGTAAATCAACTCAAGTCATGTCGTAAGCATGCCGTAAGCGTGTCGCATGCAACAAAGTTGTGCCGTTTAAATCGGCCCTCACGTGTTTCTAATAGTTAGTCGTGCCTTGGCTACGAGCCAAGCCGCAGGACTTATAAAATGGGCTCCAATAAGAAAAAAAGTTCACTTTTTCAAGTGGTTTATAGCCTGAGGCGAAGCGGTAGTGACGTCATATCAGTTGCTATAGCAACTTCAAGCTCATGGATGATTGGATTTATTTACAACATAAGAAAAAGGAAAATGATGAAACGAAACATATCAAGTAAAAGAAATTTACATTATTGCCGGGTTCGGCGAGAGTTCCATTCGAAAACGATTTCGTTTTCTTTCTTTTCGAGCAACAGATGAATGGAAGTATTAAATATAAAAGTTAAAGTTGACCTTTCATTACCGTGTTTTTTAAATAAAGATGATGATGATGATGATGATGATTCGCGAAATTAGACTGTTTAACCCTCGGACGTACGGGGGGGGGGGGGGTGGTTGCCATCCCCCTTAAGGTTTTTCTCCGATATTTTCAAGACCATTTAAGATTAGCACATGCCGTTTTCTGTAGCTGTTCATTTATCCTTGAGACACATTTTTGTAAAGTTTGGCGACAACTGGTTGCTATGGTAACAAGATATGACGTCTTAAGTAACATGTGGTCAAGTCATTTTTGAAGAAAAATGCATGTTTGCCACATATAAAATGCTACCAAAAGCATCAAAATGTTTAATTGTATGTTTTTTACAACTCTAGCAAACAATATTTGCAATTTCCGCATTTTCCCGATAAATTTGAATTTTTAGTGAAATTCAAGATGGCGGCCGTCTTGGCAGCCATTTTGGGGTCTTACTTCGTGTACCGCACAGATGACGTAAAACAATAGGAAACATTGTTTTCGGACATTGTTTTTGGGTTAAAAGAATTTTGATGAAGCATTGTTTCCTTTTGTTTTACGTCATTTCTGTCCTCTACACGAAGTAAGAGCCCCATTTTGGATGACGTCACGGACCCCCAGCAGCATTACAACCCATAATATTTACCTTATCTTGTAGAGCACATCGCGGGCTATCGATTAGATGTAAAATATTTCCGAAACAACAACCCCCCCCCCCTTCCCTCCCCCCTTGTACCTCGGTTGGGGTATACGTTTGCGTGTACGTTCAATCATCTTTATTTATTCACGGAATCTCATTCATAAAAATGCTCTTCCAGAGAGCCGTGCAAAAATCATGCAATAAAAAATAAAAATGGTCATTAAAACTATACTAAATTACAAATGTGATAAAAAGGATTTCAGGCTTGTCTGCCCTTTAATAGTATTTGATAGACTATTCCAGAGAACTGCTCCTCTATAGTGGAAGCTATTTTTCCAGCCTCAGTATGCGGTCTTGGTACAAATAAATTATATGTTGAGTTTCTTAGATTGTAAGAATACATAGAGTTTGTACTATTAAAAATTTGAGCCAAATGATCAGGTACATTTCGAGTTTTCAATTTATACATTATTATGGCTAGTTGTCTTGTCCTTCGTGTTTCAAGATTATCCCACCCAAGTTCATCCAGTATCTCAACTGATCGTCTATCGTAGTTAGAGGAGGTTATCACCCTGGTAGCTCTGTTTTGGAGGGTCTGGAGTCTGTTACACATCCCTTCCCACAACTCCCCCACACTATACTACAATAATCGAAATATGGTAGTACAAGGGAGTAGTACATCATAATTAATGTATGATAAGGTAAGAGATGCCTTACACGTCTCAGAACGCCAATCCCTCCAGAGTTTTTCTTAGCAATTTTGTCTACATGATCTCTCCAAGTTAATGATTGATCTATTTCAACACCAAGATATTTATACGTCTTATCCCTTACAAGGGGTTTGTGATCGACATGAATATTAAACTGGTGCTGAAGGTGTTTTATCCTGTATTGACTAGCTACAATCATATATTTTGTCTTTACCACATTTAGGCTACGTTTATTCGCTATTAGCCATGTATGTATTTCATGTAGATCATGATTCATTTGTTGCTCCAGAATGTACTCATCAGCATGTGCAACAGTTAAACGTCCGAGGGTTAAAAGTTTCAAATGACGTACAGTGTAGTAGCGTTCGTGAGACGGATCACCTAGTGTGACCGGAAAATGGACTGTACATGTAAAACAAATCATAACAATATATTGAATTAATTCTCATACCTTAGGGACACTTACAAGACCCTTAAATCTTCTTAAAGCATGACTTCACTACTCGAAGAGTTGTTGTTCTTGTTAAAAGTTAGTAAAGTGAACACTAAGGTAAACTTGTCATTAGTTACAAAGCAGTCTAACTTTTAATTACCGCTATGACTAACCATGTGTATCGACAAATGTTGATATTACCAAATGTTGATATTAAAAAAATATCATATATTACACTATTGGAGAGAATGTTTATGTCTCGAGAAGCCATAATATTTTGGTTGGAAGTACTATAGACGGTAACAAAGTTGTTTTAACTTTGTGGTGTTTAGTTTTTGCCATTCCTACGTTTTTATTTGTTAGGGTTAGACAAACATTCTAAAATCTAAACAGCTTTTTCTACACGGCCCTTCTTTAACAGTCAGGAGGGAGGGGGCGTCTCTAGGCAAAACATTGGTCGAATCATCACAGTGTGACGTCACGTCATAGATCATTGATTTTCAAAATGGCGGGCAAATTTGTTGTACGTTATCTCAGTGTTCCAAAATCTATTGAATTTCCTACGGTTTGGATGATTCATTTACTTTATTCGATGTTACTCATGATTCTAAAAATATAAGAGACCTGTTTGTGATAGTTTCCAGTAGCATACAGCTTCAAAAGTGTCATATTTGGATTGGAAACATATTATCAAGTTGCTAACAAGTCGGCGGAGTTTGTTCTTCTGTTAACGTTTTCGGGGAGCTCGTGCAGTGATGCGAAGATATTCTGATTCCAGAAAAGGAGGTTTAGCACATGGCATATTAAGCTTGCTGAGTGTGCCGAGTTTCAATCCTTCAATGCTTGTGGTTCGTCTCATCAATCTCTTCAAAGTGAATGGATTTGCATGTGGAAAAGACACGTACCACTGCAAGCTTGATTATTAACATTACTGCTTCTGGTTGGCACCAGAGGTCATTAGCGGTAAGTGTAAGTGTCATGGTATATTAAGCTTGCTGAGTGTGCCGAGTTTCAATCCTTCAATGCTTGTGGTTCGTCTCATCAATCTCTTCAAAGTCAATGGATTTGCATGTAGAAAAGACACGTACCACTGCAAGCTTGATTATTAACATTACTGCTTCTGGTTGGCACCAGAGGTCATTACCGGTAAGTGTTGGATTTTTTTACTTACATGCAAGTACTAGCAGATACCTTATATAACATTTGTTCCTGAATTACCGTCAGTGAACACTCCTTGAGTCGAAAATCAACAATACAGTTTTGAAATTTTGGATCTGCTATACAGGTCTCAGTATACAACAGTACTGTACATCTGTACATCATGTCCACGTGGTTAAGTTTGGCTATAATCTACCTCTTTTATAAAACAAAAACTGATGTTAAGCTTGAAAACTTTTGATTGTTGGGTTTATGATTCAGTCTCTGGAAACCATGAATTTGCATATGGGCCGTCTGCTAGCAGTAGTTTTCATGGCACTTCTTGTGCTAAATGTTTACTTATCAGCATGATATTATGGCTCATAGCACTAGTTATGGAAACAAATAAGTGACATGTAAATACTTTCATGTGAATCGATAAGGTTCCTCAGAAAACTGATACAACAATAATATTAATAGTAATAATAATAGTAATAATAATAATAATTTAAGAATAAATATCAGCGATATAAGAACATGACGTTTCGGCGACGACATGTCACCATTATCAAATGTAAAATTTGTGAAGTCGAAAGTGTGAAAATAAATAAATAAAAGATGCGAAGATGAACGAAAGAATGTGGCTTAATAGACCTTTTATTTATAAGCCAGATGTCTCAAGTTAGATTTTGTCTCAGATTTTTAACATCTATTGTTATGCAGGCACGTGCAGCAAATCTACCAAAGTGTGAGATTTTGAACAATAGTTTTTGCCCTAATCATAATCCATTGTTTCTGTTGCTCCTAAAGCCGTATTTCCATTTGATTTCGCTTACTGGGATATTTTTGCTGATGAAAATAAATTTTCATATTACTAATTTGAATCAGAAGACGAGATATTTTGCCACTTTTTAACAGCTTTTTCGTGAGCTTTAGCTGCCTTATTTACTGCCTCTGTCATCGTCGGCATCATCGCCAAGAGTTCATCAATTTTGTCGTTTTTAGTCTTCTTTTTCTTTTTTTCTTTTTTCACTGCCATGAGAAATGAAACAGGAACAAATAAATCAGAGTAGTTCACATATTTCATGACAATAAAAAGTAAAATTTATTTTTTGCGCCTGTTTTTCACACTCAAGACAAATGCCTTATTTTGCTTAGCAATTTCCACACGTGCCGCTGGAAACTCAGAAGTGACAGTCGTCGGCCTCACACACTTGCTAACTATCACACCAACGCTTTACAAAAAGAACAATCTGAACAAACAGCAATTTAACACATAAACTGACAGGCACGCGGGTGAAGCTATTTTCTAAAACCATAAAAAACATCATGTCGAGAAATACATTTTTGTCATGTATGCACTATCATGACCAGTTTTATGGTTTTTGTCAAAGTTGAAATTGGTAGGCTGACACAAGGCTGTCCAAACTTTTGTCAGGATAGCAACGCTTTCTATGTTGCTTTGTTATAAGGCACCAACATATATGGCCATGACATAACGTGCAAACAAAGAATACTGAAAAGATGGGACCTCCAATATTTCCGGCATTTTTCGTCCACACTTTCTATATCATTCTCAACTTTTTGAAGATTGCTTCCGCAAACAACGATTTCCCAATTTACCCTTGGAATATCTTCACCCAGAGGTTCTTCGCTTTGATGTGCACACTACGTATTTTGGACAACAGCGCACTCTCGTGTCCTAGAACGACTTGACCTTATTAGCATTTCAGAACCAAACTACGGTGGAGACTACTACAAATATATATTGCTCGGTTTCCTTTAAAATTTTGGTACCTCCCTGGTGAAACACTAGATACAGCGTAGCGCCGTTGTCGGGTAAAAGTCGAGCACGCTCAAGATCGTTGTTTTTAAACATATCATTGTTTATATGGAACATGGAAAAACCGACGTGCATTCCTACCCATGGTAGTTCATTGCTGCGCTTCTTTAAGCAATAGAAGGATGCGCAAATTACTAAGCATTTGAATAAAAAAGTAATACTCATGATTGTTATAATTTTTTTTTGTTTTGCACCTCCAGAAATATATCATACACGCAGAGATTATTGTATAATGCACATTACTGAGTACACCCTTATTCCATTGTATTTATTTCTTTTTATTTGACTTTGTTTATACTGACGATTATATTTTATTTCACGGTTTAAATAAAGCCACTCTATTCTGAAGCACTAAATATAATTAAAACAACGGAATTACTGTCATCTAACACTTTTTAGTGTAAACACATTGTTTCGTGGGTATGGCGACTGCGTTCTAACGGCTTTTGTTTCCCTGATCTCATTATTTTTTGGCACGCGTACTAAATGTGAGACAAAATCCAACTTGAGACATCTGGCTTATAAATAAAAGGTCTAATTAACTAAACAGTTTCGCTGGCATGGAGTCTTTTTGAGTGTTAAGAGACGGACTCTTTTTCCTTATCAATAGCATCTCATAAATAAGGCACTCAAACTTTCCGCGGCATTTCTTTAGGATGGTAAATTGCTCATGAAGATTGTACGGTCTTTGGTTATGTTCGTACTTAAGGTGTTTGCCGATGGCAGAATATTTGTGTTCCTCAATGCGAAGGTGGAGGTGACGGCACGTGTAGCCGTATTTATGATATGCTATTGATAAGGAAAAAGAGTCCGTCTCTTAACACTCAAAAAGACTCCATACCAGCGAAACTGTTTAGTTAATTAAGCCACATTCTTTCGTTCATCTTCGCATCTTTTATTTATTTATTTTCACACTTTCGACTTCACAAAATTTTACATTTGATAATGGTGACATGTCGTCGCCGAAACGTCATGTTCTTATATCGCTGATATTTATTCTTAAATGTATATCTAAATCTTTCGTTATTAGAAATAATAATAATAATAATAATAATAATAATAATAATAATAATAATAAAATTGTTATTACTTTACGGTACAATATTAATATTTTGAAATCCAGTTTGTGCAACAATTAATCCCAAATGTTCTGGAAGAATCATTTGCTTGAACTGTAATTTGAAAAGTGAATATCAAGGTTTTTGTATGAGACGTTGGGTGGCAACCAGTGAGAAAATACAAAACAGGGTATAAATGGTATTCTTTCCTAGAGGGCTACTCAAAGACTATGGTTTCCTTCAGTGATATAAGCTTTACCAGTTTGGAGATCACACGAGAGAATTGGTTCCTAAAACTATTTTTCAAAATGAAACGTCTTACTTGTTCAAGATGATTACGGTTATTTCCAGATTTTGGTGTTAGTGATCTGTCAAATTCTTGATATTTCCAAAGACCTTGTGTTCTTACCATTTGAAATTCATGATCATGTGAGTAATCAAATGAATCAGACATATAAGTCCTTTTAAGATTTGGACTGCATGGATTGTTTTTCACTTTCTGTAGGTTCATCAAGTGTATTTGTTACTATAAATCTGTGTTGTTCAATGGTTTAAATGCTTGGTTAAAAGCACTGTCATCATCACTGTCACTATTGACATAGGCAGTATAAATAATCCATTAAAGCATTAGAGTTTTTAAACCTGGACAAAATTAAACGATTAAATCATCTTGCTTCTTCAACAGAAATGCTTCGTTCTACGAACCATCTCTACGGTGATTCCAAAGGAAAGAATGTATTGAATGGACAAAAATTGATAGGAAGCTAAACGAGCACTAAAATACGATCCATTTTAAGACATTTAAGAGAAATTGTCAAAAACTGAACTATAATTATTAGCAAGGACAATGAACTTACTTTCTTTAAGATCTTTCAACTTCTTGCTCAGTCGCTAGAGATGCTCGAATGAATCATCTCATTCCAGTGAATATCTCTTAAGCCAAGTTGCATATATTTTATTGATCATCTCATTAACTAAATTGCCTCACTTTATGTTAACAGAAAAACATCTCGGGGACTTAAATAATTAAAAGGCCAAACAACTAACATTTTTTTTTTGCAATCCTGGAATATTAAAAATATCAGGCCGGTTTTTGCCATTTTGCCAGGAGCCAACGGTGACAGATCAAAACTCGGTTTCGTCCTTCGATTGAGCCTCAGTTTACCAACTACCTTATTCCCCTTGCCTTTTGTCGCTTTATACTTCCATATTGCATTTCAAAGTTTGTGTTGAATCATGGTTGAACACCAGAGTCTTCAAGTAAATATATATTTCCTTATTCAGAACAGTTCAAATGCAATTTGCGTTTCCAGCATTACATGATAACTAAATTAAAGCGGAGTCGATTTCTAGATTATCTGAGCAGAGGAAAACAAAGCAATCACGATTGTTATACCTGCGTGGGGATTTTTAAATGTTTAGAGCCTTATAACTTTCCCCTTTTTACATGAGATCAACATAAACAAACAAAAGGCAATTAAATTTGTCTCCGATGGTTTCTTTATCTCACATTTCGTCACTATTTGCCGCTATTCAGAAAAGACAGGTTACTAAGAAAATAGAGCGAAACTGAATAGCCTGGAACTGATCCAAGGAACCTCAATCAGTAATATATCTTGCAATGTATTTCAATCTTTAATTCACGTCCTTAAACGGAATCCTGTTAAAACGAAAGTGGAAACAACGCTCCTTAGAAGATGGTCAATTTCAACCACGATAATCTTTTTTAACTTTTTCTTTTCCTATTATTCTTTGGTTTAAAACAATGAATTGCAAAACTTCTCAGAAAATCTGACAAAAAAAAGACATTTGTAAAACAAACAGTATCAAGTCCTGTCGGAATCCTTCTAGCTATAGTTTTCTTCCCTTTTCGCTTCTCACGTTACGAATTGAACAATGGAGGCGTTACGTATTCTCGTCGGTTAGACACGGCCGCTAATGGACCCATTAACTGTTGGGCGGTTTTAAATGAACCAAATGACTGCTAACTAATTTCAAATTCATTTGTTATATTTCAACACCTGAAATATACTAGAGGTTTAAACGAAAATGTAAAAACGTGCAATGGAAAATAAAGAGCTTAGATGGAAAATGAAAATAGGAGAGTGTAACAGGGATTTGGTGTCATTTCTAAGTCCAAAAAAAATGTTTTTGTATTAACAGGAATCTAAAAATATAGTCCTACTTCCATAGTGTACCAAAACTATGGACGAGTGTCTATCATAGATGGACTGGGTCCGAATGAAATGCAACTTAAAACTATCCTAGCCTAACTTAACGTTTTTCAAGTTGTTGGTTCATTTTACGTGGTCAATTTTTCTCTTTTTGTTTCCCGTGTTAATTGGGTTTTAAAGGGACATTGTTGTGTTTTTGAAATTGGAAGAAACCATCGCCAAAACTGATAGAAGCAAAGAAATATGAACTAAACAGACAAAATAACGGCTAGAAAAGTCAAAATTTCATAAGAATATTAATGGAAAGTTTGATTTCTTGAGCACCTGTCTGTAAATCAAATGGCATGAACTATTATCCATTTCATTCCTTGCAATCCTGCACTTTATCTCCAAACTACTGCTTTTGTTTTGCTCTATAGAAACGTGATGAAATAAAGATTGTAGTAGTAGTAGTATCCCACTAAGTTGTATATTTGGTAGCATTTGGCGATAAAGCGTGGAAAAGACTAGTAAGCGAAATTTTGCTATTTAGGTGTATAAAAATTTCCTTAAACCGAACAAAACATGTATGCGAGAAGGAAACCTTTGGTTCGTAATTTAAACGTTCTTTATCCGCATAGAGATATATTTTCCTTTTTCAAAACTTCTCCAAGACATGTTGCGTTTCAAGCGAATTATTCGAGCGACAGAACACAAAAGTAGAGTGTTGTATAAGCGTGTACTTTTTGGCACCAAACGGAACTTTAGATTGTGTATGTTTTGTATTCTAAAGATCAAAATCATGAATGAGAATCATGAAAGGTCAGGAGGAACGAAACAGAGCTTATCCAGATCTCAAGGGTTTTCTAAAATGTTTTTAAATTAGTTGTGACCTCGGCGTTATCTGCTAAATTACTTTAGGTCTCTGAATTTCATATTATGTCCGCTCGCTGATTTTGTCTGTGATTACCTATTATTCCGAGAAGAAAGAAAGTTCAGAAGAAAAGCTAAATTTGAAAAAGTTAAGTCTATTAGGAATCTCAATTTGTAAATTCGATTCACACGAATTTATGTCTTGTTTGTTTGAGTTAGCCAGCGTCTATTTTAACGTGAAAAAACCAGGTGTGCTAAACACAAAGATTTTTAAATAGGTAGCAAACACGCTCCTGCATAGATTGTTCAAGCGTGTCTACCAATAAGCTGAAACTAACTTTTTCTTAACGTTTGCCTTGATGTTCTTTAAAAGAAGGACTCAGACGAATTGTTTTTTTCATTTGTTTGAACAGCGGCAATGCCAGAGAAATATCGCTAAACAACGCTACTGAGATTTGTGAAAAAAGTATTAATATGTTATATTTCCCTTTTCCTTAAGGAATCAATAACGACTTCAAAGCATCTTACCAAAAAGGGAATTAAAGTGAAATCATTGTGAAATTACAGGTACCAGTGAGGAAACCTTTTAGTTTAATATTTCGTCCCATTACGCTTCTCACGTTACGAATCGAATGATGGAGGCGTTTCTCGTTGTTAGACACAGAGGACTGCCCAATGGATTCATAATTTTGAAACAAAACAAAGGATCCTGTAGTGGTTTCTTCCTATTCAGTTTTTCTAACTTGAAAATTCTTAAACTTGCAAATGCATTTATATATGTGACTAGACTGAATAAACTGAATCTGTAAAGATATCGGCTAAAAGTGCATTTATGTTTGCAGCACCTAAGATTCGGAATGACTTGCCAAGACAGATAAGAGAATCTAATTCAATTGATTGTTTTAAGTCTAAGCTGAAGACGTTTATTTTTAAAAGAGCATTTTATAATTAGATGTTATTCTGAGTTTACAACTTTGTTTTAGATTGTGATTTTAAGATTTTATATTTTAAGTAACATTGAGTTAGAATATTAGTTTTTTCTTTAATATTTATCGCATTTATATTTATGATATATATTTTGTATGTTATTTCCATTTTATTGTAAGTTACTGTGTTAAGGTGCATTTGAATATATTTATATAGAATTTGCGCCATATAAGTCAATAAACTATTATTATTATTATTATTATTATTATTATTATTATTACTACTTATGTTAAAATGAATTGGGTGTTGAAAATTTCTTTCTTATTTTTCTTCAGTGGCCTTTTGTTCCTCGAAATCTACGAAACAATCGACATAATCGTGATAACTAAACGTGGGTCCTAAATCATCCTCCTGACAGTTAAATATAAATAACACGTGTATTAAATAACTCGTTGAAAACTGTTCAGAGACCTCTTGCTATCATGTATTCGTTAAGGATAAAACCTCGCCAGAAATGTGACTATCAATAAATCCATAAATTTTAAATACTGTTAAATAACACAATACAACACTGACTTTCTTATTATCTAGTTCACCTTTCGTATTTCTTTTACGTCACTGGAATGACCATTAAAGATAATCTCTCTCACCATGGTACTAAAAGGCAAATCCATGATATGATGAAAATAATAAAATCGTTTGTAAATCCGTGGCGAATTTAGGGCTTTCTTGACTTAGCAGGTACCAGTAAATTGGTTTCATTAACTTGTTTTCTCATCACCCTAATCATGAACAAAAATAAGTGCTAACATTGCTATGTCTATCCATTTTACATTCTCATCTTAAAATATCAAAATATGGGGAGATAATTCTGGAATATTGAAGGTCGATCAGTAAATATCTAATCTACCTCGACTTCGCATATTTGTGCTTCCCGCTAGATCCGCCAAGAGTTCTGTGGTATTTGCTCTTCGTTACTTTCTGTGCTTGGAAACATTAACCAAAATATAACAAGGAATATTGTAAAAAAGTCGTTTGCATATGTTTCATTGTAGTATGACGGCGTTCATCAGAATACTTCTACAGTCAGCTTCCGCGTCAGTGCGATGTGGAAAAATTCAAGGTCCATTGAAATATATAAGCGGATGACCAATTCTTTCACAGTTCTTTTTGTTTCTCAATATTTTGCAAGGAGAGAGTTAATTCGTGAAGGGGCTTAAAGACGGTTAAGGAGGCTCGACTCAGTTTTTCTGTGGTCGTGGGGTGTATGTTTTGAAATCACAGGGAAGATATCCTTCAATTGTAATACTTCACCAAGTTTATGGAATATGATTAAAAGGTTTATGTTTCGCTGGTTTCCAATCGACAGCGGTTACCATAGCAACAGCAGCTTATTGCTCTTTTTGTTAAACAATTTCGTTTTCCTCAATATCTAGTTCGGGACACTTAACAATGAAAAATTATAATTTTGTAGTAGTCGCGTATCACTAACTGCAGACGAAGTTTCAATAAGAATTTATAAGACGGTTTTCGAATAATTCAAAAATCATTTTTTTAGGACATGTAAGGCAAAACAGCAATAAAGTAAATAACAAACAACAACAACAAACTAAAACTTTATTCAGATGTAATAAGCCTAAAATACAGTTTCAGTGCACATTAGCAAAGAAACGCTATTCGAGGCAGGGAAAAGCAATCTAATTGAAATTAATGAAATTGAGTCAACATAACAGTACAGAAGCTGATCTGCAGAGTGACAGATTTATTTTAAAGCTTTAGATTAGATCGTAATATTGGTGTTGGTGTTGCATAAATCAAAATATTCCAAAATTGCCCAACATATTATGTTAAAACGACAAGGGCAATCATTGTGTTTGTTTTGTTAAAACAAAACAAACAAACAAAAGATTAGTGATTCTTCCCATCCAGTTTATATTATTTTAACTTTCTTACACTTGAAATGCATTTAAGTGACAAGACCAGATAGACCGAATGTGTAAACATACCAAGTGGCTTGTGTTAAAATGACTGAGTGGGGAAAGGTAAGTAACCCAAAGGCAAGAACAGCAAAAATTTCACCTGACGTCAAGCTTGTGTACGAAACAAAAGATCTCTCATTAGCATCTATTACTTTCTTTTGTTCCGTCCACCAGCATGGCCACTGGGCTTTTGTCTTTTAAATCGTCGGGGAATGGTCGCAAACCACCTATTGTTTTATTTGTTTCCTATTCGCCCACAGGCTATATAAGCAATAGAACACATTTTCTATGAGTTTACCGGCGTTATAAACCCACGCGGGATGTTGGGAGAACACGAGAAAAGCTTGTAAATCACGAGCCGCAGGCGAGTGATTTACAAGCTTTTCGAGTGTTCTCCCAACATCCCAAGTGGGTTTATAACGCCGGTAAACTCATAGAAAATGTGTTCTATTGCTTTTATGAAATAACTATGAAAAGCGTTTGGAAAGAGAGAAATTTGTTGTAGTTTTGCTGCCGATCAAGTAGCTTGTTCTCATAACATTCACCATATGACCGGGAAAAGCAATCAGAGCGGCTGAAAGAATGAACTTTACACGATGCCACTGACAAAGCTGCACTGACAAATTCACGGGTTCAACGAAAGTGATGAAAAGTTTTAGCGCTTTGAAATTCGTCAGTTGGAATTTATCAGTTGAAAGAAGAAAATATATTCAATGATTCAAAAGTTCTTTGAATGGGAAATCCAGAAAATTGTGTCCGGAATCTGCCGCCGCAAACATGAATGCACGAGGAAAGTTTGAAAGCCTAAAATTTTTATGGCGTATGTTGGATTCAAAGATAGCCTTCTTGTCAAGAATTTCTCAATTGGGATAAAGGTTAGTTCCAGAAACTCAGCTTCTGGAAATGTTTTTGACTTTATCCACTTACTTTGAAGTGTACAATGAAGCCCGTACTTCTCTACATTTTAAGTTCTGAATGAAAACTAAGCTCATTGTTTTTTAAGCCTACAGTTGAATTGTTTGATCATTCCTTGCAAATAATTTGTTTAACCATAAACCTATAATTTTTGTTAGCTTCATTTTCTTCTTGCTAATTGATCATCCTTGCTTGGACACATAATCAGAATTTAAACTGCATCCGGTACAAAAGTATTCCATGAAAAAATCTCAAAAACAAAACACGATAAAGCGTATAAATGGAATCGGCGTAAAATAATTATCCTAAAGCTAAACAACAAAGCTATAAGCTTAAGCCTTGCTTTTTAATTCCACTGTGAAAATCCGTCTTATTTAGATTAGGATTTGTAGGAACATTTATAAACTTCAGTTCAGTGAATTTCAATCGAAAATTCCTCAGTTTGGAAGCCATTGTTTTCTCTTTGGGATCCATAATTTTTGAGCTTTCCACTAATAGCTAAACCTTCAGTTCAATGAACTTCACAAAGTACATATCGAGGTTGTTTTGATTGTCATTGATCGCTGCATGTAAGCCTTTCCAAGCCAATGTTAATTGAAAATATATTCCTGTTGTTGATATCAGTTTTAAAATATTAAAGCTTAGTGTTCTTTTGTCGTTAAGCCGTTTTTTGCTTGCGTGCGTGGGAATTTGTTTTTATTTTGTAGGTTTGAGCAGCAACTTATCGTTTACAAGAAACATATCTTCTCTTCTCATCTTCTAACAGACTACAATATGCAATAAGACTACTAAACCGGCTCGAGCTGTGAAATTCTTTTTCCTCACGATTGTGTTGATGCAGTGGAAAATTGAACTTTGTTTACTTTACAGTTTCGCTTGCGCGGTTTTCTATGAGTTTACCGGCACAATAGTCAATAGGTCTTTGACCAATCAGAACGCGCGTAGTATCTCAGTTATTTTATAAATATATATATATATATATATATATATATATATATATATATATATATATATATATATATATATATGTAGGAAAAGTGCATTTCGACTAACTAAAGTTTTATTTATCTCAATAAAACTTACACTGCTCACATTAAGTAGTCCTATGTCTTTTTTGTCGTTTCTCTCCATATATTTTGTAGACAAAGCTTTCAAAAACACTGCATTCGATTCCAGCAGAAATAGTGCCAGCATTCGTAAAGTCTTGGTAACCAAGCGTTTTTTATCGAAACTGAGGCGCGGGCGCTAAGCGCTCGGTATTAACTCATAAAAATCACTGGGTGGGAAAAGGTTCGGTCGTTGCTAAATGATCTGGGCTATTGGCCAATCGTTGAGCAGAAAAGACAATGGCAATTGCTTTTGAAATTCGTCTTCAGCTAGTAAGAGCAAAAGGTCATGTCCAGTCCCCTGCTAGTACTACCAGTTATTAAACAAAAAGACGACTCTCCCCACTGGGATGTTTGCGACGAAAATGTCACTGGAAGATGTTTCTTCCCTATTGGGAAGATATCAGTGACGTCACCAATTGTTATTAATGTGCCAACCAGGGCCTTATTGGCTGTCGAAACAAAGGGCTCTTTTGTTCCAGTGATTGGAACATTTGAATACCAAAAAGAATGTTTGTAAACAGATATCATCCCTATTTTTAAAGCCGGGACAGAATAGAGCGTATGCACTCACGTGGCAAGCAGCTATGCAAATTTATTGGAACAAAAGAAAGTGTTAACATAAGAAAAGCGTTCAAATCCCACAGGATTGTTTTGGTACACCAACATGGCCGCCGTTCTATTGTTTTGGTACACCAATATGGCCGCCGTGACGTCATGTGCATACGCTCTATTAAAAATACGCCGGGCTTCTTCTGCATCTAGCCCTGTTGTCTCGTTTCTGTGCCGCTTTGTTGCTTTTCGGCTGTTTCATCCACGATGAAACACTTGTTTGTTTATTAGGGTACTTTTTGCAAGAACTAAAAGCAACCACGACCGCGACGACGGCGAGAATGGCACAAAACATAATGAACAAAAACAATGCCTTTGCAAGTGCGTTTTACATTTGGTACATTTCCTTGCCGTTCCGTGCAAAAAACAACGTCAAATGATGTTAAAATTATAGGTTTTCTGGAGAAAGTGAACATACAACGGTTAATTTTCCTTCCTCTATTTGAAGTTAAAAGGCCATCCGTACAAATTCAGCTGCTGCATGGACAATCCAGTCACATAACATTAGACAAACTAAACAAATTGGAACAATTAATTGGAACGCATTGAATTCTTTTTGGAAGTGACGTTTTCCTTGCCGCCCCCGTCGTCGTTGCATAAACTCCCTAAAATATATATTTTTTTGAAAATCAAAACCGTCACTTCGCTCCGCACAGAAAACCCATGAACAACGTGGTTTCCAGGTTCTTCGCGCCTACTTAGTTGCAATTTAGACCCCCAAGACTGTCCACCTTTTGCTTCCATATATGGAGGTGGGCACAAATGCGTCTTACGAGCTTCGCACAACGGTTCGGATTTGTTTCCTACCTAGTGGGTTTTATTGAGTTAAGATCGAACGCTTAACGTCCGCGCCTCGGATTAAAAAAAAAAAAACGTTTGGTTACCAAGACTTTACGAATTCAAGCGCTATTTATGAATTGAATGCATTGTTTTCCGGGTAGAAACGAACGGAAAAGAAACAGGACTACTGAAATGTGAGTAAGTTAAGTTTATTTCAAATAAATTAAACTTTATTTAGTCGAAATACACTTTTCCTATAACCCATGATTTACCCTGCAAATGAAAATAGGGGCTTAAAAGTGTGACGTTTATTCGTTTTGCCACATGCTCATTGTAGCAAAATGTTAGAATTGAAAGTCAACGAAAGCTATTTCCAGTTTATTTTGTTATTTCTGTTAGACTTTATTTTGACGCAAGGAGCTGCGATATTCTTTTGATCGTTATTTCTCAAAATCGGATGCGAGACAATGAACTGTACGTATTTTTCCAAAAATTGTTGCACGTATTTGTTGTTAACAGGAATCAGTGGAAGCTGACCTAAACTACCAAAGGTTTCTTTTTACCCTTCGTTAAAGATATCAAAGTGAGTGAAATTTGTGATCCTCGCTGTGTGCTCTCAACTTAAGCAGTTGAAAAAGCAACCTGAAAAAAGGCTTGAACGAGATTCATATTCATATTTATAAAGATAACGAAGATGGCTGTAATAAACGGAAAAATACAAGCTATAAGTAACTCCTTAGAAAATACTACAATCATAAAGGCGTTGACGTTTTGAGAAGGTCAAAAATCGAAAATTGTTCTTCGCTTCCCTAGCTTCAACTAGGTGAAAACGCTTGCATTTCGATTTAGGCAGTGTCAATTTTTTCTGTGTAGTAATTCCTAATAAAAGAAATATCAGCAGATATATCAAAGGAAATGTTTGACATCTTTGCTCGACGAAACAAGAAAACCGAAAAGGTTGTGGAACACGAGTCAATTTTCTTATTTAGTGTAACATCGTGCTGGTTTAACAAAGCAACCAAAGCAAAACAAAAACAATTTAAGTTAGTTTCTGTTAGTACACGAAAAATTGGTTTTATTAACTGAATTGGTAAATTGGCCACCGTATAGTAAATATATTTAATAACAGTCCCGCTCCACACGATTTCGCGACCAATAATAGTTTACCTTTATTTTTTGCTGGTGAAAAGGCTTTGGTACACATGTATCAAATAGACGTTTTTTTTTCAAATTCTTTATTTTCGCCCTGCTACAAGCAAAAAAACGAATTTTCTTCTCGGCCTTTCCGGTGATCAGAAGACTAAAATTGATGGTTTTTGAGAGGTGCGCTTAGTAGAAACAAACGCAGTTGAAGAAAATTTGTTTAGGGCAGGTTTCTTAAGGCTGGTTCTCCTATAATCGTCCCAGTCGTCCCGGTCGTCCGAGTCGTTTCAAAGTTTTTTTGCAAACGACTCAGACGATCGGGACGACTCAAGCGAATTGGGTTCTCATATGGTCGTCCCGGTCGTCTCGAACGTCAATAGCGCAGTCGTAAACTGTGTCCGACAACATGTTTTGGGCAATGATACTGCATTCTGGGGTAGATTTGGGTTGCTTCGATCGCCTCGGTCGCCTCGGTCGCCTGAGAGTAGTTCTCATATGATCGTCCCCGATTATTCACGATCGTCTCAGTCGTCCGGATAGAACACAGCGACCGCGATCGTCCCAGTCATCCGGGTCGTTTGCGATCCTTCCGGGTCGTCTCAAAAGTGTTCTCATATAATCGTCCCGGTCGTCCGTGTACTTTATGACACGACTCGGACGACCGCATCACAGTAAAGTTCTTACCTTATTTTCTCGAGTTATAAGCTCAAACATGTGGGTATCTCCCGGGATCGCAAGCGAGAAGAGATTATAATCAGCCATTGACAGCTGTTTACGTTTATTGTTGGTCCTTCCAAAGGTCATTTGCGTACCTAGTTAGCTTCATGGCGGTGACATTCGACAAAGCAAACAACGAGGCCTTTTGGCAAGTTTCGGAGTAATCTTCATTAAAATTAGTCGCGCGCACCCGAGCCAGAAGGCTCACAACGGCCGGAGCTTAAACCCGGTTTCTATAGCATGAAGCGACTAGGAATATTGCTACTCCCCCTTGGATAGGATGCTAGTCCATCGCAGGGTTACCCCCAACATTTTGTCGCCGGTACCCATTTATACACCTGGGTGGAGAGAGACAGTGTGGAGTAAAGTTTCTTGTCTAAGGAAACGACACGACGGCAGAGACCAGGTTTCGAACCACCGACCTTCAGGTTGAAAGTTCGACGCGCTAACCACTAGACCACCGTGCCGCCCACAAATTCCGCTATCTTGGATCCGCCATCTTGGATTTCTGAATTTTTTTAAAACCTCTTAAAAACCATCCAAATTGACGCAAAATTAATCAAAACCAACAAATAAACGCTAAATGACGTTAAAATACAAAAGTCATACCAATAAACATTGTTTTTCTTCATTCAAAGGTATCAATAGGTAAATTTCCAAAAACGTGGCTGTCAAAATCTTGTTACCATGGAAACGTCAAGTCACGTGATCAAAAAAGTGTCATGTGAAATTGTTGCCAGATAAATTTTAGGAAAAGTCACAAAGTTTGATGGCGTTTGAATACATATTAAAGAAGTTATGAATGTTCAAAGTTAGCGCGGGCACTTTGTGCCCCCCCCCCCCTCCCCCCCCCAGGCCAAATAGGGTTAAGGTGGCTCGACTGGGTTTTTGAGTGACGATACCGTTTAGCTTTGAGCAACTTGTGTACCACCACAAACAATACAACGGAAAATCGATTGCCACAGCTGTACTAGAGAAGGATTAAAGTTTCAGATGAGGTAAGTTTTATGGAAATCGGAGTTGCCAAAGCAACGTTATGACGTCACTCCCTGTTTTACATAATACCGAATTACTTGTCATCAAGAGATAATTTTGGAAAACGCTCTCTGGATCTTCGACCTGACGTACTTGTCCTAAGGTCTTCAAAATTTTACAAATTTCTATTTGCATATAAATTCAAAACGAACAAATGAAGATGTTTGATATCTTCCCAGTATGTTTTTAAATATATAAGCGATAATATTTCCAAGCTTCAGTCCAACTGATTCAGAGGAACATCCCGAAAAGAACCGTTGAAGTTCGAGTACGAAAGCAGCGACCTCAGGATGAAAATCCAGTACAACGAGCGTGACATCGCCTGTTTATTTCACACTAGCATTCCTCTATGCACGCTTGCTCTGATTTGAATGTTTCCATATTGTAATTATTCAAGTATTTTTTTTTTCATTTTTTCAAGGCTGTTGCGCGATGGAGACTTTTTGTATCTTCCAAAAGTAATGGACCTTCATTGCAACTATAGCACGTCTTCAGTACTTCCATTAAAAGTTTTGGATTGACAACATAATTTTCATTCAAGACAATTTTGACTTGAGCGAAGGATGGGAATATTTCTTCCGGCTTTTTCAGGTGGGTCACTTATAGGGGGCCGTCCACTCCACCGCTTTTCTCTTGTTTTTTTTTTTTTTTTTTCAAAGCATCTTTTCGGTTCAATTTGGAATTTTGTCGACGAGTAAGAACGACGATGTATAATGAAAAAAATGGGGAAAAATTGTATCAAAAGTATATAAAGAGTACGAAAGTGCAAAGTGAGCTACGAAGGATTCAGCGAAACGTAAAGCGGTTTTGATGGTGGCTAAGGGCTTCACTGTTCATGATAAACTTCACGAATTAAATTGAACACTTTGGACATTAAAGAATGCCATATCCAAGTTAAGGTTTGTATATTTCCATTGTTTTTTTTTTTTGGCGTCAGAGTTGCCAAGATTTCTCAAGGAAAAAACGTTTTTGTTTTTGTTGTTGGTCACGCATACACAAGATGACGTGATTTTATGTCTTTCGTTCGCGATTTTCAACAAATTCTTAAAAATCCCAAATTCATTTCGTAATCCCCAAACTAAACTTTACACATTTTGAAAGATTGTCAACTCTATTATTGTCATTCTTTTTATTACTAAATTCTGTACAAAGGCATTGATGCTCAAAATCTTCGTTGTTTTTCGCCTACCGTTTACGGAGCACGAGAGAGCCATAAGCTTCTCTTGAATACTTAGATTAATCTAATTTTTATGAAATCATGGTGTCTAGACTATGAGAAGTTATACAACAAAATAGAACTATGACAGCTTTTTCTAGCGCAGTAGTTTTGATACGCGAGTCGAGTAAATCATGGCTTATTTCAACCCTGTTTTCATGTGTTTGGGATGATCGCCAAATTGTGCCCTGAGTTGATGACTTTCTTCTTTTTTTCTCGGAAACGAATAGATATTTCAAAGAAAAAATTACATGGTATTCACATACTTATTATAGGCTATCTATATGCAAAAGAGGAGTGAATTTGATTTTTTTCAGCTTTGCCGAAGATTTGTGATTTTGTTTGATTCTTGCACGGATCTGTTCTTAATAGGTTCAGTTACTTGAAGCAAGTTTTCATCGCTTAACACCTGCTTAAAGCTCGTCTTTTTCCACCATATAAAACGAGCGCAGCAGCCATTTTGTTTAAAAATTAATAGCTAAAATTTGATATTCTTGTCTGTGTGACAAACCGCTCCTTTCTAGTACCCCCCTAAAAAAACAAATATATGCACATTATAGCAGACGGATTTTAATTGGTTTAAGGTGACTCGCTCGAAATGCAAAATGCGCTCATCTGTGACCTGAATGCAACTTAGCAACGGCAAACTTTTGGTTATAAGTTCTTAATTTTTTACTCTATTGCAATAATTCTTTTTGTATCTGCTAGTTGAATGAAGCATGGATTAATGAATATGAAACAATTTTCTTTAAAATAAATACGGGAGCCAAAATTTGGATTTGCGCAAACCCCTCATTTCATATTGAGGCCCTTCTAGAAAAAAATGGTCTGTTTTATTTAGCTCAAAATTTTGAAATCGACCTCCTTTGATACAGGCAAGAATGTGGCCAAGTTACAAAAAATTCGTCGGAACAGAAACGCTGCAACGGAAATGCCGTCAACCTAGGAGTTTATTTCCACCCGAGGAGCGAGCGAAAGTTCGACCTTACGCGCATCGCAAGCATCCCAAATCCTCCCTTCCCTCCCCTGTCTAGCGCCTGCCCCGCAGGCAAGAGAAGCGCCGTCGCATCAAAAAGCAAAAGAAAAACAAAGTATTTAGCCAACGTTAGAATGGTCAGCTGTATTGCTGAACAGCATGAAAGAGAGCAAAATGATCTGCTGACAGTTTTTCTCAAATCGACTTGATATATGATGTCAACAGCTATCCACAAAAGAAAATTATATATTGAAATAGGTGTCACGTCCAGCGAGCGAAAAGACTTTTACAGCATTTCACATTTTAGCAACCACTATATAATTTTTTTATTTCTTATTTCCTGACTGAATCAGCAGCTCAACTAACAACAGCATTACAAGAAACAAATTTATTATGCTTCTTCTTGTATTTTGTGGATTCATCCTATATGCCGTTCACCGTTTTAAATTTAATCTCTGTTTTACTTAAGTTCGATTTTAAAGCAACGTTTGGCGCATTACTGTAATTTACACCGACTCTTATGCAAAGTGGAGGAAATGAAACATTAATGTGCTTTCTTCTTGCAAAGAATAACTGGGGCATGCTTCAAATGTGCCGGATTGATATCGCAGAGTATGTCGTTCCACTTGCCCGCTCTGCTTTCTATACCAAACATGTTTCCACATTTTTCTTTCACATTGTTTGGTTCCCCTCTTCCCAAGAAGTGTAGCCTTTCGCCAGTGGAGTATCATCAATCCAGTAGAACTTGTTATCGACTTTGCGGACAAAACCGAGCCACGCACCCTGATCTGTGACTGTTTTTTGTTTCCTTACCAGTTTGGATATGAAGTTATTCTCGGCAGCTGATCTGATTATAGCGAGATCTCCTCCAAGCATCTGACATGTTCGTCGAGCATCGCTCCATTTCAGGGTTGGAATGTCGATGATGAGGAAGCGGGAATTTCCATAGTGAACCCAACCGTTGTCTGGACAAACTAAAAACAAGGGAATATCCAGTTTATAGCATGATCAAAGCATTTATTGGCCCACTAAAACTTGAACAAACCTTCAACACATTCACGCTAATTAGCAGGTTTTCTTCGGCCAACTCCGAAATTAAAAGGCACACAATTGAATTAATAAGCTATACGGTTAATACAATTTACCTTTGCCAGTCCATTTCTCATACAAAGAGTCGATTTTGTATTTCATCTCGGTTAACATTTTTCTGTCGGCCTTTCTGAACCCCCAGTTGTTGATGTTAAAGGTTTGATCCCGCATCGGCTGAGGGGTTTTGTCGCGAAGGGCTGAATTAGCAGTGGTATTATTGCCTTTTACAGAACTGCTTGAACCAAGGATAAGAAAAATGAAGACGAAATTCGGCATTTTTTGAAACATTCTTCTTCTTGTGAGCCTCGAGGATTGAAAGTGTTCTCTTGATGATCCTTGGTGATTAACGAGTTACCGCTACTGCAGTTCAAGTTGAAAGCTGACGTATTGAATCTGTGAAACAAGAACAATTTCAACGTTATGGCTTCATTGTTGTACTCGACAGACTACTGACCGACTATTCTTAGGGAAAAAACTTAATATTCAGATATAAAAATAATAGTCCATATGAATTGTAAATTATGTTTTGCTTTATGCTTTGCTTTGTCCTATGCGTTTTAATTTCTCCTTACACTCCTTACACTCAACGCGTCACTAGCTACATATAGTCATATTCAAAACTTTACGCGCGCGACAGAGACCAGCGATACAATATGCAAATCAGTTTGGAGTTGAATTTGTTTTCAATGACAAGAATTTATCAGAGACATTGTACCTCGTATTTGGCAAGATAAATATAGAAACAAAGACTAAATTGAGTAAGTTCAATGATTTTTCGCGTTTTTGGATCGTTAGGGTTGATTTACACGGTACAACTTTTTCGCATGCGACACGCTTAAAAAATGCTTTTGGCCTTCATACAACACAAATTACTCCGTGTAAATCAACTCAAGTCATGTCGTAAGCATGCCGTAAGCGTGTCGCATGCAACAAAGGTGTGCTGTTTAAATCGGCCCTCACGTGTTTCTAATAGTTAGTCGTGCCTTGGCTACGAGCCAAGCCGCAGGACTTATAAAATGGGCTCCAATAAGAAAAAAAGTTCACTTTTTCAAGTGGTTTATAGCCTAATGCGAAGCGGTAGTGACGTCATATCAGTTGCTATAGTAACTTCAAGCTCATGGATGATTGGATTTATTTATGGTTGCCATCCCCCTTAAGGTTTTTCTCCGATATTTTTAAGACCATTTAAGATTAGCACATGCCGTTTTCTGTAGCTGTTCATTTATCCTTGAGACACATTTTGTAAAGTTTGGCGACAACTGGTTGCTATGGTAACAAGATATGACGTCTTAAGTAACATGTGGTCAAGTCATTTTTGAAGAAAAATGCATGTTTTTCACATATAAAATGCTGCCAAAAGCATCAAATGTTTAATTGTATGTTTTTTTACAACTCTAGCAAACAATTTTTGCAATTTCCGCATTTTCCCGATAAATTTGAATTTTTAGTAAAATTCAAGATGGCGGCCGTCTTGGCAGCCATTTTGGATGACGTCACGGTCCCCCAGCAGCATTACAACCCATAATATTAATCTTGTAGAGCACATCGCGGGCTATCGATTAGATGTAAAATATTTCCGAAACAACAACGCCCCCCCCCCACCCCCCCCCCCCCCCTTGTACCACGGTTGGAGTATACGTTTGCGTGTACGTTCAATCATCTTTATTTATTCACGGAATCTCATTCATAAAAATGCTCTTCCAGAGAGCCGTGCAAAAATCATGCAATAAAAAATAAAAATGGTCATTAAAACTATACTAAATTACAAATGTGATAAAAAGGATTTCAGGCTTGTCTGCCCTTTAATAGTATTTGATAGACTATTCCAGAGAACTGCCCCTCTATAGTGGAAGCTATTTTTCCAGCCTCAGTATACGGTCTTGGTACAAATAAATTATATGTTGAGTTTCTTAGATTGTAAGAATACGTAGAGTTTGTACTATTAAAAATTTGAGCCAAATGATCAGGTACATTTCGATTTTTCAATTTATACATTATTATGGCTAGTTGTCTTGTCCTTCGTGTTTCAAGATTATCCCACCCAAGTTCATCCAGTATCTCAACTGATCGTCTATCGTAGCTAGAGGAGGTTATCACCCTGGCAGCTCTGTTTTGGAGGGTCTGGAGTCTGTTACACATCCCTTCCCACAACTCCCCCACACTATACTACAATAATCGAAATATGGTAGTATATACAAGGGAGTAGTACATCATAATTAATGTATGATAAGGTAAGAGATGCCTTACACGTCTCAGAACGCCAATCCCTCCAGAGGTTTTCTTAGCAATTTTGTCTACATGATCTCTCCAAGTTAATGATTGATCTATTTTCAACACCAAGATATTTATACGTCTTATCCCTTACAAGGGGTTTGTGATCGACATGAATATTAAACTGGTGCTGAAGGTGTTTTATCCTGTATTGACTAGCTACAATCATATATTTTGTCTTTACCACATTTAGGCTACGTTTATTCGCTATTAGCCATGTATGTATTTCATGTAGATCATGATTCATTTGTTGCTCCAGAATGTACTCATCAGCATGTGCAACAGTTAAACGTCCGAGGGTTAAAGGTTTCGAATGACGTACAGTGTAGTAGCGTTCGTGACGGATCACCTACTACTCAGTAGTGTGACCGGAAAATGGACTGTACATGTAAAACAAATCATAACAATATATTGAATTAATTCTCATACCTTAGGGGCACTTACAAGACCCTTAAAGCTTCTTAAAGCACGACTTCACTACTCGAATAGTTGTTGTTCTTGTTAAAAGTTAGTAAAGTGAACACTAAGGTAAACTTGTCATTAGTTACAAAGCAGTCTAACTTTTAATTACCGCTATGACTAACCATGTGTATCGACAAATGTTGATATTACCAAATGTTGATATTAAAAAAATATCATATATTACACTATTGGAGAGAATGTTTATGTCTCGAGAAGCCATAATATTTTGGTTGGAAGTACTATAGACGGTAACAAAGTTGTTTTAACTTTGTGGTGTTTAGTTTTTGCCATTCCTACGTTTTTATTTGTTAGGGTTAGACAAACATTCTAAAATCTAAACAGCTTTTTCTACACGGCCCTTCTTTAACAGTCAGGAGGGAGGGGGCGTCTCTAGGCAAAACATCGGTCGAATCATCACAGTGTGACGTCACGTCATAGATCATTGATTTTCAAAATGGCGGGCTAATTTGTTGTACGTTATCTCAGTGTTCCAAAAACTATGGAATTTCCTACGGTTTGGATGATTCATTTACTTTATTCGATGTTACTCGTGATTCTAAAAATATAAGAGACCTGTTTGTGATAGTTTCCAGTAACATAGAGTATTCAAAAGCGTCATATTTGGATTGGAAACCCATTCTCAAGTTGCTAAGAAGTCGGCGGAGTTTGTTCTTCTGTTAACGTTTTGGGGGAGCTCGTGCAGTGATGCGAAGATATTCTGATTCCAGAATAGAAGGTTAGCACATGGTATATTAAGCTTGGTGTGTGTGCCGAGTTTCAATCCTTCAGTGCTTGTGGTTCGTCTCATCAATCTCTTCAAAGTCAATGGATTTGCATGTGGAGAAGACACTTACCACTGCAAGCTTGATTAACATTACTGCTTCTGGTTGGCACCAGAGGTCATTACCGGTAAGTGTTGGAATTTTTTACTTACATGCAAGTACTAGCAGATACCTTATATAACATTTGTTCCTGAATTACCGTCAGTGAACACTCCTTGAGTCGAAAATCAACAATACTTTTGAAATTTTGGATCTGCTATACAGGTCTCAGTGTACAACAGTACTGTACATCTGTACATCATGTCCACGTGGTTAAGTTTGGCTATAATCTACCTCCTTTATAAAACAAAAACTGATGTTAAGCTTGAAAACTTTTGATTGTTGGGTTTATGATTCAGTCTCTGGAAACCATGAATTTGCATATGGGCCGTCTGCTAGCAGTAGTTTTCATGGCACTTCGTGTGCTGAATGTTTACTTATCAGCATGATATTATGGCACATAGCATTAGTCGTGGAAACAAATAAGTGACATGTAAATACTTTCATGTGAATCGATAAGGTTCCTCAGAAAACTGATACAACAATAATATTAATAGTAATAATAATAATAATAATAATAATAATAATAATATATAATAAAATTGTTATTACTTTACGGTACAATATTAATATTTTGAAATCCAGTTTGTGCAACAATTAATCCCAAATGTTCTGGAAGAATCATTTGCTTGAACTGTAATTTGAAAAGTGAATATCAAGGTTTTTGTATGAGACGTTGGGTGGCAACCAGTGAGAAAATACAAAACAGGGTATAAATGGTATTCTTTCCTAGAGGGCTACTCAAAGACTATGGTTTCCTTCAGTGATATAAGCTTTACCAGTTTGGAGATCACATGAGATAATTGGTTCCTAAAAACTATTTTTCTAAATGAAACGTCTTGCTTGTTCAAGATGATTACGGTTATTTCCAGATTTTGGTGTTAGTGATCTGTCAAATTCTTCATATTTCCAAAGACCTTGTGTTCTTACCATTTGAAATTCATGATCATGTGAGTAATCAAATCAATCAGACATATAAGTCCTTTTAAGATTTGGACTGCATGGATTGTTTTTCACTTTCTGTAGGTTCATCAAGGGTATTTATTACTTTAAATCTGTGTTGTTCAATGGTTTAAATGCTTGGTCAAAAGCACTGTCATCATCACTGTCACTATTGACATAGGGATTATAAATAATCCATTAAAGCATTAGAGTTTTTAAACCTGGACAAAATTAAACGATTAAATCATCTTGCTTCTTCAACAGAAATGCTTCGTTCTACGAACCATCTACGGTGATTCCAAAGGAAAGAATGTATTGAATGGACAAAAATTGTTAGGAAGCTAAACGAGCACTAAAATACGATCCATTTTAAGACATTTAAGAGAAATTGTCAAAAACTGAACTATAATTATTAGCAAGGACGATGAACTTACTTTCTTTAAGATCTTTCAAATTCTTGCTCAGTCGCTGGAGATGCTCGAATGAATCATCTCATTCCAGTGAATATCTCTTAAGCCAAGTTGCATATATTTTATTGATCACCTCATTAACTAAATTGCCTCACTTTATGTTAACAGAAAAACATCTCGGGGACTTAAATAATTAAAAGGCCAAACAACTAAAATTTTTTTGCAATCCTGGAATATTAAAAATATCAGGCCGGTTTTTGCCATTTTGCCAGGAGCCAACGGTGACAGATCAAAACTCGGTTTCGTCCTTCCATTGAGCCTCAGTTTACCAACTACCTTATTCCCCTTGCCTCTTGTCGCTTTATACTTCCATATTGCATTTCAAAGTTTGTGTTGAATCATGGTTGAACACCAGAGTCTTCAAGTAAATATATATTTCCTTATTCAAAACAGTTCAAATACAATTTGCGTTTCCAGTATTACATGATAACTAAATTAAAGCGGAGTCGATTTTTTAGATTATCTGAGCAGAGGAAAACAAAACAATCACGATTGTTATATCTGCGTGGGGATTTTTAAATGTTTAGAGCTTTATAACTTTCCCCTTTTTACATGAGATCAACATAAACAAACAAAAGGCAATTAAGTTTGTCTCCGATGGTTTCGTAATCTCACATTTCGCCACTATTTGCCGCTATTCAGAAAAGACAGGTTAGTATGAAAATAGAGGGAAACTGAATAGCCTGGAAAATCCAAGGAACCTCAATCAGTAATATATCTTGCAATGTATTTCAATCTTTAATTCACGTCCTTAAACGGAATCCTGTTAAAACGAAAGTGGAAACAACGCTCCTGAGAAGATGGTCAATTTCAACCACGATAATCTTTTTTAACTTTTTCTTTTCCTATTATTCTTTGGTTTAAAACAATGAATTGCAAAACTTCTCAGAAGATCTGACAAAAAAAAGACATTTGTAAAACAAACAGTATCAAGTCGGAATCTTCCTAGCTATAGTTTTCTTCCTTGTTCGCTTCTCACGTTACGAATTGAACAATGGAGGCGTTACGTATTCTCGTCGGTTAGACACAGCCGCTAATGGACCCATTAACTGTTGGGCGGTTTTAAATGAGCCAAATGACTGCTAACTAATTTCAAATTCATTTGTAATATTTCAACACCTGAAATATACTAGAGGTTTAAATGAAAATGTAAAAACGTGCAATGGAAAATAAAGAGCTTAGATGAAAAATAAAAATAGCCTGAAATAGGACAGTGTACCAGGGATTTGGTGTCATTTCTAAGACCAAAAAAATGTTTTTGTATTAACAGGAATCCAAAAATATAGTCCTACTTCCATAGTGTACCAAAACTATGGACGAGTGTCTATCACAGATGGACTGGGTCCGAATGAAATGCAACTTAAAACTATCCTAGCCTAACTTAACGTTTTTCAAGTTGTTGGTTCATTTTACGTGGTCAATTTTTCTCTTTTTGTTTCCCGTGTTAATTGGGTTTTAAAGGGACATTGTTGTGGTTTTGAAATTGGAAGAAACCATCGCCAAAACTGATAGAAGCAAAGAAATATGAACTAAACAGACAAAATAACGGCTAGAAAAGTCAAAATTTCACAAGAATATTAATGGCAAGTTTGATTTCTTGAGCACCTGTCTGTAAATCAAATGGCATGAACTATTATCCATTTCATTCCTTGCAATCCTGCACTTTATCTCCAAACTACTGCTTTTGTTTTGCTCTATAGAAACGTGATGAAATAAAGATTGTAGTAGTAGTAGTATCCCACTAAGTTGTATATTTGGTAGCATTTGGCGATAAAGCGTGGAAAAGACTAGTAAGCGAAATTTTGCTATTTAGGTGTTTAAAAATTTCCTTAAACCGAACAAAACATGTATGCGAGAAGGAAAACTTTGGTTCCTAATTTAAACGTTCTTTATATTTTCTAGATATTGAAATCTCCGCCTAGAGATATATTTTCCTTTTTCAAAACTTCTCCAAGACATGTTGCCTTTCAAGCGAATTATTCGAGCGACAGAACACAAAAGTAGAGTGTTGTATAAGCGTGTACTTTTTGGCACCAAACGGAACTTTAGATTGTGTATGTTTCGTATTCTAAAGATCAAAATCATGAATGAGAATCATGAAAGGTCAGGAGGAACGAAACAGAGCTTATCCAGATCTCAAGGGTTTTCTAGAATGTTTTTTAAATTAGTTGTGTTCCTCGGCGTTATCTGCTACATTACTTTAGGTCTCTGAATTTCATATTATGTCCGCTCGCTGATTTTGTCTGTGATTACCTATTATTCCGAGAAGAAAGAAAGTTCAGAAGAAAAGCTAAATTTGAAAAAGTTAAGCCTATTAGGAATCTCAATTTGTAAATTCGATTCACACGAATTTATGTCTTGTTTGTTTGAGTTAGCCAGGGTCTATTTTAACGTGAAAAAACCAGGTGTGCTAAACACAAAGATTTTTAAATAGGTAGCAAACACGCTCCTGCATAGATTGTTCAAGCGTGTATACCAATAAGCTGAAACTAACCTTTTCTTAACGTTTGCCTTGATGTTCTTTAAAAGAAGGACTCAGACGAATTGTTTTTTTTCATTTGTTTGAACAGCGGCAATGCCAGAGAAATATCGCTAAACAACGCTACTGAGATTTGTGAAACCAGTATTAATATGTTATATTTCCCTTTTCCTTAAGGAATCAATAACGACTTCAAAGCATCTTACCAAAAAGGGAATTAAAGTGAAATCATTGTGAAATTACAGGTACCAGTGAGGAAACCTTTTAGTTTAATATTTAGTCCCATTACGCTTCTCACGTTACGAATCGAATGATGGAGGCGTTTCTCGTTATTAGACACAGAGGACTGCCCAATGGATTCATAATTTTGAAACAAAACAAAGGATCCTGTAGTGGTTTCTTCCTATTCAGTTTTTCTAACTTGAAAATTCTTAAACTTGCAAATGCATTTATATATGTGACTAGACTGAATAAACTGAATCTGTAAAGATATCGGCCATCGTGCATTTATGTTTGCAGCACCTAAGATTCGGAATGACTTGCCAAGACAGATAAGAGAATCTAATTCAGTTGATTGTTTTAAGTCTAAGCTGAAGACGTTTCTTTTTAAAAGAGCATTTTATAATTAGATGTTATTCTGAGTTTACAACTTTGTTTTAGATTGTGATTTTAAGATTTTATATTTTAAGTAACATTGAGTTAGAATATTAGTTTTGTCTTTAATATTTATCGCATTTATAATTATGATATATATTTTGTATGTTATTTCCATTTTATTGTAAGTTACTGTGTTAAGGTGCATTTGAATATATTTATATAGAATTTGCGCCATATAAGTCAATAAATTATAATTATTATTATTATTATTGTTATTATTACTTATGTTAAAATGAATTGGGTGTTGAAAATTTCTTTCTTATTTCTCTTCAGTGGGCTTTTGTTCCTCGAAATCTACGAAACAATCGACATAATCGTGATAACTAAACGGGGGTCCTAAATCATCCTCCTGACAGTTAAATATAAATAACACGTGTATTAAATAACTCGTTGAAAACTGTTCAGACCTCTTGCTATCATGTATTCGTTAAGGATAAAACCTCGCCAGAAATGTGACTATCAATAAATCCATCAATTTTAAATACTGTTAAATAACACAATACAACACTGACTTTCCTATTATCTATTTCACCTTTCGTATTTCTTTTAGGTCACTGGCATGACCATTAAAGACAATCTCTCTCACCACGGTACTAAAAGGCAAATCCATGATATGTTGAAATTGTACAGAAAAACAGTTAAATACGAATAAGCTCTAGTTTCAGCCCTTTCTTTGATTCGCCGTTTTGACACGGCGATTCACATGTATTACGGTTCATTTTTGGCAGTAAGAAGGCTGTAAAAACTTTTAGAGACGACTTTCAACTTCTTTCCCTCGGCAAACTAAATTTAGCTCTGTTTTTGACAAGAACAGTGCGCAACTGTGAAGCGCTGTTATTCATTCAATGTGAAATGTTTCCACTATGGCGCGGTGTTCATTTGACCGTAACGAAATAAAAGACACTTTTGAAAAAAATTCTGAGCCTATTTTATAAACAAATAATTGGATGAGTTGTACGTGATATTTTGGTAATAATACCGCTCGTATACCAAAATATCACTCGCCGAAGCGGCTCGTGATATTTTGGACAATTTTGAAATATTACTCGCGGTATTATTACCAAATATCACTACAACTCATCCTATTACCTATACAAATAGTGCCAGCATTCGTAAAGTCTTGGTAACCAAGCGTTTTTTATCGAAACTGAGGCGCGGGCGCTAAGCGCTCGGTATTAACTCATAAAAATCGCTGGGTGGGAAAAGGTTCGGTCGTTGCTAAAAGATCTGGGCTATTGGCCAATCGTTGAGCAGAAAAGACAATGGCAATTGCTTTTGAAATTCGTCTTCAGCTAGTAAGAGCAAAAGGTCATGTCCAGTCCCCTGCTAGTACTACCAGTTATTAAACAAAAAGACGACTCTCCCCACTGGGATGTTTGCGACGAAAATGTCACTGGAAGATGTTTCTTCCCTATTGGGAAGATATCAGTGACGTCACCAATTGTTATTAATGTGCCAACTAGGGCCTTATTGGCTGTCGAAACAAAGGGCTCTTTTTTTCCAGTGATTGGAACATTTGAATACCAAAAAGAATGTTTGTAAACAGATATCATCCCTATTTTTAAAGCCGGGACAGAATTAAAAATACGCCGGGCTTCTTCTGCATCTAGCCCTGTTGTCTCGTTTCTGTGCCGCTTTGTTGCTTTTCGGCTGTTTCATCCACGATGAAACACTTGTTTGTTTATTAGAGTACTTTTTGCAAGAACTGAAAGCAACCACGACCGCGACGACGGCGAGAATGGCACAAAACATAATGAACAAAAACAATGCCTTTGCAAGTGCGTTTTACATTTGGTACATTTCCTTGCCGTTCCGTGCAAAAAACAACGTCAAATGATGTTAAAATTATAAGTTTTCTGGAGAAAGTGAACATACAACGGTTAATTTTCCTTCCTCTATTTGAAGTTAAAAGGCCATCCGTACAAATTCAGCTGCTGCATCTACAATCCAGTCACATAACATTAGACAAACTAAACAAATTGGAACAATTGGAACGCATTGAATTCTTTTTGGAAGTGACGTTTTCCTTGCCGCCCCCGTCGTCGTTGCATAAACTCCCTAAAATATATATTTTTTGAAACCGTCACTTCGCTCCGCACAGAAAACCCATGAACAACGTGGTTTCCAGGTTCCTCGCGCCTACTTAGTTGCAATTTAGACCCCTAAGACTGTCCACCTTTTGCTTCCATATATGGAGGTGGGCACAAATGCGTCTTACGAGCTTCGCACAACGGTTCGGATTTGTTTCCTACCTAGTGGGTTTTATTGAGTTAAGATCGAATGCTTAACGTCCGCGCCTCGGATTAAAAAAAAAGTTTGGTTACCAAGACTTTACGAATTCAGGCGCTATTTATGAATTGAATGCATTGTTTTCCGGGTAGAAACGAACGGAAAAGAAACAGGACTACTGAAATGTGAGTAAGTTAAGTTTATTTCAAATAAATTAAACTTTATTTAGTCGAAATACACTTTTCCTATAACCCATGATTTACCCTGCAAATGAATGAATGGCTTAAAAGTGTGACGTTTATTCGTTTTGCCACATGCTCATTGTAGCAAAATGTTAGAATTGAAAGTCAACGAAAGCTATTTCCAGTTTATTTTGTTATTTCTGTTAGACTTTATTTTGACGCAAGGAGCTGCGATATTCTTTTGATCGTTATTTCTCAAAATCGGATGCGAGACAATGAACTGTACGTATTTTTCCAAAAATTGTTGCACGTATTTGTTGTTAACAGGAATCAGTGGAAGCTGACCTAAACTACCAAAGGTTTCTTTTTACCCTTCGTTAAAAATATCAAAGTGAGTGAAATTTGTGATCCTCGCTGTGTGCTCTCAACTTAAGCAGTTGAAAAAGCAACCTGAAAAAAGGCTTGAACGAGATTCATATTCATATTTATAAAGATAACAAAGTTGGCTGTAATAAACGGAAAAATACAAGCGATAAGTATAACTCCTTAGAAAATACCCCCCAGGCCGAATAGGGTTAAGGTGGCTCGACTGGGTTTTTGAGTGACGATACCGTTTAGCTTTGAGCAACTTGTGTACCACCACAAACAATACAACGGAAAATCGATTGCCACAGGATTAAAGTTTCAGATGAGGTAAGTTTTATGGAAATCGGAGTTGCCAAAGCAACGTTATGACGTCACTCCCTGTTTTACATAATATCGAATTACTTGTCATCAAGATTGGAAAACGCTCTCTGGATCTTCGACCTGACGTACTTGTATATGCAAATTCCTATTTGCATATAAATTCAAAACGAACAAATGAAGATGTTTGATATCTTCCCAGTATGTTTTTAAATATATAGGCGATAATATTTCCAAGCTTCAGTCCAACTGATTCAGAGGAACATTCCGAAAAGAACCGTTGAAGTTCGAGTACGAAAGCAGCGACCTCAGGATGAAAATCCAGTACAACGAGCGTGACATCGCCTGTTTATTTCACACTAGCGCTCGGTGACAAATTCCTCTATGCACGCTTGCTCTGATTTGAATGTTTCCATATTGTAATTATTCAAGTATTTTTTTTTTTCATCTTTTCAAGGCTGTTGCGCGATGGAGACTTTTTGTATCTTCCAAGAGTAATGGACCTTCATTGCAACTATAGCACGTCTTCAGAGCCACTCTCCCTAACCACCGCGTGAGGGGCGGCACAAGGTCGGTAAAATGGACCCCTCGATATTTCGTCCAGAGATAACCTATGGTATGCTAAGAATCGTGATATAAGTGTTAAGTTCTAGAGTTTTTACATTTTTGAGAAAATTACGAAAAACCGTCGACAACCCGTGAAGCCGAAAAATCACAGAAATGAGGTCAAATTTCATGATCAGATAATCGAACTCGCGTGAAGGCGCATAGCAAATTATGGCTTTCCTTAGTTTATAATTTTATTTAGGAGGTATTGCTATAAGCTGCTTTGATGATATTTTAGACTTACAATTGTAATTCCGAATTCCTGGAGAGCAAGCGAAGAGAACCGAAATTTCTAGACTTTGAAAATCAAAAATTCCATACCGTTTTCAAACATCTCAAAACATACTCGGTATTATGTAGAATTCTTTCAAAATTCAATTCTAGCAAGTACAAGAGCTGTTTTTGAACGTGATATAATTTTTTTCTTGGCAAAAGTTATTTCTGAGGCGAGCGGCGCCATGCAAGTTGACCCAATTTGACCTTTCGAAGAGATCTTGTTTAACCAGGAAATGTAAACAATTCGACTAGCCTTAGCTCGCTTTCTGAGCAAACCATTGAAAAACCCTGCCATTTCCCATTAAAACTACCCAGTAAACCTGAGATAATACTTCGATGACAGCTTACCTTCCAAATGGGTGTTTGAAGGCAAATAACTTTGATGTTCTTCGCTAATTCTCCTGTGTCTTGTTGCCGTGCTCAGCACGGCCTTTTCATACGGCTACGGCATTTTCTAAAAATGAAAATAGACCTAGATCGATGTCACGCAATCTTTACATCTAAGTGATCGCGTGCCGCAAATACATGCGCGAGGATATTTTTGTCATTTTTGTCTTGCTCTTGCTCATTTCTTCATTTTCTTCCTTACTAGCATAACAATGTTGTCGTTTTGGTTTTTTGTAACTTTTTTATTTGTATGCATTACTTTGAATGTGTTTATACATACTTACTTACTTATCCTCTTCGGGCCAACCAGGACTCTTGAGGCCGGAGTGTTTATACATGCAACACATTTACTTTTCCCATTTCTAGTGACTGTGCAACAAACAAGAAATCTTATCTAGTTTTAACTCCAAAAGTCAAATACCTGGGCAGGTCCATTGCTAATGATTTCCTAAAGCTAGATAAAAGGGAATAGTAATATATATCTGAAAAAGGGCAAGTTACTGGCCGCAAAGTTGTATTAATTGTTTTTACCAATTTGTCCATGGCGGGTGAACACGCAAATAGGTCCCCTTCGTGGCGCATCTAACTTTTTAGGAATTATGTTCAACAGGATACCTTTTGATGCAGAAGTAGACGTACGCTTTTATATGATTCTCGAAAACTATCCCGTTGGAAACTGAAAATGATTTGCTTTTGGGTTCGCACAAGACATGTTTCTTTTCGTACGAGCAAAGAGCACGTAAAACTGTTTTGAGAGTTGCCATCGAGAGAGATCTAAGTTTAAAACAGATAATTACCAAACGCAAATAGATCTGTGGAAAACGGTTTGTTCACCTCTAAAAAAGTTCTAAATATAGAATTCTCACGTTCTTCGAGCTGTGATCTTTCAAAATCGAACTTTTCGATCGCTCGCCCGATAAGCAAAGTTAGCAAGTGCGAGGCTCCTAACGTTTTCTTAAATTCGGCAAACCTTATTACGCGGACAAACTCCACTGGATTAAAATCTTTACAACTTTACAAAGATATGTGCAGGAAAATGAGTTTAGGTCTTTTGAAGTGTATTATATAACCTTGAGCGCTCACTTTGTCAAAAAAAAAAAAACACTTTGAAATCAAACATTATTTACAATTCGGCATCCCGAGTAATTAGGACGCATGTGTTTACTTCCTCCGACTTTGCGTCATAAAAATTGCAACATAGAGAGAAATTGCTGGTTTCAGCGGCTAGTTGGTGGCCAATGTGGTTGAGACCCTCGAAGCACTAAAGTCCAAGATTTAGTTCCCTTGCTAGCTTGTAACAAAGATATATCACGCACAAAAGCTCCCTAGGGCTGATGACCGGCAGCCGTGTAGACACTGAAGTGGAACTGATTCTAGCAAGGTCTTCAATTTTCAGTTTCCCTTCCAATATTTCTGACATGGATATTTGTCCCGCTCATCGTTCTTCGCTGGGAATTGGGTGGCGAAGGGGTTTGGCAAAGAAGTCTCTCTTGAACGATGATGAAGAGGAGATTGAATGTGCCACCCAGGAGGCAACCATCGAAGAATTGACGAATGAGGTTTCTCGGGAACGTTTTCCTGGATACCCCATCATGTGGGATGAATATAATCTATGCGAAATGACCTCAGGAGGGAAACTCAACACGACAAAGTTATCGGTTGCAAAACTCAGAGACATTTGCGCCGGGCTTGACATTGCTGTTGATGTATCCATCAAACGTAAACAGCCCTATGCAGACAAAATTGAGGAGTACTGTACTGTCAAAAATGTCGTTGCAAAGCGGATAAGTAAAGCCCCAAGTTAGCACAAGGGTGGGTTAGGTGGATAGGAGGAGGGTAATCATAGGGATACGTTCTTCAGTTTCACGACCCAAATACCACGCCAAGCCCTAACCTAAGCGTACGTCAATCGTGGAAGCACTGTCATACAGACTTTCCTCTTAGAATCCATGTCACTAAGATGCTGCAGGGGATTTATATAAGTTTGCACTCTGCAGGAAATTTGTTTTCCGGCTTGCGCCCGCGCAATTTTGTGTTCAAAATCTTCCAGTCCAAAATCTTCCAGTCCCCCCCCACCCCCCCCCCCCCCCCCCTTTTAATAAAAAAGTGGAATGGGCCGCCCTTTACCTCAAATACAGTTTGTTTTCACTCACTTTAAATTCAAAGTTAGCACAAGGGTGGGTTAGGGGACTAGGGAGAGTGAATACGGTCCCACTGAGCTGAGCAATAGCTGAGTGCGCTAAGGAGAAAAACGGGAAGTTGTCCCGTTTTAACTTAAAAGAAAAACGTATTTTGAGCGAAAGCAATTAATTGAATTACTGTATTAACTATTTGGAACAAAAGACATGAAAAAGTCTTGTGTATGTTTATATCATGATGGAAAATCTTAATTAAATTGTTGCAGTGGCCATGTAATGAACCGTTAAATGCATTGCGTGCAACATCAACAAGAAAAAGAAATTGTTTGAAAACTTCTTTCCTCCTCCCCGTCAGAAAAAAAATACTAATCACCTGGCGTGCGTTTCTCGAAGCTCCCGAAGACTTTTCGGGCCCGAAAGCAATTTTTTAAATGCAGTTTCTAACGAAAGGCGTTGAACGTTTTAGTCCACAAATCAGCTAAAGTTGTGTAGTAAACGTAAGATTTATTGCTTGGCTTTCAAATTCAACAAAAACCGAATCTTTATTGGTAAACATTCTGCACGTAACACAGCTTTTCGGGTCCGAAAAGTTTTCGGGACTTTCGAGAAACGCACGCCTGGTCCGGAAGTGACGAAGGAAGGATTGCGTTACACTCACTAGACCGAGATTTACGTCTCGCACTTAGGGATGTTTTATACAATTTATTATACAAGAAACTAAATGAATATCAAGAGGTTGCTCACTGAGAGGTAGATATTGCAACATATGGATTGATTTTCCGGAAAAGTGTTGCACAAGCTTAGCCTGGAACCAGCGTACAAGCTCGATGTCAAGATATGACCCTAAATTTGCTAAATTTTTAAGCCAGGGTTTTAAGCGCGACAACAAGAAAGCAATGGAAAAATTATGTGTTACATGTATAAACACTCCGACCTCAAGAGTCCTGGTGGGCCCGAAGAGGAGAAGTAAGTAAGTATGTATAAACACTAATTCAAAGTAATGCATACAAATAAAAAAGTTACAAAAAACCAAAACGACAACATTGTTATGCTAGTAAGGAAGAAAATGAAGAAATGAGCAAGAGCAAGACAAAAATGACAAAAATATCCTCGCGCATGTATTTGCGGCACGCGATCACTTAGATGTAAAGATTGCGTGACATCGATCTAGGTCTATTTTTCAGTTCAATTCGTTCCTTCACTTCTTGCCCCTTTTCATTAGAAATATTCAATACAAAACTCAATAGATACCCAGAGGATGCTTTGTATGCAAGACATGGATCCAGGTCCTGCAAAAATATTGCACAAGCTAGAGAAAGGTGACACTTAGAAAATGCCGTAGCCGTATGAAAAGGCCGTGCTGAGCACGGCAACAAGACACAGGAGAATTAGCGAAGAACATCAAAGTTATTTGCCTTCAAACACCCATTTGGAAGGTAAGCTGTCATCGAAGTATTATCTCAGGTTTACTGGGTAGTTTTAATTGGAAATGGCAGGGTTTTTCAATGGTTTGCTCAGAAAGCGAGCTAAGGCTAGTCGAATTGTTTACATTTCCTGGTTAAATAAAATCTCTTCGAAAGATCAAATTGGGTCAACTTGCATGGCGCCGCTCGCCTCAGAAATAACTTTTGCCAAGAAAAAAATTATATCACGTTCAAAAACAGTTCTTGTACTTGCTAAAATTGAATTTTGAAAGAATTCTACATAATACCGAGTATGTTTTGAGATGTTTGAAAACGGTATGGAATTTTTGATTTTCAAAGTCTAGAAATTTCGGTTCTCTTCGCTTGCTCTCCAGGAATTCGGAATTACAATTGTAAGTCTAAAATATCATCAAAGCAGCTAAGCAATACCTCCTAAATAAAATTATAAACTAAGGAAAGCCATAATTTGCTATGCGCCTTCACGCGAGTTCGATTATCTGATCATGAAATTTGACCTCATTTCTGTGATTTTTCGGCTTCACGGGTTGTCGACGGTTTTTCGTAATTTTCTCAAAAATGTAAAAACTCTAGAACCTTACACTTATATCACGATTCTTAGCATACCATAGGTTATCTCTGGACGAAATATCAAGGGGTCCATTTTTTCCAACCTTGTGCCACATTTTTCCAATCTCACTCGGTCCCTATAGAGAGTCGCTCTTCAGTTTTGGATTGACAACATAATTTTCATTCAGAAAATTTTGACTTGAGCGAAGGATGGGAATATTTCTTCAGGCTTTTTATAGGGGGCCGTCCACTCCACCGCTTTTCTCTCTCTTTTGTTTTATTTCAAAGCATCTTTTCGGTTCAATTTGAAATTTTGTCGACGAGTAAGAACGATGATGTATTTGAAAACTAATACGTATTATGAAAAAAATGGGGAAAAATTGTATCAAAAGTATATAAAGAGTACGAAAGTGCAAAGTGAGCTACGAAGGATTCAGCGAAACGTAAAGCGGTTTTGATGGTGGCTACGGGCTTCACTGTTCATGATAAACTTCACGAATGAAATTGAACACTTTGGACATTAAAGAATGCCATGTCCAAGTTAAGGTTTGTATATTTCCATTGTTGTTTTGGCGTCAGAGTTGCCAAGATTTCTCAAGGAAAAACGTTTTTGTTTTTGTTGTTGCATGGTCACGCATACACAAGATGACGTGATTTTATGTCTTTCGTTCGCGATTTTCAACAAATTCTTAAAAATCCCAAATTCATTTCGTAATCCCCAAACTAAACTTTACACATTTTGAAAGATTGTCAACTCTATTATTGTCATTCTTTTTATTACTAAATTCTGTACAAAGGCACTGATGCTCAAAATCTTCGTTGTTTTTCGCCTACCGTTTACGGAGCACGAGAGAGCCATAAGCTTCTCTTGAATACTTAGATTAATCTAATTTTTATGAAATCATGGTGTCTAGACTATGAGAAGTTATACAACAAATTAGAACTATGACAGCTTTTTCTAGCGCAGTAGTTTTGATACGCGAGTCGAGTAAATCATGGCTTATTTCAACCCTGTTTTCATGTGTTTGGGATCGCCAAATTGTGCCCTGAGTTGATGACTTTCTTCGTTTTTTCTCGGAAACGAATAGATATTTCAAGGAAAAAATTACATGGTATTCATATACTTATTATAGGCTATCTATATGCAAAATAGGAGTGAATTTGATTTTTTTCAGCTTTGCCGAAGATTTGTGATTTTGTTTGATTCTTGCACGGATCTGTTCTTAATAGGTTCAGTTACTTGAAGCAAGTTTTCATCGCTTAACACCTGCTTAAAGCTCGTCTTTTTCCACCATATATAACGAGCGCAGCAGCCATTTTGTTTAAAAATTAATAGCTAAAATTTGATATTCTTGTCTGTGTGACAAACCGCTCCTTTCTAGTACCCCCCTAAAAAAACAAATATATGCACATTATAGCAGACGGATTTTAATTGGTTTAAGGTGACTCGCTCGAAATGCAAAATGCGCTCATCTGTGACCTGAATGCAATTTAGCAACGGCAAACTTTTGGTTATAACTTCTTAATTCTTACTCTATTGCAATAATTCTTTTTGTACCTGCTAGTTGAATGAAGCATGGATTAATGAATATGAAACAATTTTCTTTAAAATAAATACGGGAGCCAAAATTTGGATTTGCGCAAACCCCTCATTTCATATTGAGGCCCTTCTAGAAAAAAATGGTCTGTTTTATTTAGCTCAAAATTTTGAAATCGACCTCCTTTGATACAGGCAAGAATGTGGCCAAGTTACAAAAAATTCGTCGGAACAGAAACGCTGCAACGGAAATGCCGTCAACCTAGGAGTTTATTTCCACCCGAGGAGCGAGCGAAAGTTCGACCTTACGCGCATCGCAAGCATCCCAAATCCTCCCTTCCCTCCCCTGTCTAGCGCCTGCCCCGCAGGCAAGAGAAGCGCCGTCGCATCAAAAAGCAAAAGGAAAACAAAGTATTTAGCCAACGTTAGAATGGTCAGCTGTATTGCTGAACAGCATGAAAGAGAGCAAAATGATCTGCTGACAGTTTTTCTCAAATCGACTTGATATATGATGTCAACAGCTATCCACAAAAGAAAATTATATATTGAAATAGGTGTCACGTCCAGCGAGCGAAAAGACTTTTACAGCATTTCACATTTTAGCAACCACTATATAATTTTTTTATTTCTTATTTCCTGACTGAATCAGCAGCTCAACTAACAACAGCATTACAAGAAACAAATTTATTATGCTTCTTCTTGTATTTTGTGGATTCATCCTATATGCCGTTCACCGTTTTAAATTTAATCTCTGTTTTACTTAAGTTCGATTTTAAAGCAACGTTTGGCGCATTACTGTAATTTACACCGACTCTTATGCGAAGTGGAGGAAATGAAACATTAATGTGCTTTCTTCTTGCAAAGAATAACTGGGGCATGCTTCAAATGTGCCGGATTAATATCGCAGAGTATGTCGTTCCACTTGCCTGCTCTGCTTTCTATACCAAACATGTTTCCACATTTTTCTTTCACATTGTTTGGTTCCCCTCTGCCCCAAGAAGTGTAGCCTTTCGCCAGTGGAGTATCATCAATCCAGTAGAACTTGTTATCGACTTTGCGGACAAAACCGAGCCACGCACCCTGATCTGTGACTGTTTTTTGTTTCCTTACCAGTTTGGATATGAAGTTATTCTCGGCAGCTGATCTGATTATAGCGAGATCTCCTCCAAGCATCTGACATGTTCGTCGCGCATCGCTCCATTTCAGGGTTGGAATGTCGATGATGAGGAAGCGGGAATTTCCATAGTGAACCCAACCGTTGTCTGGACAAACTAAAAACAAGGGAATATCCAGTTTATAGCATGATCAAGGCATTTATTGGCCCACTAAAACTTGAACAAACCTTCAACACATTCACGCTAATTATGTTTTCTTCGGCCAACTCCGAAATTAAAAGGCACACAATTGAATTAATAAGCTAGACGGTTAATGCAATTTACCTTTGCCAGTCCATTTCTCATACAAAGAGTCGATTTTGTATTTCATCTCGGTTAACATTTTTCTGTCGGCCTTTCTGAACCCCCAGTTGTTGATGTTAAAGGTTTGATCCCGCATCGGCTGAGGGGTTTTGTCGCGAAGGGCTGAATTAGCGGTGGTATTATTGCCTTTTACAGAACTGCTTGAACCAAGGATAAGAACAATGAAGACGAAATTCGGCATTTTTTGAAACATTCTTCTTCTTGTGAGCCTCGAGGATTGAAAGTGTTCTCTTGATGATCCTTGGTGATTAACGAGTTACCGCTACTGCAGTTCAAGTTGAAAGCTGGCGTATAGAATCTGTGAAACAAGAACAATTTTAACGTTATGGCTTCATTGTTGTACTCGACAGACTACTGACCGACTATTCTTAGGGAAAAAACTTAATATTCAGATATAAAAATAATAGTCCATATGAGTTTGATGTATTAATGCCAGACACAGAAATTTCAGGGGAAAGGGAAGAATTGTAAATTATGCTTTGCTTTATGCTTTGCTTCGTCCTATGCGTTTTAATTTCTCCTTACACTCCTTACACTCAACGCGTCACTAGCTACATATAGTCATATTCAAAACTTTACGCCCGCGACAGAGACCAGCGATACAATGTGCAAATCAGTTTGGAGTTGAATTTGTTTTCAATGACAAGAATTTATCAGAGACATTGTGCTTCGTATTTGGCAAGATAAATATAGAAACAAAGACTAAATTGAGTAAGTTCAATGATTTTTCGCGTTTTTGGGTCGTTAGGGTTGATTTACACGGTACAACTTTTTCGCATGCGACACGCTTAAAAAATGCTTTTGACATACATACAACACAAATTACTCCGTGTAAATCAACTCAAGTCATGTCGTAAGCATGCCGTAAGCGTGTCGCATGTAACAAAGTTGTGCCGTTTAAATCGGCCCTCACGTGTTTCTAATAGTTAGTCGTGCCTTGCCTACGAGCCAAGCCGCAGGACTTATAAAATGGGCTCCAATAAGAAAAAAAGTTCACTTTTTCAAGTGGTTTATAGCCTGAGGCGAAGCGGTAGTGACGTCATATCAGTTGCTATAGCAACTTCAAGCTCATGGATGATTGGATTTATTTACAACATAAGAAAAAGGAAAATGACGAAACGAAACATATCAAGTAAAAGAAATTTACATTATTGCCGGGTTCGGCGAGAGTTCCATTCGAAAACGATTTCGTTTTCTTTCTTTTCGAGCAACAGATGAATGGAAGTATTAAATATAAAAGTTAAAGTTGACCTTTCATTACCGTGTTTTTGAAATAAAGATGATGATGATGATGATGATGATTCGCGAAATTAGACTGTTTAACCCTCGGACGTACGGGGGGGGGGGGGGGGGGGTGGTTGCCATCCCCCTTAAGGTTTTTCTCCGATATTTTCAAGACCATTTAAGATTAGCACATGCCGTTTTCTGTAGCTGTTCATTTATCCTTGAGACACATTTTTGTAAAGTTTGGCGACAACTGGTTGCTATGGTAACAAGATATGACGTCTTAAGTAACATGTGGTCAAGTCATTTTTGAAGAAAAATGCATGTTTGCCACATATAAAATGCTACCAAAAGCATCAAAATGTTTAATTGTATGTTTTTTACAACTCTAGCAAACAATATTTGCAATTTCCGCATTTTCCCGATAAATTTGAATTTTTAGTGAAATTCAAGATGGCGGCCGTCTTGGCAGCCATTTTGGGGTCTTACTTCGTGTACCGCACAGATGACGGACATTGTTTTTGGGTTAAAAGAATTTTGATGAAGCATTGTTTCCTTTTGTTTTACGTCATTTCTGTCCTCTACACGAAGTAAGAGCCCCATTTTGGATGACGTCACGGACCCCCAGCAGCATTACAACCCATAATATTTACCTTATCTTGTAGAGCACATCGCGGGCTATCGATTAGATGTAAAATATTTCCGAAACAACAACCCCCCCCCCCCTTCCCTCCCCCCTTGTACCTCGGTTGGGGTATACGTTTGCGTGTACGTTCAATCATCTTTATTTATTCACGGAATCTCATTCATAAAAATGCTCTTCCAGAGAGCCGTGCAAAAATCATGCAATAAAAAATAAAAATGGTCATTAAAACTATACTAAATTACAAATGTGATAAAAAGGATTTCAGGCTTGTCTGCCCTTTAATAGTATTTGATAGACTATTCCAGAGAACTGCCCCTCTATAGTGGAAGCTATTTTTCCAGCCTCAGTATGCGGTCTTGGTACAAATAAATTATATGTTGAGTTTCTTAGATTGTAAGAATACATAGAGTTTGTACTATTAAAAATTTGAGCCAAATGATCAGGTACATTTCGATTTTTCAATTTATACATTATTATGGCTAGTTGTCTTGTCCTTCGTGTTTCAAGATTATCCCACCCAAGTTCATCCAGTATCTCAACTGATCGTCTATCGTAGTTAGAGGAGGTTATCACCCTGGCAGCTCTGTTTTGGAGGGTCTGGAGTCTGTTACACATCCCTTCCCACAACTCCCCCACACTATACTACAATAATCGAAATATGGTAGTACAAGGGAGTAGTACATCATAATCAATGTATGATAAGGTAAGAGATGCCTTACACGTCTCAGAACGCCAATCCCTCCAGAGTTTTTCTTAGCAATTTTGTCTACATGATCTCTCCAAGTTAATGATTGATCTATTTCAACACCAAGATATTTATACGTCTTATCCCTTACAAGGGGTTTGTGATCGACATGAATATTAAACTGGTGCTGAAGGTGTTTTATACTGTATTGACTAGCTACAATCATATATTTTGTCTTTACCACATTTAGGCTACGTTTATTCGCTATTAGCCATGTATGTATTTCATGTAGATCATGATTCATTTGTTGCTCCAGAATGTACTCATCAGCATGTGCAACAGTTAAACGTCCGAGGGTTAAAAGTTTCAAATGACGTACAGTGTAGTAGCGTTCGTGAGACGGATCACCTAGTGTGACCGGAAAATGGACTGTACATGTAAAACAAATCATAACAATATATTGAATTAATTCTCATACCTTAGGGACACTTACAAGACCCTTAAATCTTCTTAAAGCATGACTTCACTACTCGAAGAGTTGTTGTTCTTGTTAAAAGTTAGTAAAGTGAACACTAAGGTAAACTTGTCATTAGTTACAAAGCAGTCTAACTTTTAATTACCGCTATGACTAACCATGTGTATCGACAAATGTTGATATTACCAAATGTTGATATTAAAAAAATATCATATATTACACTATTGGAGAGAATGTTTATGTCTCGAGAAGCCAGAATATTTTGGTTGGAAGTACTATAGACGGTAACAAAGTTGTTTTAACTTTGTGGTGTTTAGTTTTTGCCATTCCTACGTTTTTATTTGTTAGGGTTAGACAAACATTCTAAAATCTAAACAGCTTTTTCTACACGGCCCTTCTTTAACAGTCAGGAGGGAGGGGGCGTCTCTAGGCAAAACATTGGTCGAATCATCACAGTGTGACGTCACGTCATAGATCATTGATTTTCAAAATGGCGGGCAAATTTGTTGTACGTTATCTCAGTGTTCCAAAATCTATGGAATTTCCTACGGTTTGGATGATTCATTTACTTTATTCGATGTTACTCATGATTCTGAAAATATAAGAGACCTGTTTGTGATAGTTTCCAGTAGCATACAGCTTCAAAAGTGTCATATTTGGATTGGAAACATATTATCAAGTTGCTAACAAGTAGGCGGAGTTTGTTCTTCTGTTAACGTTTTCGGGGAGCTCGTGCAGTGATGCGAAGATATTCTGATTCCAGAATAGGAGGTTTAGCACATGGCATATTAAGCTTGCTGAGTGTGCCGAGTTTCAATCCTTCAATGCTTGTGGTTCGTCTCATCAATCTCTTCAAAGTGAATGGATTTGCATGTGGAAAAGACACGTACCACTGCAAGCTTGATTATTAACATTACTGCTTCTGGTTGGCACCAGAGGTCATTAGCGGTAAGTGTAAGTGTCATGGTATATTAAGCTTGCTGAGTGTGCCGAGTTTCAATCCTTCAATGCTTGTGGTTCGTCTCATCAATCTCTTCAAAGTGAATGGATTTGCATGTGGAAAAGACACGTACCACTGCAAGCTTGATTATTAACATTACTGCTTCTGGTTGGCACCAGAGGTCATTAGCGGTAAGTGTAAGTGTCATGGTATATTAAGCTTGCTGAGTGTGCCGAGTTTCAATCCTTCAATGCTTGTGGTTCGTCTCATCAATCTCTTCAAAGTCAATGGATTTGCATGTAGAAAAGACACGTACCACTGCAAGCTTGATTATTAACATTACTGCTTCTGGTTGGCACCAGAGGTCATTACCGGTAAGTGTTGGAATTTTTTACTTACATGCAAGTACTAGCAGATACCTTATATAACATTTGTTCCTAATTACCGTCAGTGAACACTCCTTGAGTCGAAAATCAACAATACATTTTTGAAATTTTGGATCTGCTATACAGGTCTCAGTGTACAACAGTACTGTACTTCTGTACATCATGTCCACGTGGTTAAGTTTGGCTATAACCTACCTCTTTTATAAAACAAAAACTGATGTTAAGCTTGAAAACTTTTGATTGTTGGGTTTATGATTCAGTCTCTGGAAACCATGAATTTGCATATGGGCCGTCTGCTAGCAGTAGTTTTCATGGCACTTCTTGTGCTAAATGTTTACTTATCAGCATGATATTATGGCACATAGCACTAGTTATGGAAACAAATAAGTGACATGTAAATACTTTCATGTGAATCGATAAGGTTCCTCAGAAAACTGCATACAACAATAATATTAATAGTAATAATAATAATAATAATAATAATAATAATAATAATATATAATAAAATTGATATTACTTTACAGTACAATATTAATATTCTGAAATCCAGTTTGTGAAACAATTAATCCCAAATGTTCTGGAAGAATCATTTGCTTGAACTGTAATTTGAAAAGTGAATATCAAGGTTTTTGTATGAGACGTTGGGTGGCAACCAGTGAGAAAATACAAAACAGGGTATAAATGGTATTCTTTCCTAGAGGGCTACTCAAAGACTATGGTTTCCTTCAGTGATATAAGCTTTACCAGTTTGGAGATCACATGAGAGAATTGGTTCCTAAAAACTATTTTTCAAAATGAAACGTCTTACTTGTTCAAGATGATTACGGTTATTTCCAGATTTTGGTGTTAGTGATCTGTCAAATTCTTCATATTTCCAAAGACCTTGTGTTCTTACCATTTGAAATTCATGATCATGTGACTAATCAAATGAATCAGACATATAAGTCCTTTTAAGATTTGGACTGCATAGATTGTTTTTCACTTTCTGTAGGTTCATCAAGTGTATTTGTTACTACAAATCTGTGTTGTTCAATGGTTTAAATGCTTGGTCAAAAGCACTGTCGTCATCACTGTCACTATTCACATAGGCATTATAAATAATCCATTAAAGCATTAGAATTTTTAAACCTGGACAAAATTAAACGATTAAATCATCTTATTCTTCAACAGAAATGCTTCGTTCTACGAACCATCTCTACGGTGATTCCAAAGGAAAGAATGTATTGAATGGACAAAAATTGTTAGGAAGCTAAACGAGCACTAAAATACGATCCATTTTAAGACATTTAAGAGAAATTGTCAAAAACTGAACTATAATTATTAGCAAGGACGATGAACTTACTTTCTTTAAGATCTTTGAACTTCTTGCTCAGTCGCTAGAGATGCTCGAATGAATCATCTCATTCCAGTGAATATCTCTTAAGCCAAGTTGCATATATTTTATTGATCACCTCATTAACTAAATTGCCTCACTTTATGTTAACAGAAAAACATCTCGGGGACTTAAATAATTAAAAGGCCAAACAACTAACATTTTTTTTTGCAATCCTGGAATATTAAAAATATCAGGCCGGTTTTTGCCATTTTGCCAGGAGCCAACGGTGACAGATCAAAACTCGGTTTCGTCCTTCCATTGAGCCTCAGTTTACCAACTACCTTATTCCCCTTGCCTCTTGTCGCTTTATACTTCCATATTGCATTTCAAAGTTTGTGTTGAATCATGGTTGAACACCAGAGTCTTCAAGTAAATATATATTTCCTTATTCAGAACAGTTCAAATACAATTTGCGTTTCCAGTATTACATGATAACTAAATTAAAGCGGAGACGATTTCTAGATTATCTGAGCAGAGGAAAACAAAACAATCACGGTTGTTATATCTGCGTGGGGATTTTAGAAGTTTAGAGCCCTTAATTTTGTTATAACTTTCCCCTTTCAACATGAGATCAAAATAAACAAACAAAAGGCAATTAAGTTTGTCTCTGATGGTTTCTTAATCTCACATTTCGTCAGAAGCTTGCTATAGTTCATGACAGTTGTCACAATTTGCCGCTATTCAGAAAAGACAGGTTAGTATGAAAATAGAGCGAAACTGAATTAATAGCCTGGAAAATCCAAGGAACCTCAATCAGTAATATATCTTGCATTGTATTTCAATCTTTAATTCACGTCCTTAAACGGAATCCTGTTAAAACGAAAGTGGAAACAACGCTCCTTAGAAGATGGTCAATTTCAACCACGATAATCTTTTTTAACTTTTTCTTTTCCTATTATTCTTTGGTTTAAAACAATGAATTGCAAAACTTCTCAGAAAATCTGACAAAAAAAGACATTTGTAAAACAAACAGTATCAAGTCCTGTCGGAATCCTCCTAGCTATAGTTTTCTTCCTTATTCGCTTCTCACGTTACGAATTGAACAATGGAGGCGTTACGTATTCTCGTCGGTTAGACACGGCCGCTAATGGACCCATTAACTGTTGGGCGGTTTTAAATGAACCAAATGACTGCTAACTAATTTCAAATTCATTTGTAATATTTCAACACCTGAAATATACTAGAGGTTTAAACGAAAATGTAAAAACGTGCAATGGAAAATAAAGAGCTTAGATGAAAAATGAAAATAGCCTGAAATAGGACAGTGTACCAGGGATTTGGTGTCATTTCTAAGTCCAAAAAAAAATGTTTTTGTATTAATAGGAATCTAAAAATAAAAATATAGTCCTACTTCCATAGTGTACCAAAACTATGGACGAGTGTCTATCATAGATGGACTGGGTCCGAATGAAATGCAACTTAAAACTATCCTAGCCTAACTTAACGTTTTTCAAGTTGTTGGTTCATTTTACGTGGTCAATTTTTCTCTTTTTGTTTCCCGTGTTAATTGGGTTTTAAAGGGACATTGTTGTGTTTTTGAAATTGGAAGAAACCATCGCCAAAACTGATAGAAGCAAAGAAATATGAACTAAACAGACAAAATAACGGCTAGAAAAGTCAAAATTTCATAGGAATATTAATGGCAAGTTTGATTTCTTGACCACCTGTCTGTAAATCAAATGGCATGAACTATTATCCATTTCATTCCTTGCAATCCTGCACTTTATCTCCAAACTACTGCTTTTGTTTTGCTCTATAGAAACGTGATGAAATAAAGATTGTAGTAGTAGTAGTATCCCACTAAGCTGTATATTTGGTAGCATTTGGCGATAAAGCGTGGAAAAGACTAGTAAGCGAAATTTTGCTATTTAGGTGTATAAAAATTTCCTTAAACCGAACAAAACATGTATGCGAGAAGGAAAACTTTGGTTCGTAATTTAAACGTTCTTTATATTTTCTAGATATTGAAATATCCGCATAGAGATATATTTTCCTTTTTCAAAACTTCTCCAAGACATGTTGTGTTTCAAGCGAATTATTCGAGCGACAGAACACAAAAGTAGAGTGTTGTATAAGCGTGTACTTTTTGGCACCTAACGGAACTTTAGATTGTGTATGTTTCGTATTCTAAAGATCAAAATCATGAATGAGAATCATGAAAGGTCAGGAGGAACGAAACAGAGCTTAACCAGATCTCAAGGGTTTTCTAGAATGTTTTTAAATTAGTTGTGATCCACGGCGTTATCTGCTACATTACTTTGGGTCTCTGAATTTCATATTATGTCCGCTCGCTGATTTTGTCTGTGATTACCTATTATTCCGAGGAGAAAGAAAGTTCAGAAGAAAAGCTAAATTTGAAAAAGTTAAGCCTATTAGGAATCTCAATTTGTAAATTCGATTCACACGAATTTATGTCTTGTTTGTTTGAGTTAGCCAGGGTCTATTTTAACGTGAAAAAACCAGGTGTGCTAAACACAAAGATTTTTAAATAGGTAGCAAACACGCTCCTGCATAGATTGTTCAAGCGTGTCTACCAATAAGCTGAAACTAACCTTTTCTTAACGTTTGCCTTAATGTTCTTTAAAAGAAGGACTCAGACGAATTGTTTTTTTCATTTGTTTGAACAGCGGCAATGCCAGAGAAATATCGCTAAACAACGCTACTGAGATTTGTGAAACCAGTACTAATATGTTATATTTCCCTTTTCCTTAAGGAATCAATAACGACTTCAAAGCATCTTACCAAAAAGGGAATTAAAGTGAAATCATTGTGAAATTACAGGTACCAGTGAGGAAACCTTTTAGTTTAATATTTAGTCCCATTACGCTTCTCACGTTACGAATCGAATGATGGAGGCGTTTCTCGTTGTTAGACACAGAGGACTGCCCAATGGATTCATAATTTTGAAACAAAACAAAGGATCCTGTAGTGGTTTCTTCCTATTCAGTTTTTCTAACTTGAAAATTATTAAACTTGCAAATGCATTTATATATGTGACTAGACTGAATAAACTGAATCTGTAAAGATATCGGCCATCGTGCATTTATGTTTGCAGCACCTAAGATTCGGAATGACTTGCCAAGACAGATAAGAGAATCTAATTCAATTGATTGTTTTAAGTCTAAGCTGAAGACGTTTCTTTTTAAAAGAGCATTTTATAATTAGATGTTATTCTGAGTTTACAACTTTGTTTTAGATTGTGATTTTAAGATTTTATATTTTAAGTAACATTGAGTTAGAATATTAGATTTTTTTCTTTAATATTTATCGCATTTATATTTATGATATATATTTTGTATGTTATTTCCATTTTATTGAAAGTTACTGTGTTAAGATGCATTTGAATATATTTATATAGAATTTGCGCCATATAAGTCAATAAATTATTATTATTATTATTATTATTATTATTATTACTTATGTTAAAATGAATTGGGTGTTGAAAATTTCTTTCTTATTTCTCTTCAGTGGCCTTTTGTTCCTCGAAATCTACGAAACAATCGACATAATCGTGATAACTAAACGGGGGTCCTTAATCATCCTCCTGACAGTTAAATATAAATAACACGTGTATTAAATAAGTCGTTGGAAACTGTTCAGACCTCTTGCTATCATGTATTCGTTAAGGATAAAACCTCGCCAGAAATGTGACTATCAATAAATCCATAAATTTTAAATACTGTTAAATAACACAATACAACACTGACTTTCCTATTATCTATTTCACCTTTCGTATTTCTTTTAGGTCACTGGAATGACCATTAAAGACAATCTCTCTCACCATGGTACTAAAAGGCAAATCCATGATATGATGAAAATAATAAAATCGTTTGTAAATCCGGGGTGAATTTAGGGCTTTCTTGACTTAGCAGGTACCAGTAAATTGGTTTCATTAACTTGTTTTCTCATCACCCTAATCATGAACAAAAATAAGTGCTAACATTGCGATGTCTATCCATTTTACATTCTCATCTTAAAATATCACAATATGGGGAGATAATTCTGGAATATTGAAGGTCGATCAGTAAATATCTAATCTACCTCGACTTCGCATATTTGTGCTTCCTGATACATCCGCCAAGAGTTCTGTGGTATTTCCTCTTCGTTACTTTCTGTGCTTGGAAACATTAACCAAAATATAACAAGGAATATTGTAAAAAAGTCGTTTGCATATGTTTCATTGTAGTATGACGGCGTTCATCAGAATACTTCTACAGTTAGCTTCCGCGTCAGTGCGATGTGGAAAAATTCAAGGTCCATAAAGGCCATTGAAATATATAAGCGGATGACCAATTCTTTCATACAGTTCTTTTTGTTTCTCAATATTTTGCAAGGAGAGAGTTAATTCGTGAAGGGGCTTAAAGACGGTTAAGGAGGCTCGACTCAGTTTTTCTGTGGTCGTGGGGTGTATGTATTGAAATCGCAGGGAAGATATCCTTCAATTGTAATACTTCACCAAGTTTATGGAATATGATTAAAGGTTTATGTTTCGCTGGTTTCCAATCGACAGCGGTTACCATAGCAACAGCAGCTTATTGCTCTTTTTGTTAAACAATTTCGTTTTCCTCAATATCTAGTTCGGGACACTTAAAAATGAAAAATCTTAATTTTGTAGTAGTCGCGTATCACTAACTGCAGACGAAGTTTCAATAAGAATTTATAAGACGGTTTTCAAATAATTCAAAAATCATTTTTTTAGGACATGTAAGGCAAAACAGCAATAAAGTAAATAACAAACAACAACAACAAACTAAAACTTTATTCCGATGTAATAAGCCTAAAATACAGTTTCACTGCACATTAGCAAAGAAACGCTATTCGAGGCAGGGAAAAGTAATCTAATTGAAATTAATGAAATTGAGTAAACATAACAATACAGAAGCTGATCTGCAGAGTGACAGATTTATTTTAAAGCTTTAGATTAGATCGTAATATTGGTGTTGGTGTTGCATAAATCAAAATATTCCAAAATTGCCCAACATATTATTTTAAAACGACCAGGACAATCATTATGTTTGTTTTGTTAAAACAAAACAAAAAAACAAAAGATTAGTGATTCTTCCCATCCAGTTTATATTATTTTAACTTTCTTACACTTGAAATGCATTTAAGTGACTAGACCAGATAGATCGAATGTGTAAACATACCAAGTGGCTTGTGTTAAAATGACTGAGTGGGGAAAGGTAAGTAACCCAAAGGCAAGAACAGCAAAAATTTCACCTGACGTCAAGCTTGTGTACGAAACAAAAGATCTCTCATTAACATCTTTCCACTAATAGCTAAACCTTCAGTTCAATGAACTTCACAAAGTACATTTCGAGGTTGTTTTGATTGTCATTGATCGCTGCATGTAAGCCTTTCCAAGCCAATGTTAATTGAAAATATATTCCTGTTGTTGATATCAGTTTTAAAATATTAAAGCTTAGTGTTCTTTTGTCGTTAAGCCGTTTTTTGCTTGCGTGCGTGGGAATTTTTTTTTATTTTGTAGGTTTGTGCAGCAACTTATCGTTTACAAGAAACATATCTTCTCTTCTCATCTTCTAACAGACTACAATATGCAATAAGACACTAAACCGGCTCGAGTTGTGAAATTCTTTTTCCTCACGATTGTGTTGATGCAGTGGAAAATTGAACTTTGTTTACTTTACAGTTTCGCTTGCGCGGTTTTCTATGAGTTTACCGGTACAATAGTCAATAGGTCTTTGACCAATCAGAACGCGCCTAGTATCTCAGTTATTTTATATATATATATATAAATTTCGACTAACTAAAGTTTTATTTATCTCAATAAAACTTACACTGCTCACATTAAGTAGTCCTATGCCTTTTTTGTCGTTTCTCTCCATATATTTTGTAGACAAAGCTTTCAAAAACACTGCATTCGATTCCGGCAGAAATAGTGCCAGCATTCGTAAAGTCTTGGTAACCAAGCGTTTTTTATCGAAACTGAGGCGCGGGCGCTAAGCGCTCGGTATTAACTCATAAAAATCACTGGGTGGGAAAAGGTTCGATCGTTTGCTAAATGATCTGGGCTATTGGCCAATCGTTGAGCAGAAAAGACAATGGCAATTGCTTTTGAAATTCGTCTTCAGCTAGTAAGAGCAAAAGGTCATGTCCAGTCCCCTGCTAGTACTACCAGTTATTAAACAAAAAGACGACTCTCCCCACTGGGATGTTTGCGACGAAAATGTCACTGGAAGATGTTTTTTCCCTATTGGGAAGATATCAGTGACGTCACCAATTGTTATTAATGTGCCAACCAGGGCCTTATTGGCTGTCGAAACAAAGGGCTCTTTTGTTCCAGTGATTGGAACATTTGAATACCAAAAAGAATGTTTGTAAACAGATATCATCCCTATTTTTAAAGCCGGGACAGAATTAAAAATACGCCGGGCTTCTTCTGCATCTAGCCCTGTTGTCTCGTTTCTGTGCCGCTTTGTTGCTTTTCGGCTGTTTCATCCACGATGAAACACTTGTTTGTTTATTAGGGTACTTTTTGCAAGAACTAAAAGCAACCACGACCGCGACGACGGCGAGAATGGCACAAACATAATGAACAAAAACAATGCCTTTGCAAGTGCGTTTTACATTTGTACATTTCCTTGCCGTTCCGTGCAAAAAACAACGTCAAATGATGTTAAAATTATAGGTTTTCTGGAGAAAGTGAACATACAACGGTTAATTTTCCTTCCTCTATTTGAAGTTAAAAGGCCATCCCTACAAATTCAGCTGCTGCATCTACAATCCAGTCACATAACATTAGACAAACTAAACAAATTGGAACAATTAATTGGAACGCATTGAATTCTTTTTGGAAGTGACGTTTTCCTTGCCGCCCCCGTCGTCGTTGCATAAACTCCCTAAAATATATTTTTTTTGAAAATCAAAACCGTCACTTCGCTCCGCACAGAAAACCCATGAACAACGTGGTTTCCAGGTTCTTCGCGCCTACTTAGTTGCAATTTAGACCCCCAAGACTGTCCACCTTTTGCTTCCATATATGGAGGTGGGCACAAATGCGTCTTACGAGCTTCGCACAACGGTTCGGATTTGTTTCCTACCTAGCTAGTGGGTTTTATTGAGTTAAGATCGAATGCTTAACGTCCGCGCCTCGGATTAAAAAAAAGTTTGGTTACCAAGACTTTACGAATTCAGGCGCTATTTATGAATTGAATGCATTGTAGCAAAATGTTAGATTTGAAAGTCAACGAAAGCTATTTCCAGTTTATTTTGTTATTTCTGTTAGACTTTATTTTGACGCAAGGAGCTGCGATATTCTTTTGATCGTTATTTCTCAAAATCGGATGCGTAGACAATGAACTGTGCGTATTTTTCCAAAAATTGTTGCACGGTATTTGTTGTTAACAGGAATCAGTGGAAGCTGACCTAAACTACCAAAGGTTTCTTTTTACCCTTCGTTAAAGATATCAAAGTGAGTGAAATTTGTGATCCTCGCTGTGTGCTCTCAACTTAAGCAGTTGAAAAAGCAACCTGAAAAAGGGGTTGAACGAGATTCATATTCATATTTATAAAGATAACGAAGTTGGCTGTAATAAACGGAAAAATACAAGCGATAAGTATAACTCCTTAGAAAATACCACAATCATAAAGGCATTGACGTTTTGAGAATGTCAAAAATTGTTCTTCACTTCCCTAGCTTCAACTAGGTGAAAACGCTTGCATTTCGATTTAGGCAGTGTCAATTTTTTTTTGTGTAGTAATTCCTAATAAAAGAAATATCAGCAGATATATCAAAGGAAATGTTTGACATCTTTGCTCGACGAAACAAGAAAACCGAAAAGGTTGTGGAACACGAGTCAATTTTCTTATTTAGTGTAACATCGTGCTGGTTTAACAAAGCAACCAAAGCAAAACAAAAACAATTTAAGTTAGTTTCTGTTAGTACACGAAAAATTGGTTTTATTAACTGAATTGGTAAATTGGCCACCGTATAGTAAATATATTTAATAACAGTCCCGCTCCACACGATTTTGCGACCAATAATAGTTTACCTTTATTTTTTGCTGGTGAAAAGGCTTTGGTACACATGTATCAAATAGACGTTTTTTTTCAAATTCTTTATTTTCGCCCTGCTACAAGCAAAAAACGAATTTTCTTCTCGGCCTTTCCGGTGATCAGAACTGACTAAAATTGATGGTTTTTGAGAGAAAGAAATTTTGTTTAGGGCAGGTTTCTTAAGGCTGGTTCTCCTATAATCGTCCCAGTCGTCCCGGTCGTCCGAGTCGTTTCAAAAGTTTTTTTGCAAACGACTCAGACGATCGGGACGACTCAAGCGAATTGGGTTCTCATATGGTCGTCCCGGTCGTCTCGAACGTCAATAGCGCAGTCGTAAACTGTGTCCGACAACATGTTTTGGGCAATGATACTGCATTCTGGGGTAGATTTGGGTTGCTTCGATCGCCTCAGTCACCTCGGTCGCCTGAGAGTAGTTCTCATATGATCGTCCCCGATTATTCACGATCGTCTCAGTCGTCCGGATAGAACACAGCGACCGCGATCGTCCCAGTCATCCGGGTCGTTTGCGATCCTTCCGGGTCGTCTCAGAAGTGTTCTCATATAATCGTCCCGGTCGTCCGTGTACTTTATGACACGACTCGGACGACCGCATCACAGTTAAGTTCTTACCTTATTTTCTCGAGTTATAAGCTCAAACATGTGGGTATCTCCCGCGATCGCAAGCGAGAAGAGATTATAATCAGCCATTGACAGCTGTTTACGTTTATTGTTGGTCCTTCCAAAGGTCATTTGCATACCTAGTTAGCTTCATGGCGGTGACATTCGACAAAGCAAACAACGAGGCCTTTTGGCAAGTTTCGGAGTAATCTTCATTAAAATTAGTCGCGCGCACCCGAGCCAGAAGGCTCACAACGGCCGGAGCTTAAACCCGGTTTCTATAGCATGAAGCGACTAGGAATATTGCTACTCCCCCTTGGATGGGATGCTAGTCCATCGCAGGGTTACCCCCAGCATTTTGTCGCCGGTACCCATTTATACACCTGGGTGGAGAGAGACAGTGTGGAGTAAAGTTTCTTGTCTAAGGAAACGACACGACGGCAGAGACCAGGTTTCGAACCACCGACCTTCAGGTTGAAAGTTCGACGCGCTAACCACTAGACCACCGTGCCGCCCACAAATTCCGCTATCTTGGATCCGCCATCTTGGATTTCTGAATTTTTTTAAAACCTCTTAAAAACCATCCAAATTGACGCAAAATTAATCAAAACCAACAAATAAACGCTAAATGACGTTAAAATACAAAAGTCATACCAATAAACATTGTTTTTCTTCATTCAAAGGTATCAATAGGTAAATTTCCAAAAACATGGCTGTCAAAATCTTGTTACCATGGAAACGTCAAGTCACGTGATCAAAAAAGTGTCATGTAAAATTGTTGCCAGATAAATTTTAGGAAAAGTCACAAAGTTTGATGGCATTTGAATACATATTAAAGAAGTTATGAATTTTCAAAGTTAGCGCGGGCACTTTGTGCCCCCCCCCCCCCCCTCCCCCCCCAGGCCGAATAGGGTTAAGGTGGCTCGACTGGGTTTTTGAGTGACGATACCGTTTAGCTTTGAGCAACTTGTGTACCACCACAAACAATACAACGGAAAATCGATTGCCACAGCTGTACTAGAGAAGGATTAAAGTTTCAGATGAGCTAAGTTTTATGGAAATCGGAGTTGCCAAAGCAACGTTATGACGTCACTCCCTGTTTTACATAATAGCGAATTACTTGTCATCAAGAGATAATTTTGGAAAACGCTCTCTGGATCTTCGACCTGACGTACTTGTCCTAAGGTCTTCAAAATTTTACAAATTTCTATTTGCATATAAATTCAAAACGAACAAATGAAGATGTTTGATATCTTCCCAGTATGTTTTAAATATATAAGCGATAATATTTCCAAGCTTCAGTCCAACTGATTCAGAGGAACATCCCGAAAAGAACCGTTGAAGTTCGAGTACGAAAGCAGCGACCTCAGGATGAAAATCCAGTACAACGAGCGTGACATCGCCTGTTTATTTCACACTAGCGCTCGGTGACAAATTCCTCTATGCACGCTTGCTCTGATTTGAATGTTTCCATATTGTAATTATTCAAGTATTTTTTTTTTCATTTTTGCAAGGCTGTTGCGCGATGGAGACTTTTTGTATCTTCCAAAAGTAATGGACCTTCATTGCAACTATAGCACGTCTTCAGTACTTCCATTAAAAGTTTTGGATTGAAAACATAATTTTCATTCAAGACAATTTTGACTTGAGCGAAGGATGGGAATATTTCTTCCGGCTTTTTCAGGTGGGTCACTTATAGGGGGCCGTCCACTCCACCGCTTTTCTCTTGTTTTTTTTTTCAAAGCATCTTTTCGGTTCAATTTGGAATTTTGTCGACGAGTAAGAATGATGATGTATTTGAAAACTAATACGTATAATGAAAAAATGGGGAAAAATTGTATCAAAAGTATATAAAGAGTACGAAAGTGCAAAGTGAGCTACGAAGGATTCAGCGAAACGTAAAGCGGTTTTGATGGTGGCTACGGGCTTCACTGTTCATGATAAACTTTACAAATGAAATTGAACACTTTGGACATTAAAGAATGCCATATCCAAGTTAAGGTTTGTATATTTCCATTGTTTTTTTTTTTGGCGTCAGAGTTGCCAAGATTTCTCAAGGAAAAACGTTTTTGTTTTTGTTGTTGGTCACGCATACACAAAATGACGTGATTTTATGTCTTTCGTTCGCGATTTTCAACAAATTCTTAAAAATCCCAAATTCATTTCGTAATCCCCAAACTAAACTTTATACATTTTGAAAGATTGTCAACTCTATTATTGTCATTCTTTTTATTACTAAATTCTGAACAAAGGCACTGATGCTCAAAATCTTCGTTGTTTTTCGCCTACCGTTTACGGAGCACGAGAGAGCCATAAGCTTCTCTTGAATACTTTATAGATTAATCTAATTTTTATGAAATCATGGTGTCTAGACTATGAGAAGTTATACAACAAATTAGAACTATGACAGCTTTTTCTAGCGCAGTAGTTTTGATACGCGAGTCGAGTAAATCATGACTTATTTCAAACCCTGTTTTCATGTGTTTGGGATCGCCAAATTGTGCCCTGAGTTGATGACTTTCTTCGTTTTTTCTCGGAAACGAATAGATATTTCAAGGAAAAAACTACATGGCATTCATATACTTATTGTAGGCTATCTATATGCAAAAGAGGAGTGAATTTTATTGTTTTCAGCTTTGCCGAAGATTTGTGATTTTGTTTGATTCTTGCACGGATCTGTTCTTAATAGGTTCAGTTACTTGAAGCAAGTTTTCATCGCTTAACACCTGCTTAAAGCTCGTCTTTTTCCACCATATATAGCGAGCGCAGCAGCCATTTTGTTTAAAAATTAATAGCTAAAATTTGATATTCTTGTCTGTGTGACAAACCGCTCCTTTCTAGTACCCCCTAAAAAAACAAATATATGCACATTATAGCAGACGGATTTTAATTGTTTAAGGTGACTCGCTCGAAACGCAAAATGCGCTCATCTGTGACCTGAATGCAATTTCGCAACGGCAAACTTTTGGTTATAACTTCTTAATTTTTTACTCTATTGCAATAATTCTTTTTGTATCTGCTAGTTGAATGAAGCATGGATTAATGAATATGAAACAATTGTCTTTAAAATAAATACGGGAGCCAAAATCTGGATTTGCGCAAACCCCTCATTTCATACTGAGGCCCTTCTAGAAAAAAAAGGTCTGTTTTATTTAGCTCAAAATTTTGATATCGACCTCCCTTGATACAGGCAAGAATGTGGCCAAGTTTCAAAAAATTCGTCGGAACAGAAACGCTGCAACAGAAATGCCGTCAACTTAGGAGTTTATTTCCACCCGAGGAGCGAGCGAAAGTTCTACCTTACGCGCATCGCAAGCACCCCAAATCCTCCCTTCCCTCCCCTGTCTAGCGCCTGTCCCGCAGGCAAGAGAAGCGCCGTCGCATCAAAAAGCAAAAGGAAAACAAAGTATTTAGCCAACGTTAGAATTGTAAGCTGTATTGCTGAACAGCATGAAAGAGAGCAAAATGATCTGCTGACAGTTTTTTCTCAAATTGACTTGATATAGGATGTCAACAGCTATCCACAAAATAAATTATATATTGAAATAGGTGTCACGTCCAGCGAGCAGCAAAAAGATTTTTACAGCATTTCACAATTTAGCAACAACTATATATTTTTTTTATTTTTTATTTCCCGACTGAATCAGCAGCTCAACTAACAACAGCATTACAAGAAACAAATTTATTATGCTTCTTCTTGTATTTTGTGGATTCATCCTATATGCCGTTCACCGTTTTAAATTTAGACTCTGTTTTACTTAAGTTCGATTTTAAAGCAACGTTTGGCGCATTACTGTAATTTACACCGACTCTTATGCGAAGTGGAGGAAATGAAACATTAATGTGCTTTCTTCTTGCAAAGAATAACTGGGGCATGCTTCAAATGTGCCGGATTGATATCGCAGACTATGTCGTTCCACTTGCCCGCTCTGCTTTCTGTACCAAACATGTTTCCACATTTTTCTTTCAGATTGTTTGGTTCCCCTCTTCCCCAAGCAGTGTAGCCTTTCGCCAGTGGAGTATCATCAATCCAGTAGAACTTGTTATCGACTTTGCGGACAAAACCGAGCCACGCACCCAGAGATGTGACTGTTTTTTGTTTCCTTACCAGTTCGGATATGAAGTTATTTTCGGCAGCTGATCTGATTATAGCGAGATCTCCTCCAAGCATCTGACATGTTCGTCGCGCATCGCTCCATTTCAGGGTTGGTATATTGATGACGAGGAAGCGGGAATTTCCATAGTAAACCCAACCGTTGTCTGGACAAACTAAAAAGAAGGGAATATCCAGTTTATAGCATGATCAAGGCATTTATTGGCCCACTAAAACTTGAACAAACCTTCAACACATTCACGCTAATTAGGTTTTCTTCGGCCAACTCCGAAATTAAAAGGCACACAATTGAATTAATAAGCTAGACGGTTAATGCAATTTACCTTTGCCAGTCCATTTCTCATACAAAGAGTCGATTTTGTATTTCATCTCGGTTAACATTTTTCTGTCGGCCTTTGTGAACCCCCAATTGTTGATGTTAAAGGTTTGATCCCGCATCGGCTGAGGGGTTTTGTCGCGAAGGGCTGAATTAGCGGTGGTATTATTGCCTTTTACAGAACTGCTTGAACCAAGGATAAGAACAATGAAGACGAAATTCGGCATTTTTTGAAACATTCTTCTTCTTGTGAGCCTCGAGGATTGAAAGTGTTCTCTTGATGATCCTTGGTGATCAACGAGTTACCGCTACTGCAGTTCAAGTTGAAAGCTGGCGTATAGAATCTGTGAAACAAGAACAATTTTAACGTTATGGCTTCATTGTTGTACTCGACAGACTACTGACCGACTATTCTTAGGGAAAAAACTTAATATTCAGATATAAAAATAATAGTCCATATGAGTTTGATGTATTAATGCCAGACACAGAAATTTCAGGGGAAAGGGAAGAATTGTAAATTATGCTTTGCTTTATGCTTTGCTTTGTCCTATGCGTTTTAATTTCTCCTTACACTCCTTACACTCAACACGTCACTAGCTACATATAGTCATATTCAAAACTTTACGCGCACGACAGAGACCAGCGATACAATGTGCAAATCAGTTTGGAGTTGAATTTGTTTTCAATGACAAGAATTTATCAGAGACATTGTACCTCGTATTTGGCAAGATAAATATAGAAACAAAGACTAAATTGAGTAAGTTCAATGATTTTTCGCGTTTTTGGATCGTTAGGGTGGATTTACACGGTACAACTTTTTCGCATGCGACACGCTTAAAAAATGCTTTTGACATACATACAACACAAATTACATAGTGTAAATCAACTCAAGTCATGTCGTAAGCATGCCGTAAGCGTGTCGCATGCAACAAAGTTGTGCCGTTTAAATCGGCACTCACGTGTTTCTTATAGTTAGTCGTGCCTTGGCTACGAGCCAAGCCGCAGGACTTATAAAATGGGCTCCAATACGAAAAAAAGTTCACTTTTTCAAGTGGTTTATGGCCTGAGGCGAAGCAGTAGTGACGTCATATCAGTTGCTATAGCAACTTCAAGCTCATGGATGATTTCTATTTATTTACAACATAAGAAAAAGGAAAATGACGAAACGAAACATATCAAGTAAAAGGAATTTACATTATTGCCGGGTTCGGCGAGAGTTCCATTCGATAACGATTTCGTTTTCTTTCTTTTCGAGCAACAGATGAATGGAAGTATTAAATATAAAAGTTAAAGTTGACCTTTCATTACCGTGTTTTTTTAAATAAAGATGATGATGATGATGATGATGATGATGATGATGATGATGATGATGATGATTCGCGAAATTAGACTGTTTAACCCTCGGACGTACGGGGGGGGGGGGGGGTGGTTGCCATCCCCCTTAAGGTTTTTCTCCGATATTTTCAAGACCATTTAAGATTAGCACATGCCGTTTTCTGTAGCTGTTCATTTATCCTTGAGACACATTTTTGTAAAGTTTGGCGACAACTGGTTGCTATGGTAACAAGATATGACGTCTTAAGTAACATGTGGTCAAGTCATTTTTGAAGAAAAATGCATGTTTGTCACATATAAAATGCTACCAAAAGCATCAAAATGTTTAATTGTATGTTTTTTACAACTCTAGCAAACAATATTTGCAATTTCCGCATTTTCCCGATAAATTTGAATTTTTAGTGAAATTCAAGATGGCGGCCGTCTTGGCAGCCATTTTGGATGACGTCACGGACCCCCAGCAGCATTACAACCCATAATATTTACCTTATCTTGTAGAGCACATCGCGGGCTATCGATTGGATGTAAAATATTTCCGAAACAACAACCCCCCCCCCCCCTCCCTCCCCCCTTGTACCACGGTTGGGGTATACGTTTGCGTGTACGTTCAATCATCTTTATTTATTCACGGAATCTCATTCATAAAAATGCTCTTCCAGAGAGCCGTGCAAAAATCATGCAATAAAAAATAAAAATGGTCATTAAAACTATACTAAATTACAAATGTGATAAAAAGGATTTCAGGCTTGTCTGCCCTATAATAGTATTTGATAGACTATTCCAGAGAACTGCCCCTCTATAGTGGAAGCTATTTTTCCAGCCTCAGTATGCGGTCTTGGTACAAATAAATTATATGTTGAGTTTCTTAGATTGTAAGAATACATAGAGTTTGTACTATTAAAAATTTGAGCCAAATGATCAGGTACATTTCGATTTTTCAATTTATACATTATTATGGCTAGTTGTCTTGTCCTTTGTGTTTCAAGATTATCCCACCCAAGTTCATCCAGTATCTCAACTGATCGTCTATCGTAGTTAGAGGAGGTTAATCACCCTGGCAGCTCTGTTTTGGAGGGTCTGGAGTCTGTTACACATCCCTTCTCACAACTCCCCCACACTATACTACAATAATCGAAATATGGTAGTACAAGGGAGTAGTACATCATAATTAATGTATGATAAGGTAAGAGATGCCTTACACGTTTCAGAACGCCAATCCCTCCAGAGTTTTTCTTAGCAATTTTGTCTATATGATCTCTCCAAGTTAATGATTGATCTATTTCAACACCAAGATATTTATACGTCTTATCCCCTACAAGGGGTTTGTGATCGACATGAATATTAAACTGGTGCTGAAGGTGTTTTATCCTGTATTGACTAGCTACAATCATATATTTTGTCTTTACCACATTTAGGCTACGTTTATTCGCTATTAGCCATGTATGTATTTCATGTATATCATGATTCATTTGTTGCTCCAGAATGTACTCATCAGCATGTGCAACAGTTAAACGTCCGAAGGGTTAAAGGTTTCAAATGACGTACAGTGTAGTAGCGTTCGTGAGACGGATCACCTAGTGTGACCGGAAAATGGACTGTACATGTAAAACAAATCATAACAATATATTGAATTAATTTTCATACCTTAGGGGCACTTACAAGACCCTTAAATCTTCTTAAAGCAAGACTTCACTACTCGAAGAGTTGTTGTTCTTCTTAAAAGTTAGTAAAGTGAACACTAAGGTAAACTTGTCATTAGTTACAAAGCAGTCTAACTTTTAATTACCGCTATGACTAACCATGTGTATCGACAAATGTTGATATTACCAAATGTTGATATTAAAAAAATATCATATATTACACTATTGGAGAGAATGTTTATGTCTCGAGAAGCCATAATATTTTGGTTGGAAGTACTATAGACGGTAACAAAGTTGTTTTAACTTTGTGGTGTTTAGTTTTTGCCATTCCTACGTTTTTATTTGTTAGGGTTAGACAAACATTCTAAAATCTAAACAGCTTTTTCTACACGGCCCTTCTTTAACAGTCAGGAGGGAGGGGGCGTCTCTAAGCAAAACATTGGTCGAATCATCATCACAGTGTGACGTCACGTCATAGATCATTGATTTTCAAAATGGCGGGCAAATTTGTTGTACGTTATCTCAGTGTTCCAAAATCTATGGAATTTCCTACGGTTTGGATGATTCATTTACTCAGGATTCTAAAAATATAAGAGACCTGTTTGTAATAGTTTCCAGTAACATAGAGCATTCAAAAGCGTCATATTTGGATTGGAAACCCATTCTCAAGTTGCTAAGAAGTCGGCGGAGTTTGTTCTTCTGTTAACGTTTTCGGGGAGCTCGTGCAGTGATGCGAAGATATTCTGATTCCAGAATAGGAGGTTTAGCACATGGTATATTAAGCTTGCTGAGTGTGCCGAGTTTCAATCCTTCAATGCTTGTGGTTCGTCTCATCAATCTCTTCAAAGTGAATGGATTTGCATGTGGAAAAGACACGTACCACTGCAAGCTTGATTATTAACATTACTGCTTCTGGTTGGCACCAGAGGTCATTAGCGGTAAGTGTAAGTGTCATGGTATATTAAGCTTGCTGAGTGTGCCGAGTTTCAATCCTTCAATGCTTGTGGTTCGTCTCATCAATCTCTTCAAAGTCAATGGATTTGCATTTGGAGAAGACACTTATCACTGCAAGCTTGATAATTAACGTTACTGCTTCTGGTTGGCACCAGAGGTCATTACCGGTAAGTGTTGGAATTTTTTACTTACATGCAAGTACTAACAGATACCTTATATAACATTTGTTCCTGAATTACCGTCAAGTGAACACTTCTTGAGTCGAAAATCAACAATACTTTTGAAATTTTGGATCTGCTATACAGGTCTCAGTGTACAACAGTACTGTACATCTGTACATCATGTCCACGTGGTTAAGTTTGGTTAATCTACCTCTTTTATAAAACAAAAACTGATGGCAAGCTTGAAAACTTTTGATTATTGGGTTTATGATCCAGTCTCTGGAAACCATGAATTTGCATATGGGCCGTCTGCTAGCAGTAGTTTTCATGGCACTTCTTGTGCTAAATGTTTACTTATCAGCATGATATTATGGCACATAGCACTAGTCGTGGAAACAAATAAGTGACATGTAAATACCTTCATCTGAATCGATATGGTTCCTCAGAAAACTGATACAATAATAATATTAATAGTATTAATAATAGTAATAATAATAGTAATAATAATAATAATAATAATAATAATAATAATAAAATTGTTATTACTTTAGAGTAGAATATTAATATTTTGAAATCCAGTTTGTGCAACAATTAATCCCAGATGTTCTGGAAGAATCATTTGCTTGAACTGTAATTTGAAAAGTGAATATCAAGGTTTTTGTATGAGACGTTGGGTGGCAACCAGTGAGAAAATACAAAACAGGGTATAAATGGTATTCTTTCCTAGAGGGCTACTCAAAGACTATAGTTTCCTTCAGTGATATGAGCTTTACCAGTTTGGAGATCACATGAGAGAATTTGTTCCTAAAAGCTTTTTTTCAAAATGAAACGACTTACTTGTTCAAGATGATTACGGTTATTTCCAGATTTTGGTGTTAGTGATCTGTCAAATTCTTCATATTTCCAAAGACCTTGTGTTCTTACCATTTGAAATTCATGATCATGTGAGTAATCAAATGAATCAGACATATAAATAAGTCTTTTTAAGATTTGGACTGCATACTAGATTGTTTTTCACTTTCTGTAGGTTCATCAAGTGTATTTGTTACTATAAATCTATGTTGTTCAATGGTTTAAATGCTTGGTCAAAAGCACTGTCATCATCACTGTCACTATTGACATAGGCGCCGGCATTATAAATAATCCATTGAAGCATTAGAGTTTTTAAACCTGGACAAAATTAAACGATTAAATCATCTTGCTTCTTCAACAGAAATGCTTCGTTCTACGAACCATCTCTACGGTGATTCCAAAGGAAAGAATGTATTGAATGGACAAAAATTGTTAGGAAGCTAAACGAGCACTAAAATACGATCCATTTTAAGACATTTAAGAGAAATTGTCAAAAACTGAACTATAATTATTAGCAAGGACGATGAACTTACTTTCTTTAAGATCTTTCAACTTCTTGCTCAGTCGCTGGAGATGCTCGAATGAATCATCTCATTCCAGTGAATATCTCTTAAGCCAAGTTGCATATATTTTATTGATCACCTCATTAACTAAATTGTCTCACTTTATGTTAACAGAAAAACATCTCGGGGACTTAAATAATTAAAAGGCCAAACAACTAACATTTTTTTTTTGCAATCCTGGAATATTAAAAATATCAGGCCGGTTTTTGCCATTTTGCCAGGAGCCAACGGTGACAGATCAAAACTCGGTTTCGTCCTTCCATTGAGCCCCAGTTTACCAACTACCTTATTCCCCTTGCCTCTTGTCGCTTTATACTTCCATATTGCATTTCAAAGTATGTGTTGAATCATGGTTGAACACCAGAGTCTTCGAGTAAATATATATTTCCTTATTCAGAACAGTTCAAATACAATTTGCGTTTCCAGTATTACATGATAACTAAATTAAAGCGGAGTCGATTTCTAGATTATCTGAGCAGAGGAAAACAAAACAATCACTGTTATATCTGCGTGGGGATTTTAGAAGTTTAGAGCCCTTAATTTTGTTATAACTTTCCCCTTTCAACATGAGATCGAAATAAACAAACAAAAGGCAATTAAGTTTGTCTCTGATGGTTTCTTAATCTCACATTTCGTCCGAAGCTTGCTATAGTTCATGACAGTTGTCACTATTTGCCGCTATTCAGAAAAGACAGGTTAGTATGAAAATAGAGCGAAACTGAATAGCCTGGAACTGATCCAAGGAACCTCAATCAGTAATATATCTTGCAATGTATTTCAATCTTTAATTCACGTCCTTAAACGGAAACAACGCTCCTTAGAAGATGGTCAATTTCAACCACGATAATCTTTTTTAACTTTTTCTTTTCCTATTATTCTTTGGTTTAAAACAATAAATTGCAAAACTTCTCAGAAAATCTGACAAAAAAAAAAGACATTTGTAAAACAAACAGTATCAAGTCCTGTCGGAATCCTCCTAGCTATTGTTTTCTTCCTTGTTCGCTTCTCACGTTACGAATTGAACAATGGAGGCGTTACGTATTCTCGTCGGTTAGACACAGCCGCTAATGGACACATTAACTGTTGAGCAGGTTTTAAATTAACCAAATGACAGCTAACTAATTTCAAATTCATTTGTAATATTTCAACACCTGAAATATACTAGAGGTTTAAACGAAAATGTAAAAACGTGCAATGGAAAATAAAGAGCTTAGATGAAAAATGAAAATAGCCTGAAATAGGACAGTGTAACAGGGATTTGGTGTCATTTCTAAGACCAAAAAAATGTTTTTGTATTAACAGGAATCTAAAAATATAGTCCTACTTCCATAGTGTACCAAAACTATGGACGAGTGTCTATCATAGATGGACTGGGTCCGAATGAAATGCAACTTAAAACTATCCTAGCCTAACTTAACGTTTTTCAAGTTGTTGGTTCATTTTACGTGGTCAATTTTTCTCTTTTTGTTTCCCGTGTTAATTGGGTTTTAAAGGGACATTGTTGTGTTTTTGAAATTGGAAGAAACCATCGCCAAAACTGATAGAAGCAAAGAAATATGAACTAAACAGACAAAATAACGGCTAGAAAAGTCAAAATTTCACAAGAATATATTAATGGCAAGTTTGATTTATTGAGCACCTGTCTGTAAATCAAATGGCATGAACTATTATCCATTTCATTCCTTGCAATCCTGCACTTTATCTCCAAACTACTGCTTTTGTTTTGCTCTATAGAAACGTGATGAAATAAAGATTGTAGTAGTAGTAGTATCCCACTAAGTTGTATATTTGGTAGCATTTGGCGATAAAGCGTGGAAAAGACTAGTAAGCGAAATTTTGCTATTTAGGTGTATAAAAATTTCCTTAAACCGAACAAAACATGTATGCAAGAAGGAAACCTTTGGTTCGTAATTTAAACGTTCTTTATATTTTCTAGATATTGAAATCTCCGCATAGAGATATATTTTCCTTTTTCAAAACTTCTCCAAGACATGTTGCGTTTCAAGCGAATTATTTGAGCGACAGAACACAAAAGTAGAGTGTTGTATAAGCGTGTACTTTTTGGCACCAAACGGAACTTTAGATTGTGTATGTTTCGTATTCTAAAGATCAAAATCATGAATGAGAATCATGAAAGGTCAGGAGGAACGAAACAGAGCTTATCCAGATCTCAAGGGTTTTCTAAAATGTTTTTAAATTAGTTGTGACCTCGGCGTTATCTGCTAAATTACTTTAGGTCTCTGAATTTCATATTATGTCCGCTCGCTGATTTTGTCTGTGATTACCTATTATTCCGAGAAGAAAGAAAGTTCAGAAGAAAAGCTAAATTTGAAAAAGTTAAGCCTATTAGGAATCTCAATTTGTAAATTCGATTCACACGAATTTATGTCTTGTTTGTTTGAGTTAGCCAGGGTCTATTTTAACGTGAAAAAACCAGGTGTGCTAAACACAAAGATTTTTAAATAGGTAGCAAACACGCTCCTGCATAGATTGTTCAAGCGTGTCTACCAATAAGCTGAAACTAACCTTTTCTTAACGTTTGCCTTGATGTTCTTTAAAAGAAGGACTCAGATGAATTGTTTTTTTCATTTGTTTGAACAGCGGCAATGCCAGAGAAATATCGCTAAACAACGCTACTGAGATTTGTGAAACCAGTATTAATATGTTATATTTCCCTTTTCCTTAAGGAATCAATAACGACTTCAAAGCATCTTACCAAAAAGGGAATTAAAGTGAAATCATTGTGAAATTACAGGTACCAGTGAGGAAACCTTTTAGTTTAATATTTAGTCCCATTACGCTTCTCACGTTACGAATCGAATGATGGAGGCGTTTCTCGTTGTTAGACACAGAGGACTGCCCAATGGATTCATAATTTTGAAACAAAACAAAGGATCCTGTAGTGGTTTCTTCCTATTCAGTTTTTCTAACTTGAAAATTCTTAAACTTGCAAATGCATTTATATATGTGACTAGACTGAATAAACTGAATCTGTAAAGATATCGGCCATCGTGCATTTATGTTTGCAGCACCTAAGATTCGGAATGACTTGCCAAGACAGATAAGAGAATCTAATTCAATTGATTGTTTTAAGTCTAAGCTGAAGACGTTTCTTTTTAAAAGAGCATTTTATAATTAGATGTTATTCTGAGTTTACAACTTTGTTTTAGATCGTGATTTTAAGATTTTATATTTTAAGTAACATTGAGTTAGAATATTAGTTTTTTCTTTAATATTTATCGCATTTATAATTATGATATATATTTTGTATGTTATTTCCATTTTATTGTAAGTTACTGTGTTAAGGTGCATTTGAATATATTGATATAGAATTTGCGCCATATAAGTCAATAAATTGTTATTATTATTATTATTATTATTATTATTATTATTATTACTTATGTTAAAATGAATTGGGTGTTGAAAATTTCTTTCTTATTTCTCTTCAGTGGCCTTTTGTTCCTCGAAATCTACGAAACAATCGACATAATCGTGATAACTAAACGGGGGTCCTAAATCATCCTCCTGACAGTTAAATATAAATAACACGTGTATTAAATAACTCGTTGGAAACTGTTGAGACCTCTTGCTATCATGTTTTCGTTAAGGATAAAACCTCGCCAGAAATGTGACTATCAATAAATCCCTAAATTTTAAATACTGTTAAATAACACAATACAACACTGACTTTCCTATTATCTATTTCACCTTTCGTATTTCTTTTAGGTCACTGGAATGACCATTAAAGACAATCTCTCTCACCATGGTACTAAAAGGCAAATCCATGATATGATGAAAATAATAAAATCGTTTGTAAATCCGTGGCGAATTTAGGGCTTTCTTGACTTAGCAGGTACCAGTAAATTGGTTTCATTGACTTGTTTTCTCATCACCCTAATCATTAAACAAAAATAAGTGCTAACATTGCGATGTCTATCCATTTTACATTCTCATTCTCATTCTCATCTTATGGGGAGATAATTCTGGAATATTGAAGGTCGATCAGTAAATATCTAATCTACCTCGACTTCGCATATTTGTGCTTCCTTATAGATCCGCCAAGAGTTCTGTGGTATTTGCTCTTCGTTACTTTCTGTGCTTGGAAACATTAACCAAAACATAACAAGGAATATTGTAAAAAAGTCGTTTGCATATGTTTCATTGTAGTATGATGGCGTTCATCAGAATACTTCTACAGTCCAGGGGCGGATCCAGGATTTTGAAATAGGGGGGTGAAATTTTAATTGCAATAGAACCAAAGCCTGGTTGAGGTGTTTGAGGTCAGTGCATCAGCAACATGATTGTTAGAAAAAAGAAAGAAAAGGGTCTCAGAAAAGTGGGGTGAAAATTCACCCATTTCACCCCCCCCCCCCCCCCCCCAACCTGGATCCGCCCCTGCAGTCAGCTTCCGCCTCAGTGCGATGTGGAAAAATTCAAGGTCCATTGAAATATAAGCCGACGACCAATTCTTTCATACAGTCCTTTTTGTTTCTCAATATTTTTTGTTAATTCGTGAAGGGGCTTAAAGACGGTTAAGGAGGCTCGACTCAGTTTTTCTGTGGCCAAGGGTGTATGTTTTGAAATCGCAGGGATGACATGCTTCGATTGCTTTAATACTTCACCAAGTTTATGGAATATGATTAAAGGTTTATGTTTCGCTGGTTTCCAATCGACAGCGGTTACCATAGCAACACCTGCTCATTGCCCTTTGTTTTAAACAATGTCGTTTTTCTCAATATCTAGTTGGACACTTCACAATGAAAAATCTTAATTTTGTGGTAGTCGCGTATCACTAACTGCAGACGAAGTTTCAAGAAAATTTTATAAGACGGTTTTCGAATAATTCAAAATCATTTTTTAGGACATGTAAGGCAAAAAAAAGTAAAACGCGTACCAAATTTCGTACCAAATTTCGTACGCGTACAAAATTCAAGATCGGTTAACTCGACTATATTTGCCGATGGGCAAGTTTATTAAATCATTCCTCAAAAGCTAACGATAACACAAAATAAAATGTCAATCAAACATTTATATCGAATTAAATTCACATGTTATTGTTTTCACCGAAAATTAGTAATGTGCCAAGGCTGCTCGAAAATTCTTTTAAACTCCACTTCTTCGGGTTTGACTTCCAAAGGAGGAATATCCCCCCGCATTGACATTAATGGTGAAGTTCCTCGAAGCAAGATTTCATTGCTTAAAGCTCTTCTTTTTCCATCATATATAGCGGCAACTGAGTATTCTTTGAAAACCTTTTCTTTCTATTCGGAATCTTTTAAATTTGTGTTATTATTACGATAACGAAAACCAAGCACATGGCGAGCGCAGCAGCGATTTTGTTTAAAATTAAAAGCTACAATTTGATATTGTTGTCCGTGTGACAAACCGCTCACTTCTAGTACCCCTCCTCCTAAAAATTGCACAGTAGACGGATTACCGGTATTTATAACTTAACAATAAGGGTAGTTTCTTGGTGTTGCGGATGGTGTGATCACCAAATGACGTAAAACAAAAGATTCAAAAGACACTGAACAACCCGCACCACAACACAAAAGCTAACCAATAATGGCTTCCGCAACACCAAGAAACACCCACAATAAGGGACCAAAAATACTTTCTAGTGGTGGCAGGGGAGACTTGGTGTACATAAGCAGAATCATTGCCGGTTTTTTGCCCTCTCGCCCCACCTAAAAATATGGTGTCTTGTTCTCATAGCCCCCATTCTATCAGGAGTGGAAACTGAGAGAAAGACAAAAATATTCCTGTGCCGTTTTACTAACAATGCAAGCTTCATGCCGACAGAACAATAAACTCTCATCTCTAATTTTTAGGCCAAAAAAAGGCGTCCATTACACTCATTAGATAGGTGGTATGCTGTGTAATCCCCTATCCCTACACAGGGTGGGTCCTCGTCGAGTATACACTTGCTATGATCACTTCCCTAAGAGCCACCATCTGTAAAGTGATGCTGGCATTTTTGCTGCAGCAATGACAATTGAAAGCTAGGAAGTAATTGTATTCATGAATGATAACAGTTATAGAAAACTTGCTCAATCTCTGAGCTGGACAAATCGAGATTTTGTTACCATGTACATGTGTTACACTCTGTTAAAAATGACGAGAATGCCATTATTTTAAAATTGGTGGTGCATGTCTAGGGAAGAACTGAAACAGTAACAACAATATTCCGACATAATATGACAGCACTGCATGACGGGAAAAAAACTTACAGGAGATAGCCCAAAGGGCACTTTGATTTCCTAATGTACCTTTGCGCGTGATGCCTATGCGCTTTGCCTTTTTGCGGGATTCACCGCGCGATACCTTTTTACGTAGCTGGGTCTCGTGGTTTTCTCTGTATCAGATTTGACTTATTCAATGAACGATTCCAGTGGTTTTATTTCATTTTCTAGCAATATCCTTATACTTTCTCGCTCCTTACGCATTATTTTCGCAATCATTCAACGATGTAGTAAGCTTCCTGATACTTGGAAAAAAAAAAAATCGAACAATCGCTTTTAGTGCCACTGCAGTAGAGTAAATCAATAGGAAAATTACTAACCGGTATTCAGGAAGTCAGAAACCCTGCGAAGCGCTAGTTTGCGTGGCAGGCGCTAAAAAGGGCATGGGAAAGGAGGATTTGGTGCGCGCGCGAAGCGCGTAGAACGAGCGCGGAGAGCGTAGAGAGGGGGAACCTTACGCGCTTCGCACGCATCCCAAATCCTCTCTTCCCTCCCCTTTTTAGCGCCTGCCACGTAGGCAAGCGGAAGCGCCGTCGCATCAAAAAGCAAAGTTAAACCAAAGTGTTTAGGCAGCGTTACAATAGTCAGCTGTGTTCTTGAAACGCATAAAGCGAGGTAAAATGATCTACTGACACTTTTTCTCAAATCGACTTTAGTTGGTATCTGGTCTCAATAGCTATTCACAAAGAATATTGGAATAGGTGTGCACCGAGCGAAGCAAGAAGCAAAAAGACTTGAAATATTTTACAGCGGGATTTTACAGTTGCAACCACCATTTTATTTCTCATTTTCTAACTAAATCGGCAGCTCAACTAATAACAGCATTGCAACAAACCGTTTGTTTGGCAAATGCTCCTTGTATCTTGTGTATTTATCCTAGATGCTGTTTTAAATTTAGTCTCCGTTTTAATTAGGTTCTATTTTAACCCAACATTTGGCACATTACTGTGTAATTTACACCGACTCTTATGTGATGAAAAGCAGAGAAAATGAAACATTAATTTGCTTTCTTCTGGCAAAGAATAACTGGGGCGGCACGCTTCAGAATTGCTGGGTTGGCATCGCAGAGTAAGTCGTTCCACTTGCCCGCTCTGCTTTCTGCGCCAAACATATTTCCACATTTTTCTTTCAGATCGTTAGGTTCCCCGCTAAACCAAGCAAGATATCTTTCGCCAGTGGAGTATCATCAATCCAGTAGAACTTATTGTCGGCTTTGCGCCGGACAAAACCGAGCCACGCACCCAAATCTCCGACATCTGTGACTTTTTTTTGTTTCTTTACCAGGTTGAGTATGACGTTATTCTCGGCAGCTGATCTGATTATAGCGAGATCTCCTCCAAGCATCTGACATGTTCGTCGCGCATCGCTCCATTTCTGGGTTGGAATGTTGATGATGAGGAAGCGGGAATTTCCATAGTGAACCCAACCGTTGTCTGGACAAACTAAAACGAAGGAAACATCCAGTGATGATAAACCATTCATTTACCCACAATAAAACTTAATCATGCTTAACACATTCACGCTAACGAGGTTTTCGTCTTTCAACGCCGAAGAGGAACGTAATTTAAATTTGAAACTTTTGAAAACGTAATTTACCTTTGCCAGTCGATTTCTCATACAAAGAGTCGATTTTGTATTCCATCTCGGTTAACATTTTTCTGTCGGCCTTTCCGAACCCCCAGTTGTTGATGTTAAAGGTTTGATCCATCGGCTGAGGGGTTTTGTCGCGAAGGGCTGAATTAGCGCCTGGTATTATTGCCTTTTACAGAACTGCTCGAACCAAGGATAAGAACAATGAAGACGAAATTTGGCATTTTTTGAAACATTCTTAAAGTTTTTTTTTGAGCCTCGAGGATTGAAAGTGTTCTCTTGATGATCCTTGGTGATTAATGAGTTACCGCTGCGGCAGTTCAAGTTGAAAGCTGACGTATAGAATCAGTGGAACAAGAACAATTTTCACGTTGTGGCTTACTTAACAAACTCATGCATGACTGATTAATTCTGATCAAAAAATAATAGTTCATACGAGTTTGATGAATTAATGCCAGACACAAATTTCAGGAGAAAGGGAAGAATTGTAAATTATGTTTTTCTTTCTTCTCGTAGCTTAATGCGTTTTAATTTCTCCTTGCGCTTTTAAACGCTGGACTAGCTACATGCATAGTCTATTCAAAACTTTACGCGCGCGACAGAGCACAGCGATACAATGTGTAAATCAGTTTGGATTTGAATTTGTTTTGGGACGACAAGAATTTATCAGAGACATTCCACCTCGTATTTGTCAAGATAAATACAGAAATGAAGACTAAATTGAGTAAGTTCAATGATTTTTCGCCTTCTTTTGGATCGTTACGGGTTTCCAATCGTTCAAAGTTAGTAAAAAACTTTATTCGAATTCAGTGAACACTATAAGGTACATGTATTGATAAACTTGTCATTAGTTACAAAGCAATCTAACTTTTAATTACCGCTATGACTAACCATGTGTATCGACAATGTTTTTACCAAATGCTGATATTAAAAAAATATCATTATTTCATTATTTTAAACTATTGGAGACAATGTTTGTGTCTCGAGACTGAGCCATAAGCAATATTGCATGGTTGGAAGTACTACAGGCTGTAACAAAGTTGTGATGTTTTGTTTTTGCCATTTTTACTTTTTTATTTGTTTCATCCAGACATGTATCACCAGACGTCATCAATGTAAAGTCTAAAATTTCAATAAACAGCTTATTGCCGCCTACACGGCCCTACTTTTAGGGAAGTGGTCATAACAATTATACTCGATGATGACCCGCCTTGTGTAGGGGTAGGGAGGCTAGGCAAGATACCACCTATCTGATGAGTGTAATGGACGCAACTTTTTGGCTTAAAAATTGGAGATGAGACTTAAATATTCTGTGTGCATGAAGCTTGCATTGCTAGTAAAACGGCACAGGAAGATCTGAATCTTTTTCTCAGTTTCTACTACTGATATAATGGGAGCTATACCAACAAGACATCATCATTTTAGATGGGGAAGGGGGGGGGGGGGGGGGGTACATAAAGAGACCACCAGTCTTTTTGTAAAATAGTGGGTCCTGTACGAGTACAATAGTTTTGACCATTTCACTTAAGAGATTCTTCATAACAGCAATAGTAATCGTCGTGCTAAGTTTAACGTTATAATACTGCTTTGGGAATATAGCATATTAGAATTTATGCCTTTCCCACTGGGCTATTTCTTTCAACATACATTATAGGCAAGTGCTGTATTGACTGAGCTTGTTTACTGGGCAACAATATGTTATTTTACTCACACAACACGATTTGGAGTAAAATGGCTGAGGGAAATCCCAAAGCCGGTTTTATTAAAATAACTTTGTAATTCATATGAAATATCTTCAAATATGTTAGAAATATTTTGGCCCAGTAAAGGTGAGGGCCACAAAAACGCGCAACGCCAGACGACTTACAAACTACATTCATGCAAAGAACGCAGCCAGGATCAGGGGAGGAGGTGGGAGTTCAAATACAAGCGTCCTCACTCGATGAAAAATTTTGAGTGGATGCATACCACATGCGAGAGGTTACCAAGCAAGGACTTCACCTAGAGGGAAGCAATGAATTGACACCCCCTCCTTCCCTTCTCACGTGACATGCGTTATGTGACATTTATTTACGTTACTATAATAAGCCCAGTGGGAAAACATAAAAATTCTATTCGCAAGCAAATATTCCATTTAATTTTTATTTGTCGTTGCGGCTAAGCGGTCTCCACGTGTGAAAAAAAAAAAACAAGTCAGTAGTTTTCACTCAGAAAGAGAGGATGAAAGTTCGATTGCGTTCGATTAGCGAATGTTCAATTAGATACCCCAGGATTATTAGCAAATACAGACAATACTTTTAAGGAATCAAAAGTAGTCGGGGCATGACACTGCAAATCAATTAAATTCATTAACGTAGTATAAAATTGATGTAATGACAACATCAACCCGAGGCACCACATTTCTTGGCGGTCTCTGATTTTGCAACGAATCCAATCGAAAATGGGAGCCGTCGTGTTTATACTATGTTTCAGATAACTGTTTAAGAGAGGATCCATCTGAAAACCATGCAATATAAAAATATGAGTCTACATCGCACATCTCAGATTTCAATAATATTTTACATGGGGTTATACATCGAGGTAATAATACAGTGGGGTGAATATTTTCTCAAAATTCTATAACGCGCAGAAGATATTAGAATCAACGTGATCCAGGGTACTTGTGGGTCGAAAACTACTAGAATTTTGATCCAAGTTTAGTCAAAAATATTTCTTAAAGGATTCACCCTTTCCAACTCAAATTAAGTGTGAAAGTGAAATGAGCAAATATGATTTCAACGATAGTAACAGTACTCTGAAGCATTCTGTGGTTTAGTAGCAAACCTACTTTGAAAATCAGCCTTTGCGGACTTTGTGTCACCGTAAAGATTCTAGAGTAAAATTAGCTTTGAATATCGCCGATGCGGCGTTGTTTACAAAGATGAAATAACAATTATTTTTTTAAACGATTATTGAGAAGAACGCACATGCAAAAAAAAGTGTGTAAAGTTTAAGCGGCAGGCAAAATTTTAGTGGCCAAAAATGTACTACATGCGAGTACCAAAAACAATGATTGAAAACGAGGCCATTTGAAACATGAATAGTTTAGCAAGCTAAAAGCTGCTAAAAGACAAATACATGCTCCAAAGAGAAAACCAATGAAAATTTAATTTCTAAAGTAACTATAGATATGATTTGTCTAGCTACTTACTGCCTCTGAGAGCAGACTTAAATTTAGAAAAATAAGCCACTTGCCTATGTTTATCGTTCAGATCGATCTATCAAAGCCAACACGAGTGAATAAACAAAGAAAATAACAAAATACGAACCTTTCCTTGGGCAGTGTTGTCTGGTTCTGTATTGTTACTTTTATAAGCAATTATATAAGACTTATATACATAACTGTTTTGTGTTACAAACCCAAGAGCATCGAGGAGAAAGTTATTTTGATCTGGCGCCATTTTGTTTATCACTAGTGCCCAGTTTCTACTCATCCATGTACTGTCTATCCCTGGACTGGACTACCGACTACTGGGAAAGACAGGTCTATTGTAAGCATCGGTCCAGACGGTAATCGGCCAAAATATCCCAGATTAATTAAACCAGGTAACATTAATATCAGATACCGTTAATTCAAATAACTTTCTATTTTCAAGATGTGCTTTTTTATGACTGTTCTTGGTAAGCTGGAATTAAAACGAGAATACAATGATAACTCGTAATTGTATACATAATACGTTATTGTGCTTCTTTTGTGCACATTTTTCTAACAACATCGCCCGTGTGTTTTTGTAGACTGCAAAACAATCGAATGCGCTCCTCAACCCCAAAGCTCGTGGGAAGGGGGAGGGGAATAGGCTTGGTGAGGGCCAATCCTTGCGCGCGAACTTCACGCGGCATCTCTCCCCACACTCGGCCGACCAAGCCTTCGCGGCTTTTCGGCTGATTCTTGTAAACATAACGACTGCTTTGCTGTCTAGTGTTTCTGAGACCCACCCTTCCTACTTCCAGGAATGACACGGTGGGACACCTCTTACACATGAATGCACCGCTGTCGACACTTGTGGACAACAATCATTTTCAATTATAGGTAATTTTCTGCACGAGTTTGTAATTTTGCGCTCAAACTAAACACGATTTTACGAAGACTGGAAGGGCCTATTTGCATGCGAGGAAGATAATTCTAGCACTATATATATATACTAGGTTCTTTCCAGAAAGTGAATTATCTGAATGCGACATTTTTTTCCGTTTTCATTTCACACGCGAAGGAATATAGCACTAATCAAGTGCTAACTCTTAACCCTATTCAGCCGGGGGGGGGGGGGGGGGGGCTAACTTTCAACATTCCTAATTTCTTTAATATGTATTTAAACGCCATCAAACTTTGTGACTTATCCTGAAATTTATCTGACAACAATTTCATATGACAATGTATTGATCACGTGACTTGATGTTTCCATGGCAACAAGATTTTGACAGCCATGTTGAAATTTGCATATTTGCACCTTTGAATGAAGAAAAACAATGTTTATTGGTATATTGTTTACGTCATTTAGCGTTTATATATTGGTTTTGATTAATTTTTTGTCAATTTTGACGGTTTTTAAGAGGTTTTAAAAAATTTCAGAAATCCAAGATGGCGGATACAAGATGGCTGCCGTATAACTAATTACCTAGTAACTGCGTCATACGACGTCATCGTTCCATTGTGCGGACCGCAAAAGAGACAGTTTTGGACATACTATGTGCCCTCTAGGTTTCGTTGTCATAGCCTTAATGTTCTTGAAGTTACGAAGCGGGGGCCACATTTTGCCCCCCCCCCCCCCCCCCCCCCCCAGGCTCAGGAACTAAAAAAAAGCCCAGGCCGAATAGAGTTAATGACCATAACTTTAGAATCATCATAACCTTATAACCCTGAGGGTAGAAAACATGTCGTTCTTGGATGATCTACCTGCTTGGACGATCCTATTGCTGGAATCATCCTAGCGCTACAACTCTTCGCATGTAAACTGAAAGCGGGAAAACATTCAGTACGTACATCCTAGTGCTAAAATCAACCTCTTGTTTTTCTTTGCAAAGAGGATCTGATGAAATGAACAATTTCCAAATAAACCGTAAGCTGGAAGCGTAGTAATGGTGCTTGTAGATGGTGGAATTACAAAGTTAGTTTGTTGTAAACCCTTTGGCGCAGATGGTATCTCTCCGAACGGTCAACTACTGCCTCGGCATCTTCTTTTTCGAGGTCTACCACTGCTGCTGGTAACTTGTCGATTTTTTTCATTGCAGCCAATCTCGAAAAGTAGCTGGTAACTTGTTGGGAGGTTAGCCACTCGTCTTTGCCAAATACTCGAACGCCATCCTAGTTATGGAATGAGCGCATTCGTGCTGATGCTTCTACTGGAGTTACTTTTCGACCAGTTTCTTCGCCAATCATAAATTGTTCCAGCAGGAAGCTCTTAACTTTGGCGGAAAACCTGTTTCTGCGTTTCGAGTTTGTTAGCGCCCACCCAAGAACCAAATTATTTTGCGTTTCTTCGGAAGACGAGTTTGCCATTGACGAACAGGAGGGGTTCTGTGGTTTCAAAGATGAGCAATGCCGGGCCCATTTGCGTCTGATTTGATCATATTGCGACTCTTCATGAAGTTTAAATTCATGGCTTCCAAAGTCCAGGTGCCGGTGAAGATTTCGATTGGTTCTGAAAGCCTTGATACATCCCTCTTCAGGGCAGTTGAACCAGTCATGGTCCTCGTCGAATGTAGATGAAGTAACGGGTTCGGTACCTGGATCATCAGACACCTTCTTGGCAGTTCTCTTTAACATCCCAACCGTCTCACCTGGTTCACAAAAAGGCAGTATGACGTTGACCCCTGTGACGCCTTGTGGCCTACCCATCTTTATCAGCTCTTGCTCAGAAAAGAGAAGATATTCCAAGATATTCCACTTCTGAAATATTTGCTGCGACATAAGTTTTGTGACCCCTTTAGTTGGTTTTTGCTTACTGTCATGTAAGGGGTATCGACATATCTTGCTTGGCCGCTATCCTAAGCCTAATTCATCCCTATGTTGTGGACAAATAGTTAAAGAGTCTGCGTCTTCTTGGAACAGCCCACTCCTGTACAGGCAAAGTTTCCATTCAAGTTCGGCTCCCTCAGCCGTAGTTTTGTAGCAACCCTTTAGATGCCGGACTTGCAACATCTTTTTTACAGGTTTTTAACGGCAGAAGGGTTGTCGGTCCTTTATATCGGCTAGATTTGCCGCATTCTTTTTTCGAATAAGCTCTAAATGAGCACTGAGCCATGATTTCAAATCTGAAATCTGAAATCTGATACGTTGTGAAAATGTTACACCTGCAATTGGGTCACAGGTCAAACTGTCACGCAATTATCTCTTCCAGGTGTCAGTCATCGCTGGTTTCCAGTAGAACAGAGAAGTACAAATACTGTTTGATTTTCTTGAATAGAAAAAAAAAGAGTTATTTTCCTTTCTGGTGAAGAAAATGAGTTTTATACTAGGCTGTAAACTGCAGTGAAAACGCTAAATCTTGATGTATTCAGTGTTGTCTACTCGTGGGATCACATCTGTTCATCGATCACGATTATCATCAGTTGTGTGGGAAATGCATCAAAATGAAGCTTCTACACTAAGCGAGGTATGATAACTAAACTGCAAGAAAATACATTTGTAACAGTAAGCCAGGTTCATGTGTTTGCTTTGTGGTGGATCGATACGACCAGAAAGTTGGTACGTTCTTTACTAGTATTTGTTTTCGTTCAAATTGAATTAAATTTACGTTCAAGCGCAAAGTTAACAACTCGGATAGTAGGAATCAAAATAAATTGCTGTTGCAAAATATGTTTTAAAACATTGTTCCGTTTCTCCAGTAAAGGAACATTTCATTTAGTTACATTAATTTCGATTAATAACGACTTTCTGTGGTTGCCCTCATTTGCATATCGCCGTAGAAAATATGGAATAAATACCATTTTTGCCTGCCGATACTGTTATGCTGCTTACACTTTACACAATTTTTATTTGACAAACGGAAATTCCACGTATTCAGTTATCTCTAAATAGTTTTAAAATTTATCGGGAAGACGCCGCATCTCTACAAACAGCCGCCATAAAGACCGTACCTTTCCTGTACAAGTTTCGCTTGGCAAATTTAAACTTCTTGTCAAGACAAACAATACAAATGAGAATAGTTAAGTTTACATTTTTCTTTTGTTAAGGGTTTGAACTCTTGATGGTAGTAATATCTTTTTATTTCGTGGATTATTTTGCTTGTACCAGATGATCAAACATTGACATTTTTTTTACTTTAAATCTGAGCCCATTTTACTGTGTGGCAGTTTGATTGACATTTCTCCGAAACAATGGACATTTGAGTCAAACTGTTGTACATAGTATATAAGGTAGTGAAGATGCATATGTGTGCTAAATTTGAGGAAATTCGGAGAGATGCACTGTAGACCCGTCTGCATGGTTCTCAGATGGACTCTCTCTTAATAGTATGTTGCGTGGGTGCAATTAAAATTTCTGATCTGTTAGATATAGTTTACACACTTCTAAATCAAATCACTGAACCTTACCGACCTTACCGTTCTCGTTCAACGGGATGCACTCATATTTTGTTTTTTGTTAGTCCATCCATGTCGATTGACTAAGCCGCAGTACTGAACTCGAAATGGCGAAATGCAAAGGGCAAATAATCTTCAAAGCATAAATTCACTTTTAAATTTTAAACGTTTCGTATGCTAGCTATCGCCGGTGAAAAAGGTAGCTATCGTGTTCATTATTTTGTATATTGCGTGCAACTGAGACATGTTATAACTACTCTTATTTAAAATAAACCCACTCAGCGTCAATTGGTCAAACTATACAATGTTGGTTTCAACTCTCTTTGATAATGCATTAAAGCGCCCTTTTATTTAAGAGAAACAGCCCATGTAAAGCAGCTGATCATTTTGTTCGCTAAAGCTTGCAGTGATGACATCTACCAAAAGGTAAGTCTATTCTTGCTTCAAATTTGCACCGTGCCGAATCAAAGAAAAGAATCATCGTTAAAGCATTTAAGAGTGGTTAGGGCGCTGGACTTAAGAATCAGGAATAACCCCATGTATAAACAACTCGTTAAAATACCACGAAATACTATCAAAGGGAATCTATCTTGGGAAAGAATATACATGAACTGTTGAAAGTCCTTCAAACTACTCGCACATGGATTTTTCTTTTCTGAGGCAATAATTCAAAAAAATGCGTACCTGAAGAGCAAATGAAGTGGCCAACTTTTAGTCAATACCTCTTACTAACCGAGTTCGAGGGCCGTACTGTAAATTACGGCCCGCGTTTTTCCCCTTCGATTTATGGCCCAAGCGCGAAGCGCGCGGGCCATAAATCGAAGGGGAAAAACAAGGGCCGTAATTTACAGTACGGACCGAGAAAACGAGGTTAGTAAGATATTTATTATATCTCTAAATCGGAAAAGGAAAACCTTTCAAGTCAAAAGATAGACGGCTTCATTTGACTGACGCACGTCACAAGAAAGCAAAGGGCAAATTTTATTGGCTTTCAAAAATAGTGTGATCGGTCCTCGATTCGGCGTGAACTTGCGTGGCTCTTGAATGAAAACTCTATAAACGAATTAATTTAATCTTCCATGTGTTCGGTAGGACGACGGAAACCTGACATAAGGTAGTTTTCTTTGAAAAGGATTCTTAGTTACTGGCGAAGACAAGCAAGGAAAAGAAGAATGAAAACGCCGCGATAAAATCGCCAAAACAAACGTGTTTGTCAAACGGGAAAATGTGGCAGCACTTCGGTCTACAGCGGTGAACGAAGAAACTCTCAAACTTCTAAAAGGACACTGAAAATATCTCGTCATCAAATACTGCAAGTTGTTTTTGGCTTTTTGTGTGCTTTAGTGGCTTCATGCCGAACTTTGTGCGTCGATGAGTTTGAATTTCAATCGCACCTGACAAATTTTCAGCGTGAGCTGCAGCAAGAGCGTATTTGCAAATACGCAAAATTGTTTTCATGGACTCCACTACAAGGACAAAAATTTCGCTGGGGAATCAAGGTACACTTTCAGCGTAATTTTGTAGCTTCAAGTCTGTTCTTATTAGAGCCACTGCCACAAACGATAACTCTGAACTTAAGTTTATAACCAGACAAAAACTTGATCAAACTAAGTTAAGCTTAATTTAAGCTTAAGTTTTGCCGATGGAAGTCGTTTCAAGTTGTTTTGCAGCTTTATGTTTTTCATAGAGACATTTTCTTACGAAGAAAGACTGTTTTGTTAATGCTTAATTAAATTGTAAGAGTTAAACGAATTTGCCGTGTTACTCGAGTTTTTATAACTTACAGCCTAAAACCAAAATACCAAAACAAAAAAGCTTTACTCGAGAAAATTGTCAATGCTTTTTATTCGTAGCTAATCAGTTTTTTTGCTAAAGTTGTATTTTAATTTCATCGGAGAGTTTTTGTAACCTGGCATGTTAACCCACTTATAGCTCCAAACGTTTCCTCTGGATAATTTTTAATGTAGAAAACAACTTTTGTAAGCGTGTGTTAGGCCTGTTGCTGAGACTCTCAAATTTAGCGGGCCGTACTGTAAAATACGGCCCGCTAAATTGACCAATCACAGCGCGCGTACTAACTAAGAGATATAATAAAACTGCAGAATACCCGCCACTTCATGCATCTCGTTGAGTAACAAAAGTGCCATTGTGTTATGCCTCGTTCTACAAAGCATTTCGACACATGTAAATGAAGTGGTCAGGAGTGGCGGGGTATTCTGCAACTAATCCCAACTTTTTATAATCCATTTTGCGAGATTTAAATATAAAATTTTAAAAGGAATGCAGGGTTGTTGCATCTCGCCAATGTAACAAAATGGCGGACAGTGTTGTAACGAGATACCGTACGTGACGGCATGGACAGTGCGTGACTGGACGTGACGGCATGAGCAATGTAATCCTATGCCCCATGATTATGTCTTGAGATCCAATTACTGTATATTTATATCAGACCCAATATTAAAACCTAGCTAGACTTTAACGCTAGTGCTCTTTATGCTCGTGCTAAATTGAAGTACCCGACTTTATGACATGGATGTCAATATCGGACTCATTAAAGCGACGAATAGTCAGAGAAAACAGAATTTAGCTTACCGCCCTCGTCGGCACTTGAGATCCATGACCCACACGTGGTTAGCAAATGGAAAAAAATTTCGTCTCGCGTGGGACAATTACGCGCTCGCCACTGAGCTAAACATAAAGGAAGGAAAGGTGCGAGTGGCGACGTTATTGACTGTGATTGGCAAGGAGGCACAGGACGTGCACTCAACTTTTACCTGAGCGATAAGCTACCGGCCCATGCTACAGCCGGAACCAAACCCGGTTTGGCTGTAGCATGAACAATAAACTAATGGGTATTTGAATAAATGTTTTCATAAAAAGGAATTGGTTGTCCTTTTTTCTGTGAGTTTATGTAAACAAAACAAGATTTGCATTTTATAGTTCTAACTTCACTCGCGTCGCTTTGTTATACGAAAATGTCTGAGTGTGCATAAATAATTACAATCGCGTCTTCCAAATTTGTTTTTCGGGAAATATTAGATACGCAACTGTGGTGTATTTAATACGGGAATTGGTCATACTAGTTTTTGTAGTCTAAGAAAAAGTTGTCAGTACACTGGTTATTTCAAAGCGCAAGAAAATCGCCGCTAAATTGCATGGAGGTCTAGTAAGATTTTTTCAGATGGCGCGAAACGGGAAAGAGCCCAACCGTTTGCATCGGGACTACTAAACAGAAGGACTGATTTAAAGCCTGGAATGGAAGAGGGGAGGGGCGTGCAGGGAAGGATATGGAAAACAAGTTCTGTCCTCCCCCCCCCCCTCCTCCATTTATTTGAAATTGCTGCCTCAGAGAAGTTACACTGGGATCAGGGTGAGAGTATTTTAGTTCTATATCTAACCGGCTTAAGACGAATGTCGCCAATCATATCCTTATTGAAAGTAAAGGTTTGCTTCAATATGTAGAACGGTGGGTATCCATCTTCAACTCAGTGAACTGAGTCAACAAAAGCCTGAGGATTTTTGCATTGTACAAAGCTTTGCTGGCTAAACTAGGAAACTTTTTTGCGGACGCAAATGTTTACCAGTTTAGAAAGAAACATTTGTTGCGGACGCAAATCTTGCTTCACAGACGCAAGGAGATGTTATTGAATTAAGTAAAAAACATTCTTACTTCACCCGGGACGCACATTTTGCTTCCGAAACAATAATTCCCAGTTAAGTCACATTAGAAGAAACCGTGTTTCCGCAAAAAGGTTTCCAAGTTTTAGCCAGGCGTTTATAAAATTGTATAAAAGGACTTGAACAACACTTCTCAATTACAACCACCATTTCATTTAATTTTTTTGTTTTCCAACTGTAAATCAGCAGCTCAACTAACTATATTGAAACAAGCGAATGCCCCTTCTCCTGTTTTGTATCTTCGTTCATCTAGATCTTAAATGTCGTTTTTGGTCAAGTTAGTCTCTGTTTAATTACAAATAATAAGTTCTGTTGTAACCTTATAGTTCTTTAATGCGTACCGACTTTACTGCTGACTTTCGTACGATAAAAAGCAGAGGAACGAACCATTAATTTGTTTTTTTCTTGCAAAGAATAACTGGGGCTTTCTTCAAATTTGCCGGACTGACATCGCAGAGTAAGTCGTTCCACTTGCCCGCTTCGCTACCTGTACCAAACATGTTTCCACATTTTTCCGACAGTTGGTTTGGTTCCCCACTTCCCCAAACAACGTAGCCTTTCGCCAGTGGAGTGTCATCAATCCAGTAGAACTTATTGTCGGCTTTGCGGACAAAACCGAGCCACACACCCCACTCTGTGACTGTCTTTTGTTTCTTTGCCAGGTTGAATATGAAGTTATTCTCGCCTGCTGATCTGATTATAGCGACATGTTCGTCGAGCATCGCTCCATTTCAAGGTTGGAATGTTGATGATGAGGAAGCGGGAATTTCCATAGTGAGCCCAACCGTTGTCTGGGCAAGCTAAAACGAAGGAAACATCCAGTTATAATTATAAACCATTCATTCACCCACCAATAAAACTTAACCACGCTTAAAGTATATTTCAGTACGCTAATGAGGCTTTCGTCTTTCAACACCGAAGAGGAACGCAATTTAAATTTGAAACTTTTGAAAACGCAATTTACCTTTGCCACCTTTCTCATACAAAGAGTCGATTTTGTATTTCATCTCGGTTAACATTTTTCTGTCGGCCTTTCCGAACCCCCAGTTGTTGATGTTAAAGGTTTGATCCATCGGCTGAGGGGTTTTGTCGCGAAGGGCTGAATTAGCGCTGGTATTATTGCCTTTTACAGAACTGCTTGAACCAAGGATAAGAACAATGAAGACGAAATTCGGCATTTTTTGATACATTCTTAAAGTTTTTTTTTTGGAGCCTCGAGGATTGCAAGCGTTCTCTTGATGATCCTTGATGATTAATGAGTTACCGCTGCGTCAGTTCAAGTTGAAAGCTGACGTATAGAATCAGTGAAACAAGAACAATTTTCACGTTGTGGCTTACTCGACAAACTCATGCATGACTGATTAATTCTGATCCAAAAATAATAGTCCATATGAGTTTGATGAATTAATGCCAGTCACAAATTTCAGGAGAAAGGGAAGAATTGTAAATTATGTTTTTCTTAGTCTCGTGCCTAATGCGTTTTAATTTCTCCTTGCGCTTTTAAACGCTGCACTAGCTACACACTAGACCCAATATTATAAAACCTAGCTAGACTACAACACTAGTGCTCTTTATGCTCGTGCTAAATTGAAGTACCCGACTTTATTACATGGTGTGGGAGTGAGAAACGATCCTACACTTACAAGTGGACGTCAATATCGGACTCATTAAAGCGACGAATAGTCAGAGAAAACAGAATTCAGCTTACCGCCCTCGTCGGCACTTGAGATCCATGACCCACACGTGGCTAGCAAATGGAAAAAATTTCGTCTCGCATGGGACAATTACGCGCTCGCCACTGAACTAAACACAAGGGAAGGAAAGGTGCAAGTGGCTACGTCGTTGACTGTGATTGGCGAGGAGGCACAGGACGTGCACTCAACATTTACCTGGGAGAGTGCGGAGGACAAACAGAATATCAAACCCGTGCTCGATAACGAAAAAACATTCCCTTTGAGAGTTACCGTTTTAACAGACGCGGGCAGGAAGCTTTGTGAAACTTACGACCAGTACAAGACGGAGCTGCGAAAACTGGCTGACGGTTGTGAGGAGGAGCGCGGGCTCATGCTTAACACTGACAAGATCAGGCTAATGCAGACGGAAGTGTCGGCCTTCATAGGGCATGTGGCAACCAACACGGGTCTTCGAGTTGACCCTGCGAAGGTCAAGGCTATTGTAGAGATGCCAGCCCCCACCGGTAAAGCAGGGGTTCAGCGGTTTCTAGGCTTTCTAGGCAACCTGCACGAGCCATTGACCATTCAGTGTGATGCGTCCCAGACAGGACTAGGGGTTCCCCTGCTACAGAATGGACAACCTGTGGCCTACGCGTCCAAGGCACTTACATCAGCAGAGACACGCTACGGGGAAAAGCGCTATATATATGTTTATGGAGGAAAGAAACAAATAAACTACGCTTTCATCCCGACAAGCCTGTTTCGTGGTTGCCCACTCATCAGGGGATTCAATGAGTGGGCAACCACGAAACAGGCTTGTCGGGATGAAAGCGTAGTTTATTTGTTTCTTTCCTCCATAAACATATACTTCGCTCTACATTAATGTATTGAGCACTGTTTTACGAATATCCAGTTCTACACTTATATATATATATATATATATATATATATATATATATATATATATATATATATATATATATATATATATATGTATAGCTTGATGGCTATACAATCTTGAAATATATAGCTTGAGCTTGATGGCTATACAATCAGAGCCAACAAACCTAGCTAGACTACAACGCTAGTGCTCTTTATGATCGTGCTATATTGAAGTATCCGACTTTATTACATGGTGCCCGGGAGTGAGAAACGATCCTACACTTACAAGTGGACGTCAATGAAGTCAGAGAAATCAGAAATGGCCACAGGATTCAGCTTACCGCCCCCGTCGGCACTTAAGATCCATGACCCACACGTGGCTAGCAAATGGAAAAAATTTCGTCTCGCATGGGACAATTACGCGCTCGCCACTGAGCTAAACAAAAAGGAAGTAAAGGTGCAAGTGGCAACGTCATTGACCGTGATTGGCGAGGAGGCACGGGACGTGTACTCAACTTTTACCTGGGAGAGCGCTATATTGAAGAACCCGACATTAGTGTCTAATCAGTTTCTAATTTTCTAAACATTGTTTTCGCCGGCCTTCAAAATTTTGCCAAGTCTTTTCATTTGGCATTCTCTGCAAGCCTGAAAAACAAAGCGTTTACGTAGCTTGAAAACGATCTATATCGTTTCCCATTTGCAGTGCGATGGTTGGAGCGAGGGTTTAAACACGAAGTTCCGGTATAAAAGGAGCCTGGCCTGGCCATTCTCACCTCCAGTCGTCAATCAACCACTGAAGCATTAACAACTGACAAACAACATGCATCATTACTAAGACCATTGCTAACACAATTTGGTAAAACTTTATGAAAGTTATATAAGAAGTCTTTATGAACTTCTATTTCTTTTTTTGCTTAGGTAAAATCTTGGTTTATTAGATTTTTGAAGCAAATTATATTTAATGTACGCGCAAGTTAACCACGTTTTGTGACTGAAAGACGCCTTAATTCGCATTTCACACCCGAAAGGTGTGAAATGGGGGAGGAGCTAAGCCTTTTTCCGGAACTTCGTGTTGATCGCGCGTGTTCCCGTTGTCGTCCGCGTGACCTGGTCCAGTCTCCAACGTCTCTCGCCTCAGCCGGGTACTCGCCGGGTACCTGCTTATTGATGTCGGATGAGAGAAAGCGGAAAATGTCTTTGTTATCAGCTAAAGACATTGTCCCAGCAGCTGATCGAATAAAGCCGTACGTTAGAAGAACTCCTTTGGAATTTTCTTACTGGTTAAGTGAAGTAGGAAAAACGAAAGTATATTTAAAATTAGGTGAGTGTTTTTAGTGCCTCTTTCATTCTTTCATGATCTCTCGAGCTCCACTGATCGAGCGGCCAAATTCAAATCAAAATTCAAAAAGACACACATTTATTGGCTAAACTACAGAAATATAAACTTACCACCTGAGGCCGGCCTTTTAAGCCATTGCTGCAGGCCATTCCTAATTAGCCATTCCGCCCTATCAATATAGCGCTTACAATTTCTTTATGGCATTTATTGATTTAAGTTATTAGTGATTTAAGCTTAAGTTAATTAATTATTATTGCTTTATTTATTTGTATTGTATGATTGTTGTCTAGTGTCATTAATATTTTAAGGTCCTTCTAGTATCAGTAAACTAAGCTAAATTCAGTGTAAAAAAACTAAGTAATATAGTAACTAAGAATACAGGGCCACTTTTGTAGAAGTATTACCTTATATAGCAGTCAATAATTCAACAGATGGATATGATTTTAAAGTGCCTATCAGCCCTAGAAAGTTATTTTCAGAATCAACTCTATGTACACTGAATAGTCGAATGGTAAAATATTTTTTGTTTTGAACGTCGCGTTTGTGAGTTATAAAGATTTGAATTTACAAAATGCTAATTAGATGACGTCAACCCGGGAATTTGCCATTATTTCTACGTCAATTACAATGCCCAGTTTACAGCTTGAGGATAATAAATTTGATAAGTACTAAAAATAAACTGTGGATAGTCAATTGACTCGTAAAAAAATATCACTTTTGGGTTCGCGATTGAGTCCTCCACTCGGCAGTCAAGTGCACAGGCGAGCCATCGAGCCATCGAGCCATCGAGCCTCCGAGCCACTCAGCAATATACCTTACTCGTTCTTTAAACACTCAAGCCTTCGTAGCACTAATAAAAATGTTTCGCTACTAACTGAAGAACAATTCTAAGATTTTAACGATTTGACTTTTGCCGCAGCACGTTTTAAAAGTTAAACCAACCGCTCATCAAAGAAACAGCGGCAATTTGTTAACATTGAATAAAACGTTCCCACTAAAAAAAAAATATACTTTCTATTTTTTACATTGGAAAGCTTACTGAAGTAAAAAACCTCATACACAACCGATTGCCGCTTGCGAATCGGAACGGGAAAAGCCGTTCTGACGGTTTGTTGACATTCGTGGTCGCGAGCGAAAATATGCTAATGAAACCGCATGCGACCTGCTAATCTACAAACTCGAGGGTATTCAATCGAACAAATAAAACACCTATCCATTTCAATTTGTTTGTCGTTGTTTTTTATTTAAAAACCTATGATAAGAACATACAAGGAAAGCGGTAGATAAGCGAGAGCAATTAAGCTAATAACAATAGACTTAACATTGTTTTAAAATTGGCGAATAAAATATGCTACACAACACCAGGTTTAGGAATTTTGGTCAGCAAAATAAATTGCTCATAACTTTATGTTTCGTTGACAATTTGTACGTTTCAAACTAACAGCTGAAATATTTCAGCGCTATTGAAGCCGATACGATACTGCCCTTTGAAGCTTGTAAAAGAAATCAAACACCGAGCTAAGATCGGCGACGAATGGCGATGAATGAAGCGTAGGAACGTGACCAGATGCCGCTTGTAAAGAAAATTCCGTCCGAAACCCATTATTTGCCAATACTTTAACAGAGCCTTTAATTTAAATTTCGCTTTCAGGTTTTCAAAGGCAAATCAACTATTTGAACCTGCAGATCCGAAATAAAAGAGTAAGTCTTATAAAGCTTTTTAAAGCCCCGTTGCCGCCGCCATTCAATCCCGGATGGGGGGGGGGGGGGTACTCCCTATCTATACGGGGATGCTTCACCCGAAAGGAGTACCTTTTTGAGGGTGGAGGTATATGAAAGGGTCGTGATTTCACAAGTTGAAGTATATGAAAGGGTAGGGGTTTCACGAAGAATAGGAAAGGGTACAGAAAACACGCCGTTGAGGCGTAAAAAAGGTCGGGAAAACTGCCATTTAAGTCTTATAAAGAGGGCCTTTCAAAATATATCAAACAGACGCACGTAAGGCTATATGAAAGGGGTACCATTTTCATTGAAAGGTATATGAAAGGGGTACCATTTTCAATGAAAGGTATATGAAAGGGGTATCTTTTCTGTCAAAAACGGTATATGAAAGGGTAAGGGTTTGAACCTCGGGGCGGAGCATCCCCGTACAAAACTTTGAAACTTTGTCGAGTACCCCCCCCCCCCCCCCCCCCCCGGGCATTCAACTGAGCGACATTTGATACCGCCGACAAAGAATAGCACTTGAAGCGGCAAAGAGTTAATTCTCGTCAGAAATCCGTTTCTCCGCTTTATCTCAACCAAAACCTTCGTTTAAAGGCTCATTTTAAAGCTTATGAAACAATTCTCAACACTAAACCGAAATTGAAATCGTTATTTTAGCGCGAGGCGTTCAGTTGCAGAAAACACAAGGTGATATTTTTGGTAAACGCGAATTAAATATAAACAAAAGGATACTAAAATAGCTCGCATTGTTAAAGCGTTTTGAAAAAGAAGAATAGCTTCTCCGCCCAAAAGTCGCAAGTTCGTCCATCAACAGTCTTCATACTCTCATCGGACAAAGGCCGAAACGAGTGCGAACGGCTCTCGGAAATTTCGGAAATGCAGATTGTGAGCCCTCGTGGTAAAAATACCAGCGGCTACCCCCATTTCAAAAAGACACACTCAAACCGTCGTGAAGTTGTAATGCCGTCTCGCGGCTTCGCCACTCACATGCGCATGCTCACTCAACTTACTTCTGTTAATTAAAGAAAAATAAGAGACAACTCGCAGTCTAAGTCACCTTAGTAGTAATCTGGAGGTGAAAACAAGTAGTCGTATAATAAATGATTCCCGGGTTGATGCCATCTAATTAGCATTTTGTAAATTCAAATCTCTATGATTCACTAACACGACGTTCAAAACAGGAAATATTGCCATTAAACTATTCAATGTACATAAGGTTGATTCTGAAAAAATCGTTTTCTGTTACTGACCGCTCTTATGAGCCTCTGGGCCACTTCATCAATACTTGTTGAAAAGTAGTTCTGTATTCTGTAGTTATAAACAGTCAAAAGAAAGGATTTGATGATCGGCACAGTCACCACAGACACAGTGAACACTTCAACTAATTTATGGAACTTTTATACTTTTATAATGTCAATATTATAGTTTTTAGGGCTTTTTCTTTGTAATCTTATATTTATTTTAGTTGTTGTTTAATTTACAGGACCCCATTGATAACATTGTTTCATACACTGATGGGTTATATATTCTGTTAAAATATTCAAAGTTATTATTATTATTATTACCTTTAGACTGCGAGCCGTCTCGCGGCTTCGCCACTCACATGCGCATGCTCACTCAACTTACTTCTGTTAGTTAAAGAAAAATAAGAGACAACTCGCAGTCTCAGTCACCTTAGTAGTAATCTACAGGTGTGAACCCACAGGAGAAAGGTGTGTACATGTGCAGACCCTTAACAAAAATGCACTTGTTTTGAGTTGTCAATTTGTTAAGATCAAGATAAGAATATCGTGGGTTTTGTTTTAAGATTCAGTCGTTGATTCAATTTCTAGACTGGATTAGCAATAATAATGTTACATTTCTAATAACAATAATTACTGTAAAAGCTCTATTAATCCTCCTCTCAAATACATGTAAGCCCCCCATTTGGAAGTCGGTTGTTGTAATAAGCGAACCCCCACACTTCCATAGAGCAACGTGCGACATTCCATAGAGCAACGAGCAACATTCTGCGAATTTCAAGACCACTGGCCATGAAAAGGCAATAATAACAGTTTGCCTTGCCACATTACTGCTGATAAAGTGAAAAAGAAACCATTTTTGTGCTCAAAGGTGCCAAAAAGTTAAAGTCGCACACGAGCCACAATGGCCCACACGGCCGGAGCTTAACCCGGTTTCTGTAGCATGAAGCAACTAGGAATATAGCTACTCCCCCCTGGATGGAATGCTAGTCCATCGCAGGGTTACCCCCAGCATTTTGTCGCCGGCACCCATTTATACACTTGGGTGGAGTAAAGTTTCTTGTCTAAGGAAACAACACGACGACAAAAGGGCTAAACAGGAAGTCAAACTGCTGAATGAAGAAAATGGTGTTTCAAATTTTGAAATAAGCTCCCCTCCCTTCTATTAAGCCCCCCACCCTCTAATAAGCTCTCCGTCAATGAGGCCTGTAATTAAATAAGCCCCCCCCCCCCCCCCATTAGACTGTTATCAGGAAGTTTTGAGAAAGCAGTCAGTAATTTCTTACTTACTGACTTGCACAATGCAGTCGGCGTTCTTTCACATAGCCCACAGTCAACTGTACTCATCACTACTCCCAGTAGAGTAGATTGGTTAGAGCATCCAACTAATGTAAGAAAGGTTGTGAATTTGAATGCCATTTAGAAATCAGAAATTTTTTTCTGAGTTCCTTTCTCTCCACACGTCATTTAATTTTATTATTTTTTCATTCTTATTTTAACAGAGTGTGAGCAAATAACGGGTTCTTTCAAACTCAGGGGAACTTTAAACAAACTTCTTTGTCTCAAAGAATCAAATGACAAATCGTTTCTATCAAAGGGAGTCATCGCAGCCTCTACTGGAAATCATGGTGCTGCCACTGTAAGTAGGATTTTCTGTGATAATGATCAGTATTCATGGCCATGGTAGTCCCCCAGTGTCATGGTCTGTCCTGTTCACATTCACTGTAAAGATCTTTGAAAGATTCCTTGACGAACTTAACCCCACCCCCTCCCTAGACTGGGGGATTATTGCCTTGGAACCGGCACCAACTTTTGGATCTGAAGTCCAACATGTTAACCATTGCACCACTGTGTCTCCATGCCATGACAGGGGCACAGCCAGGACTTTTTCAGAGGTATGCACAATCAATTTTCAAACACTCCCCCTACCTCCTCCCCCCACCCTCAAGGCCCAAATTTTTCTTTTTTTTTTTCGACTTTTTCAGGTACGCACGTGTGTATGTGCGTACAGGTAGCTACACCCCTGCATAAATAGGGGTTTGTGCAGCCTCATTCCCAGCCATCCTTAGTGTGTATAATGTGACCGCACCTCTACAGATGAGGAGAGCTATCTTTGCTTGGTATGTGGTGGGTTTATGAACTTATTAAATTTTTATCTATTAAGATTTCAAGACGCCGGCTAAGCTACCTCTTAGGGTGCTAAAATTTAAAATTGCCACCATTAGAATTATCGCAGTATCTTTTCTAGGGTATTAAGCTGAAAGAATATGACATGTGTTGTTTTAGAATTGGTACCTCTTAGGGGTAAAAATTCATTTGAATCATGCCCAACAAACAACATTCTGGTACCTTTTAGGGTGTTTTTCAAAAATTTCCGACGAGCACCCCCGTCATTTTTATATGGGAGTAACACCCCCCCCCCCCCCCCCCCCCCAGGGCCTTCAGGTCCCTGTAAAGATTCTGTGAGATCTTTCAAAGTTTTTTGCAACTGGCCTTAATTGAGGTACAGTAAGATCCTAGCACATTTTCAATGCAAATGTAAACTTTCCAAGATCTTTGCAATTGTATGATATTCATTAAATCATTGAAGATTTTGAATGTGTTTTCCTTCTTTGTCATGGAATGCAGGCATATGCTTGTAACAAAGTTGGTGTTCCTGTTACAATATATGTCCCCCAGACCTGTTCTCCTGCTAAGCTAAAGGCAGTGAAACAGATTGGTGGCTCAGTTAGATATCATGGGAAAGACTGTGTTGAAGCTGAAGTGAAAGCGAGGTCTGTCTCTAAGGTAACATTAATATTTATTGCCCTCCTTATCTTGATAATTCACTTCTTCTTTTACTGCAAGAGAGTTGAGTAAAGTTTAATCAGGACGAATGCTGTATCCAATTTACAATACAGATATTCATTTAAACATTCATTTCTCTTGTGCTTTCTTTTTGAATTATTAATCATTCATTATTCATTCATTTATTCATTCATTCATATACTGTGTCAGGAATGCAATATACACTATGTGTCTCCATACAATGACCTAGCTGTTGCTGCTGGACAAGGAACCATTGGGTAAATACATGTATCTTCCGTGCTATTACAGAGCTGCTTTCAAGAGCAAAATCTACAGAATTTGATTTTGGAGATAATTCCAAATATGGAGACATCAGTTTTACCATTCAGTAGAGGTCTTTAAACATCGCACAAATTTCAGATTACAGGATAAATGCTTTTAACAGCAAAAAAAAATCTGTTTTTTTTTTAGATATTTTACAGAAATGAAGACTTCACTCAGTTTACCATTCAAAATTTAAAATATTTAAAATATATGTATATTTAAAATATTTATATATTAAAATATAATATATTAGGATATTTATAATGAAATATTTATATTTAAAATATTGCACAAATTACAGATTACAGAGTGGCTTTCAAGAGCAAAATCCACAGAATTTTTTGTTTACTTGGGATATTTTTTTTTTAATAGAATTAAGACGTCAGTTTTTTGAAGTTTAAAAATATCGCACAAATCTGATGACATGAGAAAAAATAAAGATGCTGCAACAACATTGAAAAAAAATGGAACGAAAAGGAAACGAGAAAAATATGTCTTCCTTCTTTGATTGGCTTGGACCGAGCCAAACTATGCCAGTCCAACTTCGAACACAATTTTAAAAAACAAACATATTTTAATCCGTTCGTATCCACTTTTTTTTCACTTCAAATTTTTGATTCATTTCATTTAATCGCGAAAATTAAGTGATTTGGGCTAAAAAATAGTGACGTGAAAAATTCAGTGTCGCGAAATATATGCCGGTCCCATAATTCCGTAATTTTGATATCACGAAAATATTTCTTCTTTTATGTAACAATTATTTTAAAATGATCCTTTCCTTCTGCTTCATTTTTGTACAGTAATGCATGTGACAAGATCTCAGTCAGTTTTTAAGATCTTCGATTTTCATACGTTTAGCAGGGGCGGATCCAGGATTTTTTTATGGGGGGTAGCTACGGGTATATGCTTAAGTCTATAAAATTTGTCCTTGTTGCAATTAAAAAGAAAACTGTTAAAACCGACGGTCGTAAGGGGGGAGGGGGAGGGGGGGTGGTAGGGGTGGCTAGCCACCGAATCCACCCCCGTGTATCCGCCCCTGGGTTAGGCAAGATGAAAATTTGTACCTCTTAGTCTTGCTTTAAAGGGCCTGTCCTGCCGAAAAAACGCAATTGTGTTTACTTAATTTCTATGTTATATCACCAAATATCGACAAATATACAACTAAATTGGATAAAAAGATTCTGTAGAGCAAAACAGAAGCAGTAGTTTGGGGAAAAAGTGCAGGATTACAAGGATGGAAGTGGATTATGTTCATCAAATTTGATTTCGTGACAGGCGGTCAAGAAATCTCAGTTTCCATTCTGATGGAATTTTAAGTGTCTTAGTTAGTCCGTATTTTGTCTATTTTATTTCATATTTCTTTGCGTTTGTCACACGCTTAAAGCAAGCTCTTGGCCATAATCATGAAAACACGATATTTCACCCGAGACAATGTCCCATAATAGTGGCTTATTTGTTCACATTATGATAGGGTAGAGATTTTTCAAGACTTGCCTGATGTTGATGCAGTGTTTGCGGCTGTTGGTGGGGGTGGCTTGATAGGAGGTATAGCAGCTTATCTCAAGACTGTTAAACCAAAAGTAAAGGTAAACGAATATAGCAAAGAAACATTGGTATCGACTAGTAAACGACTATGTACAGAACATGAAATCCTGCGATACGACGATGCCAAATTTAAATGAATAACAAATAGAATAATAAAAAGGAATTTCAGTGGAATCCACGAGGTGGCTCTTTCAGTACTTCCACTGTTTTCAAATGGAATTGGAATTTGGTAATGTCGGTTTTTGTGAAGGGACGAAAACCGGAGTACCCCGTCCCGGAGAAAAACCCTCGGAGCTGAAGGACAACAACCAAGAACAGCAGAACTCAACCCACATATGGCGTTGCCTTCGGGAAACGAACCCGGGCCACATTGCTGGGAGGCCAGTGCTCTCACTACTGCGCCACCACTGCGCCATCCCTGCTCGTGTTGCTTAACAACACAATTTTGAAAAAAAAGCATAGTTCTCTTTTCTTTTTCAAAACCATCCAAAAAATCGTAATGTTTTCGAGTTTATAACCTTGTGTCTTGAAAAACTTGCTAAAACTCTGATTGTGGTAAATTCTTTCTTCGAAAATTCACTTGGTATCTTGCTCTCTGTGCTGTATAAACATTTCGTGTTTGACAAAGGTTCTTAGTTTTCTATTTGGATCATTTTTTACCGCAAAAATGTAGAAGATTCCCATGGCATAGCTTCGTTAACACCAGTTAACCGACTGCCTCGCTTAAATGGAAGGTGGGTGCCTGGGGTATCCAGGGGCTTCTACTGTGGCCAGCCAGCCCCTAAATAAAATACTGCTCCCATGGCTGGTAAATCCCCGCAACCCAGACAAGCCCCCATTCCAGGCACCCGTCAGGGTGGGGCGGGGGAGCGCTTAAGACAACCGCTACAAAACCGCTAAAGAAGACTGAAATAACCACTACAAAAACCGCTGCGAAACCGCACGAAAACTCGAGACGAAGCTGCAACGTTCCAGGTGAGCCTGCACTTGAGAGTTTGACCGCTGATCGGAACCGTATGCTAAGCTCGTAGTGGTTAACTTTGTTGGATTGTCATTTAACTAAATTTAATTGATCAACACAGTTTTAACTCTTGATTTCACGGCAGATAATTGGCTGTCAGCCATCACAGTCTCCAGTGATGTCAGCATCAGTGAAGGCGGGAAAGATTTTGGATCTTCCATCACGTGACACCCTCTCTGACGGTACAGCTGGCGGCGTGGAAGAAAACTCGGTAGGAATAGAAAGATAAAGCATCGTGTTCCACGGCAAACGGTGGACACGTTCTTGCCGTTTGCGGTTTGCCGTGTCGTGCGTACATTTTTTGCTTAAGGTTAACGAAAACTCGCAGAGAAGGTGTTACACGCGCAATTTCATTCGCAGCTTGTCTCGCAACGGCTCTCGTCAGCGTTGCGTCGCAAATTGGAGGAAAAAATTGCCGCGTATAACAGCATCTTTAAAGAGTGGCTAGTAAAATATATTGAAAGTTCCTGCGTATTTCATCGTCACGTGACGTTTTCTTTATTTTATCAGGTGACATTTGATCTTTGTAAATCTCTCGTTGACGAGTGGATTCTAGTGACAGAGGAAGAAATTAGCAGAGCGGTCTACCAGTTCATGGAAAATCACCATAAAGTAAGTTATATGCTGTGTTGACATCACAACCGAAACATGTTTTACAGTAAATACGCTTCCCGTAAACAATTAGTTTGCAATTTCATTGTTCACATTAGTTGTCATTTCAAAACACGTTTCACGCCTGGTTCTATAATTTATGCTTTAGCTCACATGAGATCTAGTTTATAATTACACATAACGGAAAAATAGGGCTCTAATTTGCTGTTGCACGATTTTTTGTCGCCCAAAATGTTCCCACGTACAGATTTTTTTTAAAACTTGCCATGCAATGTACTCAATTCAACACAACCAAGTCTATTAAGTAAACTTTTGCAGCTGATGTTGTTCCTTGAGGTAGAATAGGCCTTGCAAAAGAATACATCTAAGTCTTGCCCGTCCACACTCGAAGAAAACTTCGGTCACACGAGAGCAGAAAAAGAGAAATATTTGTAACTTCTCACGTACAAATTTTTTCTGTTTTTTTTTTTGTTAAAATGGAGAAAATCAGGAACGGAAAGAAAAATGGGGGTCACCGAGAGAGTAAAATCGCTGCGAAGTTCTCAAAGCGACCATCTATTCGCCATGTTTGTTTATCTCCCTGCTTTGCGATGCATGACGTATGCGTTACAGTACGTTTGGATGACATGCGCGAAAAAATGCGCAGTAGAAATGGGCGCGAACGTCCTTTAATCTCACTTCTCTAGTTCTTCGGGAACGAAGAGCAATGCAGTGCTTAACAAGGAGACAACATTTGCGCTAACGTGTTTCGTCTGCTTTAGATGGAAACTACTTCGTGAGGAAGTTTCAATTGCGCTCAGAATAAACATGTTTCGATAATGATCACGCAACGCGACGCCTAATGTGAACACTTTTAAGAGCGAATCATGTTCCATTCGTGATCAGACTAAACATGTTTCGCCGTAGTGTAAACACAGCATTAGTTACCCTGGTTAATAATATTTCTAGATTGGCTTGACAGCAAGTTCGAACTATTTTTATTACGTTTTATGTGTAATTATTAAGATCTTATACGGCGAGCTAATGCCTGTTTCGTTAAATGGCACAAATTATAGAACTAGGAGTGAAACGTGTATTAAAATTAACAACTACATGTAATGTGAACAATGAAATTGCAAACATGTCTACGGAAACGTGCTTCGTTGAAACATGTTTCGGTGTTGATGTGAACACAGCACGAGATCGTCTGATTTATTGACTATTTGCTTGATTGATCTTCATGATTGCTTTAATTTCAATTTCTTGGCCATTTTTCTTTATTTTCTATTTCAGATCGTTGAAGGTGCGGCAGGAGTGGCCATTGCAGCATTTTTGAAAGAACAGGAACAATTTCAAGGACAGAATGTGGTGATAATTTTGTGCGGAGCAAACATTAGTATCAAAACATTAAAAGAAATAATCTCCCAGTGGGAGTAATTAATAATGTTTAGCAGGACAGGAACTGGTTTTATCAGTTAAAATGTGCATTCTGCAAAGACAAACATACTTATTTAATAAACTTAAAGCATTATAGATTTCTTAACTGCAATGTTATCAAATTAATTCTAAAATGAAAATTAATATATTTTCAAGATCAAAAATGATTTTTAAATTATTAAAAAATTAACGAGCTTTCGATAGCGTCGCGTGCAGAATTTTTCTCAGACAGTACTATGTCCTCACTGTATGCTCATTTCCTCACCGCGTAAGTTTAAGTTATGGGAAGAATCCGCGACTACTGAGGCAAAAGATATACACTGAGCTCGTCAACCGCCACCAGGTGAGGTGGATGGATCGCGAAAGTTGACTGTCTCAATTTATAACGAGTGAGCGAGATACAAATTTCTCAAACTCATTAATAATTCATGACGAAAATACAAAGGAAATTAATGTTTAATGAGTGTTTGGAAATCAGTTCAAACACTCCTCGTTTTTGCATCCTTAATTTCTCCTTCTAAAATCATTTCGTTTGAGAAGTAATATCAAACATTCGACACAGTATTTCATCCGATTTCCAAACACCTTGAAGTGGGTTAAAAAAAGCTCGGCTGCGCCTCGTTTTTCAACCCACTTCGCGGTGTTTGGAAATCGGATGAAACACTGTGTCTCATGTTTGATATATTACTTCCCAACACACTGCAATACCCGAGGTGGGACTCCCATATGAAAATGACAGGGGTGCTCGTCGTACCTTTTAGGGGTCAAAATTTGTACCTTGGTACCGCTTAGGGTTCCAAATGACCACCGTTAGAACTGTCGCGGTACCTTTTAGGATATTGAGCCGAAAAAACGTGACAGAATATGACATTTGTTGTTTTAAAATTGGTACCCCTTAGAGGTAGAAATTCATTTGAGTCACACCCATCAAACAAGATTCTGGTACCTGTTAAGCCCCGGCTACACGTTCTAACATTGTTGTATAACATTCGTTGGTCTAACAATGTTAGAACGTGTAGCCGGCATGTTAGATGATGTTTGACTAACATTTTTTGTTAGACGAATGTTTGATCGAAATAAGAACATTCTTCTAACAAACGAAATGTCAGACAAACGTCATCTAACATGCTGGCTACGCGTTGTAACATTGTTAGACCAACAAATGTTATATGACAATGTTAGAATGTGTAGCCGGGGCTTTAGGGTGTTTTTTAATAAATTCCGACGAGCACCCCCGTCAATTTTATATGCCCCCCCCCCCCCATTCATCCTCCCCCCAGGGCTGCAATAACTTGTTCATTGCGCTTGCGCTGATTAACGAATTAAAAATAGGGCTCACCGACCATCCAAGCCAGTTTTAAAAATATGTAAAAGGTCCAAATATTTTCGAAATTAAAGTTTTGTAAAATGCCCAAACGCTTTGCAAGTTTGATTGGTTGGCAAACACGAGTTAAAAATATTAAATATGCAATAATCAGCAACAAGGCCATATTTTTGTTGTATTTTAATAACTGCGTTGTGGGCGGCACGGTGGTCTAGTGGTTAGCGCGTCGGACTTTTAACCGGAAGGTCGGTGATTCGAGCCTGGTCTCTGCCGTCGTGTTGTTTCCTTAGACAAGAAACTTTACTCCACACTGTCTCTCTCCACCCAGGTGTATAAATGGGTACCGGCGATAAAATGCTGGGGGTAACCCTGCGATGGACTAGCATCCCATCCAGGGGGGAGTAGCAATATTCCTAGTTGCTTCATGCTACAGAAACCGGGTTAAGCTCCGGCCGTATGGGCCTTCTGACTCGAGCGCGACTTTACCTTAATAACTGCGTAATCCAGTTTTTTATGTTATATAATTTATTTTTCACTTTTGCAATTAAATATAAAATTTGACTGCAATTATTCCTCTATTATAACATGTCGTTTTTGCTTCATTCACCGCTGGTTAACACAACTCTACAGTCGAACCGAACCTCTATGAGCGACCACCTCTCGTAAGCGACCCGACCATTTTCAATGTTGGTAATTTGAGTTTTTCTGTTGTTTTTGACCTCTGATAAGCGACCTGACTCGTCCATATTTCGATATCACTGCAGGCGCGAATTGAATGTGTTACAGTACTATTTCCAATAAAATAAAAATTTTGTCTCTTGCATTAAAATCTCTTTACGTGTTCTGTACAATACAATATTTCAAATTTGCGCTAACAGGTGCTTTGTACATTAAAATTACTACAGGTTCATATGATTCAATGTTAAACACGAAGTTCCGGTATAAAAGGAGCCTGGCCTGGCCATTCTCGCCGCCAGTCGTCAATCAACCACTGAAGCATTAACAACTGACAAAAAACATGCGTCATACTAAGACCATTGCTAACACAATTTGGAAAAACTTTATGAAAGTTATATCAGAAGTCTTTATGAACTTCTATTTCTTTTATTGCTTAGGTAAAATCTTGGTTTATTAGATTTTTGAAGCAAATTATATTTAAAGGACGCGCAAGTTAACCTCGTTTTGTGACTGAAAGACGCCTTAATTTGCATTTCACACCCAAAAGGTGTCAAATGGGGGAGGAGCTAAGTCTTTCATACCGGAACTTCTTGTTTGAAAGCCCACCTTCACCCAAAATGCTGTGCGCGCCGTGATCACTTTCTGTGCTGAATAGCGTTCCGCCCAGATGACGTCATATTTGGCAGCATTGCATTGTGGGATCAAAATGCGGACAAATATTTCAAAATGGCTGCCTCGGAAACACCTGTTTTTGCGATTCCTGTACATGTTATGGATAATTGTCGAGTTGTATCCAAGAACAGTGCTTCGTAGCACCTGTTTTTTCGTAGCTACCTGCATAGTTCTTGAATGTTTGTACGCATTTCAATCCCATGATGCTGCGCACCAATTCTATTTTTAGAATCTGGGCGGAACGCTTTTTCGTGTAACACGAAATTCACGCTTGAACGCGTGCAACCAATCAGATCACGCGTATGAACAATGGAGCATTTCAAAACGAAAACAAACTACCACAACGTCTTTTGGGTGAAGGTGGGCCTTTAAAACTTCACGAACGAAAGCGACCACCACCTTGATTTTGCAATTTGGGTAGTCACTTACGAGAGGCTCGACTGTAGTTATAAACTGAAACGAACCATTGAAGTCTTCAAAAGCAGCTTTACTCTCTTACGAAAGTTCGCGCTGCGAACACAGTAAATAAACGGATTCAAAGTCGCATTCAGGAAGTACATGACATTAATCCAGCTCTGAATGTCGAGAAAACGCGGATCGTTTTGTGACACGGTTGCATAAAACGCAACAGCCGGCACCCAGGCGGCTATGAAAACGCCTAAAATAATCGCCATTGTTTTGGTCGACTTTCGTTCGTGTAAGAAATTAGTCCCTCGTTTAATGTTTGGTACTTGCAACGCAGCTATCTGTCTTGCCTTCTTCAAGGCGAACACGAAAATGTGGATATAAAGAGATATTGTAACCAAGATCAATAGAGTACAATACGCGGATTGAATGTAGAAAAACTTTAAACAGATGAAGATATAAGCTATCAGCGCTCCAGTCAACCACGATAAGCAGACACAGTAAAAAGCACGACGTTTTGTCATTACGGTAGTGTACTTGAATGGGAATGAAATGGCGATGAACCTGTCGACCGCGATCGCAAATAAACTGGAGACAGCGGCAGCTACGACAAACTGCGCAATCCCACGATTTACTAGTACGAAGGTGTCGGACACGTGACAAAAACCCATTCCATTACACAGCATTTTGTAGCTTCCAACGGGTGCTACGTAAGCCATGGACAATAAATCGATGGCGGCCAAGTTTGCGAGAAGAAGGTTGGATACCGAAGCGAGGCGAATGTTGGTTAAAATTACAAGAAGTACAAGAAGATTTCCAAGAATTCCAAAAATGCTCAAAAGGCCTATGATCGTTATGGATGATATGCCTGAGGCTAGGTTAGCGTTTGCTGTCATTGGATGATTTGTCATATTCTTATGGTCTGGACTGGTTGGAAGCGTCATGGTTGGATTCGAATCTGAAAATTTAAAAACAAAGAACGTGAATATATGCCATCGTTTTCTAATTAAAGATTTGTCAAATGCCACGTAAAGTGCTTCGTGAAAGTGACTTCACACTCAAGGAATCGAAGGAAAGACACCATTAAGAAGAAGCTCTTAGTGGAAATGGCTGAGAATGTCTTTTTTCTGATGGATGTGACATGTTCTTAACATGAAGAAAGTTCTAGTTTTTCGTCCAATTAATTATGAATATCTTACACGATAGAGGCCTTGTTTAGTTAATGTTCTCGTATAGGCTGCTGCACCCACAATCAACGCCAAGTTGTTCTGGTGAAAAAGGAAACCTAACCCTAACCAAAAAAAAATTGAACCCGCCTTAATTGGACGGGTGCGTTTTTATCGAAAATAGAACAAAATTATTGCGTTCACACGATCCCTTTAGGAACATTCAGCTCTCATTCCCCAAAAAATGCGCTTACTGCCTTAGTTTGTCTTTGTTCTTTGTTTTTTAGTTTTTGAATGGCTATGAGTGTGGCCTTTAAGTGGGCATGAAGGTCATCGGAAAAACATGAAATTATCAAAATTCTGAAGTTTTCGAAATCGTGGTGCGAAAGTGATGTGGGCTAAAAGTTCGCATTAGTTTAGAAATGTTAAAGGAATTGTGTAGGTTTTGCACGGTTTCGGGTGTTTCTTGGTGTTGCGCATGCGGAAGCCATTGTTGGTTAGCTTTTGTGTTGTGGTGTGGGTATTGTTCAGTGTCTTTTGAATCTTTTGTTTTACGTCATTTGGTGATCACACCATCCGCAACACCAAGAAACTACCACGGTTTCTTCCAATGCAGCATACAGCTGTGGTAATCCATGCAAATCGTTTTGAATTGGAATAATAAACGCTGAAACCTCCTGTCTAAGATTTTTATGTGTCTCATAGATTTTGATGCGTTAACTAAGCTAATTTATTACCAATCTATATTTTTAAGCCCTTTCAGATTATGTATCAGAAGTAACACCAGCACGTGATAAACGTTGTGTATATGATTCATCACTGAGGATGATTTTATCATGAATTATAAATAACTCGACATAACCACGCGCTATGATTGGTGAAACGCTATTGACGGTAAACCACATAGAACATGTGGTTATTATATAAAAGCAATAGACCATACATTTCTATGGTTTCTAGGTGCAATAAACCACTTGGGATGTTGCAATAACATTTCGAAAAGCTTGTAACTGAATCACTTGCCTGCAGCTCGTGACTTACAATCTTTTCTCGTGTTCCTCCGACATCCCGCGTGGTTCATTGAGCCCAACCATAGAAATGCGTGGTCTATTGCTCGAGTAACTAACAAAAACCGTACGTTTATCGCGAAGGATATTGAGCCGCGCGGAACGTTTCCCACAGTTGAATGAAGTAGGCCGCAATCTTGATTTCCGGAGCGTGAAGAACTCAGATATAGCTCTATCTTTGTTTCAAAAAGCTATTAATAACTTCTCCTTCCCCTAACTACAAAATGTTTATATATCTTTGGAATTTAAGAAATTATGAAGAGGAAATGAGGATATATACGTTTTTGTATAGGTTTTAAAAAGTTAACAAGCATTCTTTAAAACTTTAAACTCGTAATATAATGCATTTTATCAAAGTTTATATTGACGATATTATTACTCTAAGACAATATCCACTTGTTGATGATTTTTTTTTCTCCTTACCTAACTGATTTATAGTGCCGTTCTTGACGTTAAGAGAAATTCTTAGATTTTGTTCTGTCAATTAACAGTATATTATGTTACTGAAAGAAGTGCTCTATTTTTTGGGAAATCGTGTAGTGACGCATATGGTTTTTCTTTTCTGATTAACCTGAAACGTCGCTTTGCACTTTGGCCGTTTATGTTACCCGTATAGTGAAAAAGGAGAAGAATTAACAAAATATTTTGAAGGAGCGCCAACAGATGCAAATGAACAAACTTTCTAACTAATTGAGACGGAAATAAAAAAAGTCGACAGCGATATTTAAAAACGCTGGTCGGTATTTTTTTTTTTACTGAATTCAATGATTTTCCCTTTAGAATGATTCGATTGATAGACCTAAACTATTTGAACTACTTATATATAACTCAAATTTGTCTCAAACAAAACGTTTAAAAACTCTTTGCTTATAGATTGTACTGTGACGTGATCGCATATATAGTGATTCTACAGGAGACACTGAGTCACGTTTCTAATATTGCTAACTACACCACATTGGTTAAAAAAATGCAAGAAATTAAATGCATTCCAGCATTTGCCTAAATTCGAAACATTGAGTGTATGTTTTACTTTTCGTTTTTTTTTTTAACGAGTGATTCCTTAAGTCGTTCGATTAATGTTCGCTGGAAATTGTATTCATTAGTTTTATTTCTTTTGTGCTGTGGCATAAACAACAAAAGGAATCAATGATTAAAATACAGATGGATCAAAACGATCCGTGCATGTTAACCAGACGGTGAAGACTGAGTAAAAAGACTTACCGCTTGATGTTCTTCTAGAGTGTCCTCTTCGTCGACAAGAACCCGCAATAGATAGTCGTCTTAAATCCACAATTTAAACAGAAGTGAAAGCGTCAAAGACTTTCTTACAAGCAAAATGATGACAACAGCCAGTTTTCTGATCTTGATAACCCTTTCTGGTGGGAGTTCATAGCATAAATAAAGTCGGAAGAATAATCCAGAGAGCAGAACGACACGGAACGCATACCTTGGATGCTCAGAATACGCCGTTCTAAATCTTCACGATTCTGTTGAACTACTTCGATTGAACAGTTGTTTATCTAATGAGCAAAGTTATATCCAAACGATATTTTTGACTTTGTCAATATAAAATATTCTCTTTCAAGTTCTTATACAATCTTTATCGAATACTTTCAGTTAGTGTGCTTTTAATAGGTACTGAAGGTACGCTTTATACGTGCAAAGGAAATACACGGATATTGGCATATTTGGTGACATTTTGATGTGAGCTACGGAAGTGGTTTATTCGTTATCACGTGATCTCGATCTTTGCGGGGTCGCAAGTAGGTTCAATAGTAGATTCACGTAAATAAACTTTTTGATTTTCTTTAGTTAAAACTAATTTCATTAGTAAATTTAGGATTCGGCCAAAATGATACACTATTAGTGCCCAGTACTATAATATTACGATATATTAACACTGTCCATGAACTTTCTTTTTTGATCCAAACAAAATGCTTCAATTATGTAACAACAAAATACTGACAGTACTGAATTATGTATCCATCCCTGTATTTTAACAATACTATTCGGGGGAAAAAGACGACAGGAATTTACACCGAATTAAAAAAAAGTAAACCTTTGTAAAAGCATTGCAATGTGAAAGCCTTTTGCCTCCACGAATTAATAACTAGGCAGAGTTTTTGACGCCGCTTATAATATTGGTATTTTGTGATATGAGGCTTGTACTCGTCAACAACATGTTCGCGTGATTCTAGCCGAACGGATGTTTTAAAAATAGAGACCACAACGAACTTTTTTTTTAAAACTAACTTTGTGGTTGTTTATGTGCAGTCTTAATGTCCGGGCAATAATATCTCAATAAGAACGAGCATGCGATACAAACCGAGTTAAGCGCATGTCATTTTAAATTATGTACAAGCCCAAATGTCAATTTCATTAACTTACAGTATCACTGTATACACCAGCAACTCATTTAAGCTAACAATAACACAATCAAGCTATCTCTACCCTTAACAAATGGAGATTACTTTGTAACTGCATATGGAAATAAGAATTGGCAATTGCAAGTTCCGAAATTTTCCTCAACTATCTACTTCTGTGACTTTCAGTTTAAGAACACTACAGTAATTTTATCATGAGTTCGCACAATCAACCCGCATGTTTAAAACAGAAACTTTCCTCCAGTAAGACTCAAAGAAATATCATAAAAATACACACGACCCTCTGTACATTGTTATGCGTTTAAGAGTAGCCGCTAATACAGGAAAAAAAAAAAACAGACAGACAGACATAACTGCTTAACGGTGGCCGCGACTGCTTAATACAACTAGTAAATACAAAGTCTATATTTCCTAAAATTCGGGACTGTGAAAACTGGCCGCTTAATAAGGGGTAGCCGCCTAAATACAGGGCCGTTATATACAGGCTCGACTGTAGAGGGAACTCAATCGAAACTGGAAAGGTTAGATATGGTTTAAAGCTTGCAACTTAACGCTGACGAGAGTTCAAGCATTGCGAGACAAGTTGCAGCCGTTACATGTTATACACGCACAATTTATATCGTAACACTGCGAAAAGTACAGAACTGTTCAACTTTTTCTGCAACTCGCAACACAATTCTTCGTTGCCAGTAAAATTGCGAAGAGGGGTGTTACACGTGCAATTTCATCTGCAACTTGTCTTCCAACGGCTATCGTCAGCATGCGTCAGCATGCGTCAGTATGTAACAGCACCTTAACCTTGAAGTTCATCGACAACGCTGGATTTTTTATCTTTTCAACTAACATTTCGCCAGCATACGCCTATTTGTCAACCTCAAATTTAGACATCAAGAAAAAAGATACCCTGCGAGCAGATCTACATTCAGGGAAAATTTCATCCTGGCTAGGCAATCTAGCCAAAGATATTGGCAATCAAAATGCAACCATATTAGCTCATATTGTCAGGATAGACTTTAAACTTAGACCTTAATCTGCCTGAGCAAAGCTGCCTGCAATATCGCATTCCCCCATATAACGAACCCCTTTATAACCCCGGTATAACGAACGATATTTTTCATGCAGCCATGTTATAAAATGTACGGAAACGAACCCGATACAACGGATACGTTCGTTGTCCAAACGATGGGGGCGACGACAACGAACCCCTGTTATAAGGAACTCATTTTCCGAGTCCCTTGGCACTTCGTTGTCTCGGAGTTCTACTGTACTGAGTTGGTTCCGGAAAACAGTTAAACATACAAACTCTGCTAAAACTCTGTCAAGCGACCAAATTCAACCGCAGTAACCTATAACTGGACTGGATAAACGTACTGCAAATAAAACGGATTTGCGTGGACCGGGAACCCAAAGTCGTATAGTCGAATAGTTGAAGGATGTCGCTTACGGTTATAAGAAGATTTAACATCTGATACATCTATCTATACGAGAAGATAAACTTCTATCGAAAAAAATATGCTTGCAAAACTGGAAGACCAACTTTCTGCGCTCTTACATGCGCAGTTGACTACATCCCGTGTTTTTCGCGTCAAGTTGGCTCCAATTCAGCCGAGCACGGTAAACGAGCTTATATCACGTCACATGAGGGAAAAAATAGAAAAAAATGCGCAGTTATGTACTATTTGACAACGCAAACTTCACAAGTGGTCGCTTAGAAAACCTGAACAACTTTCAGACAACAACAACAACAACAACAAGATCTTTTAGGCATGTTGGTTCTTATATAATATATGACAATAATAAACCACTTTATTTAAGTTGGTTCTATATTCAAGTATCAAGGAAGCATTTAGAACTCTAGTGCTAATTAGGGACACTATAAGTGATTGAAATAAAAGTCCAAAGCAAACTAAACATTCCACTGCTAATATTGATGACAGGCTAGCCAGTTGGCTGTTTCCATAGTCTGGCCAAGGATTTGAACACGGCACGACCGTGTAACGAAATCCATTCACACTGACCGGACACTGACACACTGATCGGACCCTCCGGATTACAAGTCAGTGCCTCTTATCACTCCCCCCACCGCTCCCCCCTCCCCTCCCGCCCCTACATGTATATGGGTATGTCGTCAAGGGGATGATTACAGTTTTGTCTGGGATAGGATATATAAAACAGAGAGTTTTGGTCTAGAGTGGGACATCAGTCTAGAGTGGGGCATCATAGTTTCTGAAAAATTGCGAGGCTGGGGTAGGTAGGATGGGGATTTACGGTGGCAAGTCTAGAACAGGTGAAGCTGAACATGGTTTCAGAGTCTTAGTAGCACACTACCACCCAAAAATAGACAGAGTACCCCTCCCCCCCCCCCCTGGGCTTGAAACACTCTCCATTATGTACTCATCATTATAACGGATAGCGTTTTAACCCTATTCGGCCTGGGGGGGGGGGGGGCACAAAGTGCCCGCGCTAACTTTCAACATTCATAACTTCCTTAATATGTATGCAAACGCCATCAAACTTTGTGACTTTTCCTAAAATTTATCTGGCAACAATTTCATATGACAATTTTTTGATCACGTGACTTGATGTTTCCATGGCAACAAGATTTTGACAGCCATGTTTTTTGAAAATTGCATATTTATACCTTTGAATGAAGAAAAACAATGTTTATTGGTGAAACTTTTATATTTTTACGTCATTTAGCGTTTATTTATTGGTTTTGATTAATTTTGGGTGAATTTGGACGGTTTTTAAGAGGTTTTGAAAAAATTCAGAAATCCAAGATGGCGGATCCAAGATGGCGGCCGCATAACTAATTACCTAATAACTACGTCATATGACGTCATCGTTCAATTATGCGGACCGCAAAGGAGACAGTTTTGGACGTGCTATATACCCTCTAGGTTTCATTGTCATAGCCTTAATGTTCTTGAAGTTACGAAGGGGGGGCACAATGTGCCCCCCCCCCCCAGGCTCAGAAACTCAAAAAAAGCCCAGGCCGAATAGGGTTAAGGTATTGGTGTATTATTTACACGGGATGTAGTTAATTGCGCTTGTAAGAGCGAAGACATTTGCGCCACATTTGCAAGCATATTTTTCTATAGACTTGTGTCCTCTCGTACAGATAGATGTAGCAGAAACTGAAAGTTCCTAACACTTAGCGACATTCTTCACCGTCAAGTGTTGTAAGAATCATGATTTTAGAAACTGGAAACGTGTACGGAAGTTATCCGACTCCTGGTTTTTCGGGTTGACATTTAGTCAGGGCTTCTGAGACAGAGTCGGAGTATTCTATCGTTGATGTTGCCCAAAATTAAATTTTCAGTGCTAGTGGTTCTGTGGGGACCCCATGTAAGAATCATTTTCTGCACCATGCGCACTAGGCACGAAATTAGCTCCAAATATCCGCCATTTTAAATGTTGTTTTTCCCGCAAAGAATTTTATGTAGTTTTAAGTTTAGACTGTCGGATTAATTTCCTTTCCAACGAAAGCAGGAGTCATACATAGGCGAGTAGAGAGACTGTCTGCCTTCGCCTATAGTAACGTTCAGTGTAAAAAACAAATGATGGAAAGCCTGTAAACACACTTGGGCGGCACGGTGGTCTAGTGGTTAGCGCATCGGATTTTCAACCTGAAGGTCGGTGGTTCGAAGCCTGGTCTCTGCCGTCGTGTTGTTTCCTTAGACAAGAAACTTTACTCCACACTGTCTCTCTCCACCCAGGTGTATAAATAGGTACCGGCGACAAAATGCTGGGGGTAACCCTGCGATGGACTAGCATCCCATCCAGGGGGGAGTAGCAATATTCCTAGTTGCTTCATGCTACAGAAACCGGGTTAAGCTCCGGCCGTGTGGGCCATCGTGGCCCGAGTGCGACTTTACCTGTAAACACACACCACCCATAAAGAACACACATAACATTTTCATTAATTGTTTTATTGAAAGCGCGTGTTACTTCATTCTAGCTTAAAGACTTAAATGTTCGCACAGTCTTTGACATCAATAAGCAATCCTAGATATATTTCATGCAGCTTCAAAAATCAATTTTTGCCAGTTTGTTTACTGCTGAATAATCAACAAACTGAAACTTTATCATTACTGTTTCCTTAATTGGAAGATACTGAAACAATTTGTGTAAGCACGTATTTCTTTCAAGATTCCTGTCGAAACAATTTTGCTTCACAGTGAAGTTGAAAGTTAGGGTGCGTTCTTTCAAGTTTCAGTTTCTGTGAAAACTAGTTTTAATCACATTTTCAGACTGAAAATTAACTTCTGAAATTAAAGGTTGCCACAAAACAATTACCACCGATTGGAAATCTGAAATCCACTGTCAGGTACAAAAATAGCGAGCAAATATAAGAAAACGATTAGATTCCTAAATATTCAAGTAGAGCTGTGCTTTGACTTGCATGTTTCACAAAGAATCTTTTTTAAATGAAATAACAGAAATAGCCTCGATGGCACTACTAGTAACATGATATTTCCTCTTATAATTCGACACATTGATACACTGCCCAAATATGGTCAAAACGTTATCGATATACGCTATGTCTACATGACGTATATCCAACGATGGATGTAAATTTCGCATTTTGACAAGAGAATGCAAAAATGACGGACCGGACTTGATATTTTTTCTTCAAACTGTGCTTTGTTATCAATGTGTTGAATTATAAAACTATTATAGCGCTCAAGCTTGCGTGATATCGCCTAATTTTAGCCGACGAGGCCTACGGCCTAAACATTTGGCGATATCACGCACGCTTTCGCGCTGCAATAGTTAAAAATAACGCTCTGGTCATGACTTTTGTGATGCAGCTTTTTAAAGATCCTTGCTTTAACATTTACCTAGAACGCTAGTTCGTACAGGTTGAGCACTCTCTGGATTGGGTGGAGAGCCTCGTAAGAGGCGTTCACTATTGGCATATTGCCTCGCTCACTGCTTGCAGTTGAGCATTCTTGTGTCTCCACAATGCAATCCAACAATGTGTAACCGTACATGTACATCCTGTGCCCAAGTTCAGGAGTTGCCATAAAGCCATTATGGTAACAATCGGGAGGGCACATTGTATACATAATTGTATATATATATATATATATATATATATATATATATATATGTTTATGAAGGAAAGAAACAAATAAACTACGCTTTCATCCCGACAAGCCTGTTTCGTGGTTGCCCACTCATCAGGGGATTTTGAATCCCCTGATGAGTGGGCAACCACGAAACAGGCTTGTCGGGATGAAAGCGTAGTTTATTTGTTTCTTTCCTTCATAAACATATATTTCGCTCTACATTAATGTATTGAGCACTGTTTTACGAATATCCAGTTCTACACTTTATATATATATACTATATATAGTGTTGTGACAGGTCTCTCAAACAATGCTGTATGCCTTGTCGAAGACAAAGGATCACTCTAGTAAAGTGCGATCTTATAGCTTGAAAAGGTTAATGTAGAATGAGTTGTAATTATCAAGCTTCCAACTCCATGTCTTGACTTGATTGTACTTTAATGACCCTACGTTTCGGCCATCACGGCCTTCATCAGGAGAGTTACAAGTGTGGTAAAGCTTGCGTAAACCGTTGGCTATTCAAAACTATAACGTGACATGTATGGCGTCTCTGATTGGTAGATAAACTAACAAAGTTATGCGCGCGCTAGAAAGTGCGCGCACTAATGTGGGTTAACTAAGCGTGCATTGAAACGCGCGCGTCTTAATGTGGCGTAGTAGGAGAAAAATATAATAGTGTAAAATATACATAGATTACCAGTATAGTAACTATGATATGTATACCAAATATAAAAGTATAAGTGTACACTTATATATATAAGCTGCACTCACCGCCTATAGCGCAGGATTTGGTTTCCTTACCAAACGGGTCCGTTACGGAAGTTGAGCAGCCATAGCAAACAAACAGAACCATAACATTCAGAAAGAATAGTCTCGCCCAAGAGAACATAAAGCTATTATGTTCTCTTGTCTCGCCATGATGATCTAAAGATAAAGGAAAACATTTGTAATGTAATGTTTCAACCTCTTAACCAGTTCTACTATTTTCATAATTTCATGTAATAATAACAAACAAAAATTAATCAAAATATTTGGTAAGGTTTGTGCTGTCAAGTCCTCAAGCCCGTCGCAGGTTAAATGCAGGACTGTATGAAAGAAATTAACGCACAAATTTAGAAGACAGTGAAAATAACTTTTCCACGTTTTGCAATGCCATTCATTAATCATGCAAATTTATGAGCGAAAACTTGTCTTTTTTTACCCCAAACGTTTCTTCTTATTCATCAGAACATTTTCAGGAAATGAATTTAAAAAAATGCTCTCGCGTTCATGAAATACATAATGTCAACCATGCTTGTTTTTTAAAAAGTCTCCAAAATCAATATAACGTTGCCAAAATTGACAGAGACAAACAAAAGTCTAATTTAAATATGATATCTAGAAAAGTCACGTAACTCGTATTGTTTCTTCATAACTAGAGATTACCTACCATAGTTCTTGCAAAGCAACTGCTTTTAAAGCACAGTAAACTCAAGATCGAACAGACCTGAATAAAAAAAATTACCAGGAATTGTATATGCACTGATATGCAGATGTGCAACGATGCCCTTGATTCACAATACAGTGCTAACATATATACGAAGAAATATTCTAAAATTCTTGGTTTAAAGGTTTCTTTAGACGCAATAAATTCTCGTTGAAATGAAAACTTTTCATTATTCATTGGGGCAAATATATTTCCCAGCCACATTCCCCAATTTATATATTTCAATGCAATATCTCTTCAATCTCTTTACACCCCTTTGATATCAGTAGAGATTTTTTTTCTTCATGCCCATTATATATAAAATTACAATAAACCTGATTTAAATTCGTAACTTCCGTGAAGCGGCCACTATATATAATCATACTGAAAACAAACGGGGAACGGGTTTCTGGGAACGAGCAGTCAGCGGTATTCGCCATAAAAGGTAGGTCCTTCATGTATGCATGGTTGTTATTGTAAAGAACATTTCAAAATGGTGGTCGCGACAAGAAAGCGAACCGAACCACGGAAAAAGAAAATTATACTTTTCATCTCAGGTAATAAGATTTAAAAGGTATTTGGAATCGTAACGTTGTGTTTATTTGTGCTTTGTACCTTCTGGCAGAGGCAGTGCATCACCGTTTTTGCAGCGATGAATCGAAACGAATAAAATCGAGGTCAATCAAACTCAAAGCAGTAATGCAAAGTAGTGACACCCAAAACTATGCTTTTATTCATGATCACATACAAGTATTGCTTCTACAAAGGATTCAAAGGTAAAAAACAAAGTTCTACAAAGGATTCAAAGGTAAAAAACAAAGCCTGATCACAATAAATGAACAGTATATTTATTGTCAATCAGTTAACTAGAAGTGTTTTATTAAAAGTTTTAACAGCAATAACCAACATTATCTAGTCATTGCTTTATTCAACAGAAACCGTGTGTAAGTAGAGTATAGCTTATTACAGAGCAATTTTACCCTTTGTGGAAATCTTGTGTTATTTTGCCATTGTGTCATGTTAATCATTTATATTACCATAGACTGAAGGGAAAATAGAATATCAGCTAACGAATGTCAAATAAACATTTCAAAAAATTGCTCCAAGACAAACATTTTAATGGTACACCGTTAGTACCATGTAACAAAAACTCGATAAGAACATACAATTCAGGGACATAAGATACTGTATTGTTCATCTCCCCATATCCCCCTAATTTTCTTGCACATCCAAATGTTCTTTACATGAAATCTAACAGTGACAAACCAGATGTGGACAAGGAAATATACTTATTCTTATGGGAATCTGCAGGCATTTATTTAAGCTACAGAATGCTTGCTATTGTGTCCAAGCCTGTTAATTCTGAGATATTCCACTGATTTAAATGATTTTTAAATCTCATTATTGAAAGCTTTACATAAAAACTAAACAAAAAGAAAAAACAATTTAAAAACCTGGCCAAAGTTAAAGTGGCATCTAGGACAGTAATTGAAATAATGTAGATGCATTTTTTGTATAATAATGCTGTGGTTCATTCACAGGGGGATGGGGGGTCCTTAGGTATATTAGTGACGGGAAAGTGTGAAGACCTTTTTTGGGTTTGAATTAGCAATCTGAGGCCTTTTTTGGATAGAAAAAATTGTGTTGACTTGTTTTGGGTGAAAGGTTGTGGTAAGGACTTTATTGGGAGTTGACCAAAAGCAAAACCCAGGGTTCTAAAACATGCCACGTCATGTCATGCCACGCTCTGTTCATAATCCAATTAAGTAATGATCAGCATAAGAAGGATAGCGCTTAACGGCAATGCACGATGGAATGTCAACTTTTTTCATTGTAACAACTAGTGATCTTATTGGCCTAGACTCAAAAACCGCTAAAAAGTTGAGTTCAAGGTGCATTTTGTCTAATTTTTTTAAAGTTTCTAGTAAATTGAGACCCAATCGTACAACATACAATTTAAAAAAAAAGATATTGTATTTGGGGAACTTCATCAAAGAAGCAAAATTATATAGCCATTGTCTTCTGCTATTCTGATTGGTTAAGCACGAACATTTCCTAAAATTTATTTGACGCAAATGGATTTTCTTTATTTTTATAATGAAATATAATTATTAACCATCAGCTCCTCCTCTATTCTTGAAATCAAAGATATTCTATGTGGGAAAGAACCAATGCCGCAGAACAATGAAGTTTGCTATCGTTCTTATGTGGAGCATTAATTCTAAACCAAATAATTGCGTTGCAAGTCATTTGTCTTGTAACAATGAAAACATTCCGCAAGCTTTAATAAGTTAAGTGTTTATATGCGATATTGGGCGGCACGGTGGTCTAGTGGTTAGCGCGTCGGACTTTCAACCTGAAGGTCGGTGGTTCGAGCCTGGTCTCTGCCGTCGTGTTGTTTCCTTAGACAAGAAACTTTACTCCACACTGTCTCTCTCCACCCAGGTGTATAAATGGGTACCGGCGACAAAATGCTGGGGGTAACCTTGCGATGGACTAGCATCCCATCCAGGGGGGAGAAGCAATATTCCTAGTTGCTTCATGCTACGGAAACCGGGTTAAGCTCCGGCCGTGTGGGCCATCGTGGCCCGAGTGCGACTTTACCTTACCTTATATGCGATTCTGTAAAATTTTTTTACGCCGGTTTATGCATACGTGTTCGCTGTACTGAAAAAAGCAACATCCAACATTTATTGTACATTGTTACTTGACGAATACGCTCGGCTTAATCTGAGCTTTGACCTAATCTTCAAAACACTTTACAAATAAAAAACCCAAATAAATGGCGACTTATTTATTTATCGTGCAAAACACCACAACAGTGGAAGAAACAACTCCGTGGAACGTTCGAAATAAGGGCAAAAAACATAGTAAAAATACGAAAAAAGCAAGTGACACTCAAACACCAAACCCCGCAGAAAAAAAAACATGGAAACATGGATCTGAACACTTCAATATAAGAGGATCTGAGTGTGGATACCTCGATAACACTTAGCACTTAATGTCTGGGCTCTCTAACATAAAACAGTTAAATTTTAGGCATTTTAACACTAACAGTAAAAAAAATTCACTGTAACAGTAAATTTCATCCAAATAGAAACAAAAATGGCCCCAATGATTGTCTGAAACGTCTAAATCGTAACCCCTGAAAGTGTCCACGGCCGCTTACGGAAATGTCCGCTAACAGGAATCACGATCTCATCTTGGAATATGTTAGAGAAGCTACACAACTACACAATTACCTGTATGTCGAAAGAAAATCACATATTAACGTTGGTGCCCCGTTGTCTGGAAGCATACAAGACTTTCTTTTATAGTGTTTTTATTCTCCCGAACACTATGATACAGACCTGGTACTTCCAAGGCCGAAAACCAACTATCTAAAGCGTAGTTTCAAATATAGCGGTGCTATGCTCTGGAACAGCCTATCGATTGAAGCTAAAAAGGCAAACACACTATCTCAGTTTAAACGTAGTGTAGCCTCTATGCCTGCCACTGAGTTATGCTGAATATTTTCTCCTAATTGTAAATTGTTTTTATTTTATTTTGTAATATACATATTTGTTAAACGCCCCGCTTGGAAACCAGCTATTGTATATAGTTGTAGTGGCTAGCGTTATAAAATAAAGTGTATGTTGTTGTTGTTGTACCCGCAACGGAGATTTCTTAGAAAATCAATGAACCCAAGAAACCAACCAACGATATTGACTACAGTTTCTGACGGCGGTTCAAGGGTATCCAATTTATTTTTGGCACGAGTAAAACTTACCGGATAAATAACAAAAGAGGTATTCAATATGATGGACCAATAAAAACAGAGATTCAGAAAAGGGTAGTGACATCCCTGAATCGATTACCACGTTCATGTTCGAGTGGTATATAGTTTGGGTGCGGTTTACTAACAGCTCAGACTGAAGTCGTAAAGACAGCTACAACACCAGTTATTCAAAGGTAAGTTGTGCTACTCGAAAGGTATGCGAAATTGAGGAGCTACAGTGAAGAGTATTTAGATTCTACCCAAAGGGGATCAAAAGAACCTGCTAATCGATTCTAGCATGTTTGCGCTATACCGCCTACTACCCGTGACGTGCCTGTAGCAGCCTTAAAAGTTTTAGGTAGTTGTATAATTAACAAATGCCTTTCCACAATCTGACAGAAAGACCACCCTAACCTTCTCCATCAACTTGTACCATTTCAAGAAATATATCGAACAAAAGCAAATTAAAAATAATTGAAACCCGAGTCTCGCTCCCGAGGAGAAGTAATGGTTAATACGTTACGTTTAATACTCGCTCCCGGGGAGAATGAATGGTTTATACCAGCTAGACTCGTGTTTTACGATTACATTTTGAAACCGCACGGACAAACCCTGTTCGCTCTGATGGAAATCCCTTCCAAAAACGACTAAAGAAAGACACGGACACACAGGTAAATCGTTTTCTTTTCTTTTTTTTTTTTATTAAAAATTACATTTGTATTTTACTCTACCTATCACGATAAATTGCAATACATACAGCGTACATAGCTATAAAGCGCTCGGGTTTCCTGTGATATGTGCGATGCCAACGATATTGAGGTATATGGAGGTATATGCAGAAAACGAAACAACATGATTACTGGAGATGATAAAACTTTCGGTAGCCCGACATATTTAATAAGATTAAATTACCATCTGTAAGATGTACCCTGAGATCGTATATCTGCCCGAATAACTTTTTTTAAATTTATTTACTCCATTTTTTATTATTACATACATTTTTTTAAAGTTAACAAGATAAGAAAAAAAAATGGAGAAGGGCAAGATATAGGTAAACTAATTATAAGCCCTATAACTAAATTACATTATTTTTTAATAAAAAGAGAAAACACATACATACATACATACATGCATACAAATACAAATAGCACTCACATGATTTATATAAAATAACGCATGTTTTTATATCTCATAGCAACCGTATTCCCGCTTTTATAGCCAGTTATTGTAATTTAACGGTCAGTCGTTGATAGCGGAGCACTTGCCAGGCCGAAGGCCTGGCTGCGCAGCTCCATACTCATAGAACCATGCCCGTCATTTTTCATGGTCATGGCTAGCGGAATGTTTCGCGGGCGCGCGTGTGCCCGACCTCCGCCGCCGCCGTCGCGCAGGACTAGCTTGCCTTCGCGCAGGACTAGCTCGCGGGCGCGTATGACGGCGCAAAACATGCGCATACGACGTCATGTTGAAACCAAAGCGAGGCTTTGTTTTTCGCGCGGTTACACGGCCGAATGTCACGTCAGCTAGAAAAACACTTTGATGTTTTGCTGTGAATTTACTAAGCGGAGAAAACCGTTGAAATTAAAGGCGTTATTTCCCTTAATATTTCGCGGTTTGCTACTCAAGACAAGGATACTAATTAAGGGATACTCAGAAGCCGCTTTAGTGGAAAAAGACGAGCTTTCAGGGATGAAATCTTGCTTCGAGGAACTTCATGTATTACGTTTTTATCAATGCGGGAGATATTTGTTTTCTACGGATATCAGAACCAAGCAAGCGAGGGACTTAAAGGTAAAACAGATTAAGTTTTCGATGAGAATTTATGTTGATATCAATCTGTGAGTGACTTTTTATTGGTGTTATTGTTAGTTTTGGAGAATTGATTTTAAAACGTGCTTAAATTCAGTTGTATCGATCTCTTGAATTTCACCGAAGAAAGCTTGAACTCGATGAGCTATAATTACATGGTACGCGTTTTGCTTTTAAACGTAAACTAATAGAGATTTGAATAAATTTTTTCGAAATAAGATTGTGTTGTCCATTTTTATGTGTTTGTTCATTCATTAGATAGTTTGAAAAGCGATTTTATGTAAACAAAACAAGACTTTGATTTTATAGTACAGTTCTATCTTCACTCGTATCGCCTTATGCAAATATGTTTGTGTATTTTTGCAATTTTTGATTTTCAAATCAGTTTCTCGGGCAATTTTTGACAAACAAAAACTGTATTTTATTCGGAAACTAGTGGTACTAGTTATTCTAGACAGAGAAAAGTTGTTTTTGTGAACTTTTGTACGGTCTATAAAAATGTACTGTGCAGACAGTCGCGTAATACTGTTTTTGAGAATTGCTAAAATTGAAAATAGCCCGTTCGTCAATCTTAATTCTTGTGCTTCCAACCTTTCACCTTAGTTAAGTTTCACCTTGGTTAAGTTTCACCTTAATTAAGCTTGTTCAAAGTGCGACGCTGTTAGGCTTGGGCTATCTATATATATTATTACCTGATGAGTGTGGTCATCATTTGACTATACGAAACAGAGCTGTAGTAATAAAACGATGAACTACCTCTGAAGTCTTGAACCAGTTTATTATAATTACATACATACATATACACATACATACACACATACACACATACATACATACACATACATGCATGATTTACTTGATAAAGCACGTTACAAGTAAAAATAGGCAAGACAGAAGTCCTGATGTGGACCTGCACTATCTAAAATAATTACTAAGAAAGGAATATAAACATAGCAGTAATATGTAAGTAATATAAACGTAGAAGTAATATTAGTTAGCTGTTACAAGATTGGTGTGACAGTGATTAATACTGAGCAAAATAGTTACGTTGCCTCCCCCTAAAACTATCTTTTATTCCACGCTCATGACATGATATTTTGGAATAATAATAATGTAATTATGCCAAAAGATTTCAAAATAGCCTTCGGCTCGTGTTTATTTTGTCGTTCTCTGAAACTTCCTCTTGTTGCCATAACTGCAAACAAAAAAGAAAACTGTTTCCATTTCACTGTATTTTGCTCGAAGGAATATACATATACAGCATGGCATGATTTCAAAACGTGACAACAAAAAAAAAGTAACGCCGGGGGTTACAAACTGAATAGGTTCATTTGTTTACAGTTTTCTTGAAGAAAAGGACTAGAAAAGACGAGTGCCTATCCAGTTAATCAAATTTATAAGACGCAGTGTCAGGACCGCACGAACGCACCCAGTTTAAAGATTATTATTTTTTTATTATTATAATTAAAACGACAGTGTTTAATAAAACGACACTATCAGTGAAAATAAAAATATTTGACAACCCGCAAAGTACCTGATATCAAATCATTCTGTGACTGTCGGTCTACATACATTAATATGGATATAGAACAACAGCAAAAAATCCCACTGAAATTAAAAAAATTGAAAAATTAAAATATTCAATCGACGTGTCCGTGCTTCTGGCGAGATCAGGGGATGAAATCCAGCCATTTCAACAAATTGGTGTGTGTAGCGATTTCTAATCATGTAATTAATTTCACTGGCCTGCCAAGATAGCTTTTGCTACCTGCAGGCCAGTATTATAAATTCTATAATAATAATAAATAATAATAAAGATTTTTGTTGTTGTTGTTGTTGTTGTTAAAAAGCAATAATTGTAACTTTGTTTGTAGACAAGGATGGCATTTAATTTTTCCAAATTAGTCTTCAGGTTCTCCACTCCATTATATAAGATTACAGGCGACGCGCCCAAGCTTCTGAGGTGATGAGATCCATTTCAGGTGGTAAATTAGTATTTGAAGTCGAGAGATATTTAATCAGTGTTTAGAATATAGGGGTCACACTCGCGAAATCGTTGAAAGCCTTCTTGGAAATGTTTAGCGGTATCGCCTATGTTTTAGCAATTTAGTTGGGCTTCTAAACGATAAGAAATTTAGCCTTGTTTCTATGGTATAGTAACTGAAAGTGCATTGTATAAATCCATCACGGTTTTAAAATAAAGATGTTAGAGTTAGCGGAGAAGTTGTTTGTTTGTTTTGTTTTCGTTATTTGTTTTGCGCCTTTATTTCGAAAGTTCCACGGACTAGTTTCTTTCACCGTTGTAGTGTTTTGAACGATAACTAAATTAGGCCCGGTTCAAACGTCGAACTTCACATGTGCCGAACCTATATAGAATGCAAATGAGCAAAATCTATTGTTCTTGCCCAGTGGCATTAGGTTCGGCACATGTGAAGTTCGACGTTTGAACTGGGCCTTAGTCGCCGTTTATTCGTCCATTTTTTTATTCGTAAAATATTTTCAGGGGCACCCAACGAATCTTTTCCTCACTTTATCTGTTCCTCAGCGGAATTCTTGCTGGCTGGCAAAATATTCTGTACATATTTTTTTAATCAACTTTTTTTGCGCTGGTTGACTTGAGAAAGGAGTCGCAAGAAGAAACTGTGCTGGCAGTACTTGAGCAGATAGAAAAGAGACTGGATCGAAGAAAATCGGAGGACACTTTGGGACTTAAAAGGGTTCAGCTTCCTAGTAACAAATTTAAACAGTACTTAGAGATACCCAAACAGGTTAAGTTCGATCCGGCAGTAAATGTACAAAACAATAAACAAAAAGCTTCAAATAGTTTACCATTAATGTTTCATTAGTTCCCAAGCCCCCTTTGGTAACTTATTATTATTATTGGTTTTTTTTTTTTTTCATTTATTCATTTTTTTAATTGCTGGCTGGGAAACAAACATTTTTTTATCCAGCTGGCTGGGAATTTCCCTATGTGTTATCCTGGGAAAAAAGAACAGATATATTTTTCCCAGCAACATAGAAGAACACCTGGAAATGCTTTTATATCATTTATTTTAATTTATTTGAGTAAAATAATACATTACCAAAGATTGTTGGTTGGGTGCCCCTATATTTTGAACGATTAGGTCATAGTTTAGATAAAGCGAGCGTATTCGTCAGTGGATATCACTTTAATTTTAGAAGTACCAATATACAATTCGATACAATAAATATTGCACGTTACTTTTTTCAGTACAGGGAACACGTATACGTAAACACATAATGAAGATTTTTAGAAAGATTTCGGCAGTATATTGTTGCTGGACAAATGATTTATAACATTATTTCTTCAACCGCTGTTTTTGTTCGTTTTTAAAAAATTGTAAATACCGTTATTTTATTTTCAAGATATGCTTCCGGTTTTCAATTCAGTAACGCAATTACTCGGCTTAGAATTAATGGGATTTTGAACTAAGATGAAACATTAAATTAAACGTTGATGACAGCTACAAAACATGTTTCGACCTCTTTTGATGGGATATCCATGTTCATTCGAAACAAAAGTATTCACACTTAGCGCGCCAATAATCCCCCACAAATGTTTGAAGAACGCGACTTTAAACGTCGCCTTGGTCTTAAAATCGGGCCTCTGGCTTGTTATGTTCCATGGGAACCGCTAACACGGTAAAAATTCGGTGAACGCCAAAAATACGCCGCCGCATCAGGAATTTTGTGAAACCAGTTAATTTTAATTAATTAATCAATTATTTAATTGCAAATAACCGGGTTAACTACTCAAGTACGGCCGCAGCCAATGGCACCATTTCTATTGGTCAGTTGCTCGAACAAAAGATCAACATCTATTGTGTTGTGCACGGTCAAGGTCGAAAAACGATAACAAAAAGATCGAACAAAGACAATTCTCTGGTTTCACAACCAGTCTCTCGATTAACTATGATGCAAACTTTGTTAAACTTTGCGTATTCATCACAGAAAAGCGTGCAAATGTTGTTTACCCCAAAATCTTTAACGTATTTGTCAGTGATTGGCTCACATGTTTAATCAATAATCATGAAAATTCTTAGCCCACGCCGCCAATCAAGCAGGTCGTGTTCGTATGAAGATGTCTTGCAAATTGTTAAACTTTTTGCCGCTCTAGAGGCAACTTGGAAGACGCTACGAAGAGGTACCGCCAAGGGAAAAGTCGCCCTACAACTCCAACTGAAGGTAAGAGTCGCTTCGCCAAAAATTACAATTCGTTCAGCAAAAGAGTATAAACTTTTGGTCGATGAAGTGAACACGTGGAGCTTCTCTTCGTCTTACGACGTATTCTCTGCGTTTTGGTCTTGCGTTTGTCTTGCAATAAGCTGAGGAATTGTCTTTCAAAAAAACTCTCTGGCTGGTGAATTTCATTCAAGCTGCATTATACTTTCAAAACAAGAACTCTGCGAGTATTATAATCGGGCTGTTAAGGCTATCTTCGCTCCTTTTACTTCAAAATTCGAAAAATTACGTCCCAAATACAAATTTTCAAAATATTCTACTAACTCTTCAAGAGAACTAACTTCAATCAATACACACGTCCCACATGGGTCATTCCTGTATGATCTCTACTATGTGAATCAAACACTTTGAATACACCATCCATTAGAGTTTTTTCGTATCCTTTGTATTTCACATGTGAAATACAAATGGTGAAATTTCTCATGCAAATTAGACGCCTGATTTGTTGTGAAGCAAGTCTTCATTAAACGATGGCTATTGGAACCTGCGGAAATACTTTCGATAAAACAACTTCAAAAACATAAAAGCTTGCTCATCTCGCTGCATGACTGATCGCGAGACATTCTAATTCAAAAGCTAGACGGCTAATTTGCATGAGAAATTTCACCATTTGTATTTCACATATGAAATACAAAGGATACGAAAAAACTCTATTGTTTCAAGAATAGCGACTGTAGAAATTATTGCCAAAATAAATGACTTATAATTATCACGTAACAACGATTCAAAAGCCTCAAAACAAAGGTACACAACAATCTTTATCTATTATACTGTCATTTAAATACTGTACATTTCCATAATAACTTTTCACTGGCCGTGTTTTCACGAGCGATTTTTCAAGTCGCTGAGCGAGTGACAGTCGGAAATCTCGTGAAAACAGTTGCTTGTCCAACTTGCTTAAAGTTAAGCAAGTCGGCGAATTTCAATAGAATTCTCATTAAATTTAAGCCACAATCCAGGTAGCTTAAGCGAGTCGGCAATTAATTTCGGCCAATCACATTTCGCCAGCGTTCAAACAACCGAGAAGGGCACGTCAGAGGTGATATAATTTGCATTTTCCGCGAATATTTGAATTGGCCAGAAACGCAATGGTATGCTATCCATTTCCTCATGATTACAGTTTGAATTTTCCACCGTCTCTGATGCTGGAACAAGCGCGATAGCACTGACACCAATAAACATAAGAATCATATATTTGCAAGCGTCTCTGTTTCCCGCTATCTTTCTTGTTATTCCGCGAATAACAAGAGACAAACATCAAGAGAAATGACTAAAGCTCTGTCCGTGAAAACGCAAAAATTATTTAAGCTGCTTAACGCTGTCGGCAAACAAATCACCTCAAGGAATGTTAAGAGAGAAAAGCCGCCTCGTGAAAACACAGCCACTATACTCTAAATAGGGTTTTCCGATTTAGCGGAAATTTGGCGGAATTGGAAGACATTTTTGGGTTTACCTCGGTGTGAGAACCTGTCACATTTTCCTTTGTTTTTTACCTTTGTCGTATTTCGTATTGCATTCCCAGTTGACTCTATTGTTTTATGCCTTTTGTTTTCTTTGTTTTACGTCACTCGTGAATTTGACAGGTTCTTACACCGAGGATGAGCCACATTTTTCCGCTCAATGAAAATGTAATTGAACCCACTTAATTTTTCCATTAATTTTTTAGGAAATAACTGGGAATACGTGAAATGGAAATGTTCGCATTATATCGAAGGAATGCAAAATTTAAGTCCAAGAAGTTATCATTGGCCCATTTCACACTAGAAGACAGACAAATCGTCTGGACGGACAAGTCGTCCGACGATTTGTTCGTGTAATGTGAATTCTAGACGGACAACTCACCTTGTGTTGGTCATCGTAAATTCATATCTGAAAGAACAAACAGACGATTTTGAAAGCAAGGGGCCTGGCACTAACAGGCTTGGTTACCTTGCTTTCTATCCGCCATTTTGATTTTCCCATAAAACGTCACTCCCTTTGCTAGTTCCATTCCCCTTAGCGAGTACTGGGACCGAGATACAACCATTTGAAACGGAAACGAAGTCGGTGATCCCCTCATTTTTTTGCATTTCTGACACGAAAAACTCATAACCTAGCTGTAGTAAAAGTTTTATAAAAAAAATCATTGTTAGAAGATTTTCGCGCGAACGTCCTTAAGTCGGACTTTGGACGACTTATCCGTCTAGACGAAAAAATCGTCTTCGAAAAATCGTCTTAATAGACGGCCAAATCGACGGACAAAATCAGACGACTTTTACGTCCAAAATTTTGTTCGTCCCGTTTTCTCACTAAGACGACTTGCCGTCTGAGACGACGTGTCCGTCCAGACGATTTGTCCGTCTCTAGTGTGAAAACGGCCATTGTCGGTGTTGTTTTGTCGCTTTTGATGATGCTTGAAACGGCGGCAAATCTTGAACATTTGTTGTTCGCTGTTTCAAGTGTCTAGAGTTACTGCGCCTTTCAATAACATGCGGAATTTGAAATTCAAATCTCTACCAACAGTTGCGTTATCCCCTGCCGTCAATCATAATTATACGAAAGCCAACGGACCATGTAAAAAAGAAACAAACAAAATGGATCGAAATCTACCAATTGTAATGCACGGACGTGACCTTTTGACCTCATTGAAGTGAAGATCTGTTTCCTGAGAGGTAAGCTAAGATGATTGACGGCAGTGTAAAACGCAACTGTTGGTGGAAATTTGAATTTCAAATTCCGCATGTTATTGAAAGGCGCAGTAAGGCCCAGTTTTCACTAGGAAACGCAAGCATATAACTGGTGAATATTTCTTGCTTGTGCTTGCATTGGTTGTGCTTGTTTTTATGCTTGCACTACTTGTGCTTATTTCGCGAACATTTTGATTTTGCATGAAAGTAAAACGAACAATTTTCACCGCAGCGACGTTTTTAAAAATTCGAAGGTAAGCTAAATAGTGATTCACATATTACTTACGGATCATGATTTTTGAACTAACCTATTGTTTTGTCTACAAATTACTTTAAAATTGGCCGTGTTTTCACGAGCGATTTTTCAAGTCGCTGAGCGAGTGACAGTCGGAAATCTCGTGAAAACAGTTGCTTGTCCAACTCGCTTAAAGTTAAGCGAGTCGGCGAACTACAATAGAATTCTCATTAAATTTAAGCCACCAAACCAGGTGGCTTAAGCTTGTCGGCAATTAAACAACAAAGAAGGGCATTGTATTGTCGTTCTTTTGTGTTCTAATTTTCTATTGTTTTAACAAAAGAAAATATATCGCGCATGGTATAAGAAAAATGAATAAAGTTCTGTCCGTGAAAACGCATAAATGTTTTAAGCTGCTTAACGCGGTCAGTAGAGTGAATTCGTATAACCCGTGTTTCATATGCTAATGAGCCACGTTATATTCTAATGAGCTGTGCAGAATAAAACAAAGGGAACTGAGACAGCTGATTTTTTTATGTTTTATAAAATTAATTAAAATCTCGCAGAAGCATTGCTAAGCGTATGCAAATTCAAACCAAGAGGTAACAATTCAAGCATTTCAGTATAACAGCCTGTAAAAAAACTAAACAAAGAACAATAAACATGTCGGGGCTCAAAATTCCAGCCTTGATTTAATTTGTGATTTTAGTCTAGCGTTTTATATTCAAACTCGAGCAAAGGAAAACGAAAACTGAACCATAAGATTAAACTAAACCGTAACATATGTTTTTGTTTTCCTCAGTTTCTTTTTGTCAAAGTCTGCGAAATAAGCGTAATCGTCTATTGGCCAATTTAGAAAGTGAAAGTCAATTAAAGAAGAGGTACTGAAAACGCATACTAGTGACCGTAAATGCAAATATTGTAAACTGTACTATACTGTACTGAGGCCCCGTCCACACGTATCCGGATATTTTTGAATCCGCAACTTTTTTGTTACGGATTAGAAAATATTCGCGTCCACACGTAGCGTATTCGAATCGTATTTGCCCGAATTCGCCGGATACGTGTGGACGGAAGGCCAATCCGCAACAAAAAAGTTGCGGATTCAAAAATATCCGGATACGTGTGGACGGGGCCTGAATGTACGAGAATTAAAGTCATTTGTTTGGGGTTTTCGACCACACGTCTATTGTTTTATTGTACACAGCTCATTAGAATATAACGCGGCTCATTAGCATATAAAACACGGGTTATACGAATTCACTCTAGTAAACAAATTACCTACAGGAATGTTAAGCGAGAAAAACCGCCTCGTGAAAACACAGCCAGTATACCAGAATCATTGCTTTTTCCTCGTGCTTGTGTTATGTTCCATTTTCACGTGCGACACAAGCATAAACCAAGCACAAGGTTCAAAATATTTTGGTCGTTGTTTTTGTACATGTACTTGCGCTTATTACTGCGCCTTTCAATAACATGCGGAATTTGAAATTCAAATTTCCACCAACAGTTGCGTTTTACACTGCCATCAATCATCTTAGCTTACCTCCCAGGAAACAGATCTTCACTTCAATTAGGTCAAAAGGTCACGTCCGTGCATTATGATTGGTAGATTTCGATCCATTTTGTTTGTTTCTTTTTTACATAGTCCGTTGGCTTTCGTATAGTTATGATTGACGGCAGGGAATAACGCAACTGTTGGTGGAGATTTGAATTTCAATTTCCGCATGTTATTGAAAGGCGCAATAATTTCAAGCTCGTCTTCACGGCGAAATATACTAGCTTTCTTGTGCATGCGCCTATAGGCTTGCGTTAACAAGGGCTAACCAACGCTTAAAACTTTTAATTTCTTTACACAAACGATTTCAACAAAAGGAAGTTATCACGAAAAAAGTGAAGCTTGTGGAAATGTAATCTATTCAATACGGACGAAGCAACTCTCGTAAGATTGTAACAATACATTCTGTTTCTGTTCGATTAACGACGCGGAAAAAGTTGCTCCGTTTCCGCTAAATCGGAAAACCCTAATTGAAAGTTAATTCTCCCATACAAACAACATCAGGAACTTCAGTTGTCATAAGGCATTCTTTTTGTGTTAAATTAGAAAGATGATTATACAACTCATCACCAAAATTCAAACTTTTAACAAGATCTGAGTAAGATTCAAATGTCAATTCACAGTATCTTGAAAACGAATGAACTAAAAAATTACAACGAAGAGATTCGAAGATAAATCTTAACTAGTAGGCAATCTAATATACCTATTTCCTTTCCACGGACGACCGAATTTCTGAGCCAAACCTTCTGAAGGTTCTCGTTTCTTGACAGCCGGCCTCTAGCCTTCGGCGGCGTTGCTTAGAAAACGTATCAGTAACGATGGAAAATAAAAGAAAACATACCCTGAAAACAAGATACAATACCTTGAATATGAACTTAATATTTGAAAGAAATGCTCTTGAAGTTAATAGACAATACAGATTCCCCGATGTAAACGGATTTTTCAGGAATCAAATAAATTCTAGAACGCCCGCAATGAATCACGGTATGTGACGATGGGCCTTTAACAGCACTCTTATATTCTCTTATGTGGATAAACGGAACCTTTTTTTCGTTGTTCTTCGCTTTATTTGCCTCCGACTGGGGAAAATCGTCGTTTGAAAACGCCACGATCATGCATTTGCGTGACAAAAGCTTGCTTCAGCTAACTGAGGTCAGTCACGTGTATCGCAACTGGCCAATAACATTCCTCAGATTCCTTGTACGCTCGACTGGCCATCGCGTAATGCCAACTTGTTTTGGTTCGGAATTTAGACATAAACAATGTTTTTTTATTTATGCGTGTCTTCCTTTTAGACCAAGGGTGTTCGTTTTAGACCGCAGGGTCTTCGTTTTAGATCATAGGGCCTTCGTTTTAGACCATAGGGCCTTCGTTTTAGACTATAGGGTATTCGTTTTAGACCACAGGTAGGGTCTTCGTTTTAGACCATAGGGTCTTCGGTCTTCGGTCTTCGTTTTTGGGGTCTTCGTTTTAGACACACCCAGAATATGGTACAACGACCTTTTGAAATTTGAACTCGAGGCGACTGACACGTGATAACCATTTTATCAACCATTGCATATATATAGAGTGTATTCAGTACAGAAACTGCGCGGATATCTTTCGTTAACGCAAGTGAACAATGAACAATTAAAGTTGACGAACACCTCTTGATTTCATCTAGTAGTCCTGCAAACCTGAGTAAACCTGCAATTTTCTCGTAAAAACAGACTTTAACAATTTGGGTTGAATTTGCTGTGGTTTCCTCCCCGACTTGAAATAATTCGTTTATATCTTCTTTTTTTAGGTTTAAACAAACACTTTTGAATGATTTAAGGTTCATATTGGTAATTTTAGCAGAGTTTCGATAAAAAAATCCACGTGACATAGCAAGGTGGACTCTACCATAGTATTTTGACTGGCCTGTCCGATTCTGTTTTAGGCCGGGCGCGCAGACATAAAAATTGTGTATCGCGAGTGCTGACGGATGGAGATAGTCTCCCCAGTCTCCCCTCGTTTTCCCGCTCGTTCGCGCGGTTTTAGCTCCTCGGCCCCACAATCTTAACACTAGGAACACTCTACACTTCAACCGTGTTTCGGACCGGAAAATCTAAAAAGAGCAAGAAAAATGCGTTTCTTTAAATAAAAGAAGCATAAATTTAAATTTTTACCGGCTGAATTTGTCAGTTTTGTTAGACTTCTTTGTTTGGGATGTTTCCTCAGGGTGAGGTCATTAATCCTGCCTAATTTTTTTCTATCAAACTTTTCAGGATCCTGGAACTTGCACATGGCGTTGACAAGGGCCAAGACTGTTGTGTTATGTTCCGTCTGGGTTGTTATCACTTTCGTGATTGTGCAACAGATAGACCTTCTCAAGGTGAAACCGAAGCAGAGAAGTGCAGATTATAAATTACCGAAGGCAGAGCTAAAAGGTTTTTCGAGTAAACAGACGTCGAAGATAACAGGTGTTGGCACAGGACTTCTAAATACACCGACGTCAAGGATAATAGGTTTTATAACTGATAAAACGAAGCCAAAAGCTAAAGAAATTTTAACGAATACACAGAAGCTCTTGAGAACATCGGAGGCAAAAATAAAACGTGTTTCAAGTACGCCGAAGCCAAAGGCGATGTCAACAGTCAGCGAAAATAGAAAGGACAACAACAGCAATAACAACAACAACAACAACAACGACAACAAATCACTGAAGCTAATCGTAACAAACGTCCCGAATACAACGAAGCCAAAGGCAATGTCAACACCCAGCGAAAATAGAAAGAACAACAACAACAACAGCAGCAGCAGCAGCAACAACAACGGCAACAAAAATACACTGAAGCCAAACGTAACAAGTGTTTCGAATACAACGAAGCCAAAGGTAATGTCGAAACACAGCAACAACAACAACAGAAGCAGTAGCAAAAACAACAAAGCATCGAAGCCAAACGTAACAAGTGTTTCGAATACACCAAAGCCAAAGGTAATGTCAACACTCAACAACTAGAAAGACAAAACCAATAACAGAAGCAAAAACAACAACAACAACAGTAGCAGTAAAAACAACAAATCATTGAAGCGAAACACAAAAAAAGTCCACTATTGATTGAAGAAGAACCTCCCCTAATCTCATACAAAAGAGGGGATCACTGGGAGATACTCCAAAGAGCTAAGCTTACGATTCACATTATTGTGAGCTTATGAGCTGTGTTTGGCTTGTCAACATCTTATTCCATCACTTTGAGAAAATAACCGCGTCTCTACTTGGAATTCAGTTTAACAAAAACATTCACGGGTGGTGGGCTTATGCAAGATACCATGAGTCTCCCATCAAGGGAGATGGGGTCATAGAAGCTTTCAATGGGGGTAGGGTCGTGCCTCAGACCGAAAGCACACCCATTGTAGCAGCTTGGAACGACGAGTCAAAAGTAGTGTACAAGGGAAATTGGACAGTATAAAAGACGAAGTTGATTGACTGGATGAAGAAATGATTGATTGATTGATCGATTGATTGATTGATTAAGGAGGGTGGAGTGGAATGGCTGGTGTTTCCTTCCATTCTTTTCCCCCTCTCATTTGTCTTGTGTTTTTGTTCGTTTTTAGCTGCTTCGATTCCACTTGTATGGATTCCGGATTCCACTTTATGGAATCCAAAACTCCGTATTCCAAAACCCTGAATTTTGGGTTCTAGAGGCAGAGAGATTGAGATTGTGAATTCTCGTACATGTGCGATCTTTGCCACATCTCTAGCTCATCGACATTTTATCTTTTATTTTACAGATGCAGCAATGGTACTATTCCCCTAAGGAAAAGGTAATTAGTGAAAATGATGCGTATGAACCATTCATGTCCTTACTATTCCGTTGCGAGTGCTTGTATGTAAGGGTTAATGACCAGGAGTGAGGGGATATGTGATATATTCCCCTCGTGGCGTACCCGAGGGCGTAGCCCGAGGGAACGCCACGAGGGGAATATATCACATATCCCCGAGGGACTGGTCAATAACATGCTTATTTTCCACCTTGTGAGGTTTTCTAAAACAAAGAAACTATTAATTTTTCGGAGAGTAACACTCCGTTCAATTCAAATGCAAAAAAGCATGATTCCGCAAGGCCGCATTGGGATCACGGCACATTACGAAGCGAGACGGTAAACATGTTTTGCTTTTGCCAAATTTGCATTGAGCACGTTGCTTCGTTATGAGTAGAAGGAGAGAAAGAGAAGAAAATGTATGAACAGTACTCGTGGTCTCGCCATGGCCCAACTGCCCGCCTTCATCTTTCGAAGATCAATGGAGTGGTGGCGGTGTGTTTTCCAAGGGAAAGTGGCAGAAACATATTCAGTTTCAAGCGTAAAACGAGGCGTCATACATTATTGAAGACCCGAAACCTGAATCGAGGTACGATACCATCGAATAATGTTATTAACATTTCGCTTTTTGGTCGCGACCGGCAAGTTAATTACGTAGGAATATGATTGATGAAGTTGTCTTTTTTGTAAACAAAAAATATTGACCGATGCTTGAGCGTTTTCCTTGTTACGCCCTATTTTGTCTTCCCGTTTGTGTTATTCTATTATGAGAGGAATAAGTCGAGGGGACTAAGGCGAGGGGAATATGTCGAGGGGAATATGTCGAGGGGAATATGTCGGGGGGAATATGTTGGGGGGAATATGTTGAGGGGAATATGTTGAGGGGAATATATAATCCTTTGTTTTGCTATTGTTATCAGCTATTGTTTTCAGCCCCGCCTCTCCCCTGTTACAATCAAAGCCGCACCCAGCTTTTCAGACACTGTAATGAACGGGGTTATGTGATATTCCCCTGAAAAGAACAAAGAAAACCGAGCTAGGTGGAAAATAAGCTCGCTTATGATACCCATGATGTAGCACTTTAATTGCTTGAGAGAGCTCATGAAGGGGTCTGGTTTGGTTTTCCAGCGCTTGGCACCTATCCAGGGGCGGATCTAGGGGTGCAGGGGGTGCGTCCCCCCCCCCCCGAGATGACCTGCATCTTTCTAATATAACTGGTATTCTGCAAAGAAATGAATTTAAAAAAAACGTGGTTACGTCATTCCTTAGAGGTGCACCCACCTAAGAAAAATCCTGGATCCGCCCCTGCTATCATACTTCACGTCTTCATGCACGAGGATAGAAGTGACTGTTTCTGTTTTAGCAAACACATAAAAATAATACAATAGACCATTTTACAGTTGTGTGCTTGGTGACCTTGCCTTTGAGCGGAAGCGAGGCTGAAGTTGACCTTGTTATATGATGCAAACCTCGGAGCTTTTCAGATGTAAATTTACCTAGTTAGCAGAGAAAAGCATATTAACATACGAAAGGCAAAAAGGTTTGTATCAAAGCAAGGTCACCTCCAATTATTGTGACATGTATTATAGATCTAACTTTTAGGTGTGTTGACCAAATTTCAATAGTGTGACCATTCAAATGAAACCTCTTCAGCAGTACTTTTGCATGGTACCATTTGTTCTAACTTTTGAGTCTGTGGATGAAATCCTATGGTGTGACCATTCAAATGAAACCTCTTCAGCAGTACTTTTGCATGGTACCATTTGTTCTAACTTTTGAGTCTGTGGATGAAATCCTATGGTGTGACCATTCAAATAAAACCTCTTCAGCAGTACTTTTGCATGGTACCATTTGTTTTAACTTTTGAGTCTGTGGATGAAATCCTATGGTGTGACCATTCAAATGAAACCTCTTCAGCAGTACTTTTGCATGGTACCATTTGTTCTAACTTTTGAGTCTGTGGACGAAATCCTATAGTGTGACCATTCAGATGAAACCTCCTCGGCAGTACTTTTGCATGGTACCATTTGTTTTGGTTTTTTTTTCAATATTTTACAAAATAAAATTTGACATTTTTCTTGAATTTTGATTTTTGGCACTCCTAGGAGTTTAAAATGGATAAAAAAATGTAAAAAAGCCGAGCCGTCTACGGTTCCGTTTTTTTTTTAATACAAATAAAAATCAGTTAGAATTCACTGACTTTGATGTTTTCTTTTTGTTGCAAAAGTAACTTGTTGTTATCGTAAAAAAGGTTGTTGTTGTTCATCGTGGTGAACACACTAGTAAAGAAGTATTTTTCGTTTGTCTCACGATGTAGTCACTTCTGATGTTGATCGCGACGTTTCGCAACAACAGGAGAGCCGTACGACTACGGACCGCCGAGGGAACAATTCGCCGAAACAACGAGGATCAAAATGCGCCAGTCACAGCTGTTGAAAACCAACCAATCACAGCAGAACATCGTGCTTCATAAGGGACGCGTAACCAGTCGACCCCATCGCCTGAAGAAGACTAGCAGTATGCAGTCGAAACGTCGCGATCAACATCAGAAGTGACTACATCGTGAGACAAACAAAAAATACTTCTTTACTAACTTGTTGTTATACTTGTTGCAGGAATCAAAGTGGAAACGATGCAAAAGGCTTATATCTGGCGAAGAAAAACTGAATAAGACTCGTACCCTATCGAATGACTCAGAAATTCTCGACATCTACAAGCCAAATGAAGATTGCGCGCGTGTTTTACAGACTCGATTTATCCATCCCCCTGTTTCAAAAGACGAAATGCAGTTACCAATCGCTTTTGGTTTTACTATTCACAAAGGTGCACGTCTGTTTGAGCGAATTCTTCAAGCTATTTACATGCCTAACAATGTTTACTGCATTCACATTGATAAGAAATCCCCAGAAGTCTTCCGTAAAGCCATACAGTCCATGACGCGCTGTCTGCCCAATGTTTTTATCGCAGCAAACAGTATTGACGTTGTCTGGGGACATTTTACTATACTTCAAGCTCAATACAGTTGCATGGAAGAGCTTTTAAAATCATCGGTGAGATGGAAATATTACATTAGTTTGATTGGACAGGATTTTCCACTTTACGATAACAAGGAAATTGTAAGAGCATTACAAGGTCTTAACAATTCCAACAGCATAATAAGTGAGCCGATGGCTGAACACAATGTGTATCGAACAAAGTTCGTCTTCACAGTAGAAAAAGGCCGAATGAAACAAACAAATAAGACGAAGCCCCCTCCTCCACACAATATTTCAATACGTAAAGGATCGACACACATTATCGCCATTAGAGAATTTGTCGAGTTTATTCTTCACAGCCAGATAGGAAAAGACTTTAATGAATTCTTAAAGGATACTTTAGTACCGGATGAAACGCTGTACTCCTCTTTACAAAGGCATCCGCACGTTCCGGGTGGAATCCAAGGAAAACAACCAATGTGGATACCGCGTGCCTTGTATTGGCTACTTAAAAAAACCCCGCAACATTTGTCATGGGATCTGGGTACGGGAGCTTTGTTGGATTACTTTGGAAGATTTGCGCTGGGCGCTCGGGGAAGAAAAGAAGGAGAAACTTTTTGTTCACAAGATTCCGTTTAACTTCAACGACGAATTGATAGAATGTATTCTTGTGGCAAGACAGGGAAGGAAATACGCTACTGCTATATGGAAAGAAGACAAAAGCGCGAAGAGTTGAGAAATTTGCAGAAAAGGTTCGTAGGTTAAGAACACTCGAAAAACAGCGGTGATGCTAAGCAGGAATCAAATACCAACTGACACTATTCAGTTCACCTGTTGAGTCTGTACTGGCGGTGCAAACTTGTTATGTGACTCTAAAATGTTACTTTTACCTTCCTTTGAACCCAAGGGCGGATCCAGGGGGTTGGGTGGTGGGGGGGGGGGGGGGGGGGTGAAATGGGTGAATTTTCACCACCCCCTTTTCTGAGACCTTTTCTTTCTGATGCACTGACCTCAAACACCTCAACCAGGCTTTGGTTCTATTGCATTTAAAATTTCACCCCCCGTTTCAAAATCCTGAATCCGCCCCTGGAACCACCGTGACAGTGTAGCCTGCGTGGCAGGCATAAACAGGTGGGAGAAGGAGGGGGGGGGGGGGGGGGAGGGGGAGAGAAGAGAGGGGGACGCGAAAAAGGAAAGTGGGAGAAGGGAAGGAACGCCTACTATAAGAACCGGGCTATTCGCATTACGCTCACCGATTTCCTTGTAATCGAATTACGTCAACTGTCAATACGTTCACCAATCAGAAACTGGTTCGCGCTTTTACGCATGGATGCCTTCACGCGGGAATTTACTATGTTTACCGCCCAGCGCGAATTAGCCAATCAGAATTTTGCGGCCGCCAGCATCCGCAGAAATAACAAATGGGGGTCTTTATTGCAGGCGTCCTTTCCCTCTCTCCCCAGTTGCTCTCTATCTCCCCGACGCCTGCTACGAAGGCTTTGACAGTCGGGGGTGGAAGCGGAATAAAATGAGTAATGAATAACGGCTTAGAAGAAAAAAAATGAATAATTAAGGAATATATAGGGTTTGAATTGAATAAAGAATAATGAATGTATAGAACATTGATAGCTAGAGATCACGCTCGAAGTTTCAGAAGTTTAACTTGCTCGAAATTAAACTTGAAATCTTTAATTTGGTGTCTTTGATGGTCAAACGTTGGGTTCATAGAAGGGTCTACAAGGCGAAGTTTTAAATAAACGCCAGGCTGGAGTTTAATGGGAAAAATATTTTAATAAGGGGGGTAGCGAACCTTTCGTCCTAGGCCCTTGAGCCTGGCCTACACATTATTCAGCCACCTGTTATACTAAAATCTATAGAAAACAAAACCAAACAATTCCTAAAGTTCTTTTGATGTAATTTTAAATGCTTTAGAAGTTCTCGACACTTTGCACGACTCCAGAGCAAGAGTCTTTAGCAAACTCAAAGTATTAAATAGTTTGAGTCTAGTCACTAATTGCTTGTGAATAGCTGCTTCAACTTATCGTTCCTTTGACGACATATCTATAGAGTGTTGATTTGGATTTGTTTCAAGCAACATGCACAGGCCAATGTTTTAATCCAGTCACTTCGTAATGAACGCAAGGAGGTGCATTGTAACATGGTGTTGCAATATCCAAGCCCATACTTGCTGGCCGGCAATCGCATCGAGAAAATGTTCCGTCTGATTCAGTCAGTGAGTACTAAAAACGAGCAATGCTCTATCCATCCTAGACCATTTAACTGTATCAGAACTGGATTCTCGCGTTATCAAACCAATTTCATTCTCGAAGATAACAAATCGCTTGCCGAAAAATGTTGGTAATTGGTTTTCAGTCGAGCTAAGCGTGACAGAAATTTTGAGCCCACGGACGCCTCTCGAAGCGCGCGCCTACTGTGGTCGTTGCAGCGTGCCTGCCAGAATTCAACTACAGCTAGTCAAAAAATCGCTACGCCCTTGGTAATTAGATTGAATATGACTTCTATTTCACAAGCATTGCAAGTTATAAGCTGCCCAACAAACGCGAATGGGGAATAATGAATATCGAGCAAAATTTAAAAATGAATAATGAATAACTTAGAAAAAAATGAAAGGAATAATGAATAAGTGAGATCCAATTATTCCGCTTCCACCTCCGATGTTGTTCCCGTGAAACACGATGCTCACCGCCCCACCCACTTCCCCTTTCCATCCAAATTTACCGAGAAATTGCTCCTTACGTTGTAATTAATTACTATGTAATATAATTTGGAGAGAACAAAGTGGACGATTGTCTGGTCACTTGTTGGGAAGTCTTTGTGCGTGTAACATGTCATAACCCAGGAAACTGGCCGTTTATTCTCACAAAAGCATGCATATTATGTCATGATCTCCGCTGTATGCAGACAGCTCAGGCAAAAGAGTTCAGGCCATCTCTGTTCTATAATACCTGATCAAGTTGAAAGACTTCAGTTCTGGAGTTAATTTTGATACCGTGTACGTGGAAATGTTGCGGGAGGAAAATTTTGCGGATTGCCGACTGAATTTCTTTTGCGGGACGAAATTTTTGCGGATAGAGACGGCTAAAATTTCTGCTGGGAGGAAATGTTTGCGGATTTCTGGTCAAGTAAAAATAAAATTCAAGGCAGTATCGGTATTAAATTGCAATTTTTGCTTCCTGACCAGACGTTTCTTTAGTTCCCTTAGTTATGATTGCTGTTCTAGCGCCAACATGAACATAAACAACGAGAAAACCTGAGTGACTTTTATTGTACGTTCATATAAAAACGTATAAGTCGATTATGATAACAGTCTCTGTACTGGTTCTTTTGAGGACGTGTCTGGAGTTGTTGAATCGGGAATACAGATGTTATTGTGCCGGTTGCCTCGGAGTTGTGAGAGCGATATGTTCACTGTTAAAAAGTTCCTGTTTAGCCGATATACCATTAAAACAAGATTTTCTAATTTTTCTGCGGGAGTTTATTTCTGCGGCGGAAAATTTTGCGGGAGTTTTTTTTTTTTGCGGATCGAAGGAAATCCGCAAAATCCGCAAAAATGAACTCCTACACGGTATCTCTGAGAATGTCAATATGTTCGGTGAAATTTGAATCCACCCTTTTCAGTCTTGTGTTCAACTCCCTGATATGCCACGGTATCTGCTTTTTAAAATCAGTGACATTCATTTTTAGCGGAGCTCCATACTCATAGAACCCATGCCTGTCAATTTTCATGGTCATGGCTAGCGGAATATTTTCGCGGGCTCGACGTCGTGCAGGGTTAATCGTGCGAGCGCGACGAACGTCGCGCAGGGCGCATGCGCGTATGACGTCGCGTAACATCCAGGATTTTAGCAATTTTGAAATCAAAACGAGGCTTTGTTTTTCGGGCGCTTCCCCTGGCTACACGGCCGATGTCACGTTATCTACAGTAAACTCTTTTGTTGTGTTCAACCGAAGAAGCGGAGTTTTCAAGAATTTTCAAGCAGTCGAGGGACTTAAAGGTAAAACAAATTACATTTCTCGATGGGAATTCATGTTGTTTTGGAGAAATGTTTATAAAATGTGCTCAAATTCAGTCGTATTGATTTTTGAATTTTATCGAAAACAGCTCCTCTATGTGCTAATGGTACGCGTTTTGCTTTTAAACATAAACTAATAGATATTTGGATTTTTCAAATGAATTTTTCAAAAGAAGATTGTGTTGTCCATTCTTATATGTTTGTTCATTGATAACATAGGTTGAAAAGCGATTTTATGAACATAAAACAAGACTTAGAATTTATCGTTCTAATTTCACTCGCGTCGCCTTATGCAAAGATGTCTATGTATTTTTTGCAATTTTGATTTCCAAATCAGTTTCTTGGGTAATTTTCGATACGCAACAGGTGTATTTTATTCGAAAATTAGTCATACTAGTTATTCTAGACCGAGAAAAAGTTGAGTTTTTGTGAGCTTTTGTGCAGTCTAAATGTACTGTGCAGACGGTCGCGTAATACTGTTCTTGAGAATTGCTGAAACTGAAAAAATAACCCGGTCGTCAATCTTAATTATTGTGCATCCGACCTTTTATTTTAGTTAAGCTTATCATCAGCTTTCTGTCCAGAGAGCTCCGCTGTTAGGCGACGCCTGTCTAAATATATTAACTCATTACTAAGCTCATTACTCATTACGAAGCGTAATGAACGGGTTATCACAGACGGTGGCAAATATGCAAATTCTCACTCACTCACTCACTCCCTCCCTCCCTCCCTCCCTCCATCGCTCGGCTGTTAAAGTGTCTTGGTGATTCCGCTGACCAGTTCATAAGGCTTTCGTGGCAAATGCATAGGAATGTAGTGTAGAGAATAGTCGACCGCGCTCAATAGACCTTCATAACGCGGCGGCCATGTTGACTACCTGGAGAATAAAATGCTTTGTTTTTGCCCACCCAGCCTCGCAGTGAAAAAGTTGAAAACGAGGTTGGGCAGGCAAAAATCTTTTGTTTTAATACAATATGGCAGGGCGTGATAAAGGCCTATAGTACCCAGTCGTTATTTATTTGATTTTGGGACGAAAGAAGATTGGATACCTGGGTGAATTGAGGCGCACGAGGTGGCATGGGAAGAATCGGAGGGGAAAACCCTGCCCATAACACACTGCGCGCCTCAATTCGCCGTAGTATCCAATCTTCAGTCGCCCCAAAATCAAATAATAGCGACTGGGTACGAGTCTGTGGTTGTTTACCATTTACAAGGGAAAACCGGTTGGTCCACGGTTTGTGTAAATGGTAAGCAAAACTCCAGAAAGGGAATTTTCGTTTGAAATTGACGTGTACCATCTACCACTGACACCAGAAACGAGCTGAGTAACCACGCTTACGCATCAAAACTGGCGCAGGGTCTGGAACTGATAGATAAAAGCGAATGGAACACACATTTCCGCTCGGAAATTTCGGTTGGAAATTTTGGACTACCTTTCAAGACGTTTCGTTCATTTCGGAAATTTTCCGGTCGGTCGAGCCAAAATTGTCTTACCATTTACATTGACCGAAATTTCCGGAATTTTTGGGTAAATGGTAAACAACCTGTATCATCCAGCTGGGGAAATACACTGGTCTACAAAAGAGAACAAACCTTAACAATACAAATATTCATTTTTTTTTCCTTTTAATTTTCAATTGAAAATACGCTACCAATTCTTTTCACCTATTTAATTTAGATTTAAAAAGATCACAATTCAAAAATCTAATAAATGTTTTTTAGTTTTGCGTATAATTCTTATTTTCTAACTAAATGCAGTAATTGATCATTGGAATAGACTTATTTAAAAAAGCGTGGTTCATCAGGATTTTAAACAGAGGGAGGAAGAGGGAGGAAGAGGTGGGAGAGGTACTCAACCAAAGTTTGGGCCAGGCCAGCAAAACCTGACAAAACATTCGCACTACTTCTACCCTATAGCTTGGATCGCCGAGCATTATATTACTGATAATGATTAATAGTTGACATCTTGTTTTCGGGCGCAGAGTCGGACTAAAAAAAATTGTCCAGGGAAAATATTTCCTGGTTAAAAAACGTCTGCCCTATTGTGTGACACACAGGCTATATATGGGAGTGCACGCCCCCCACCCCCCGGTCCCCCTCCCCAGGAAAAATCCTGGTAAACCACTCATTAGAGTGCTTCTTAAACTTATCATTATATACCGAAGATAAAACACCAACAATGTCAACCGTTTAACATTGACATTTCATTAAAAAAGAGCTAAGCCCGAAACGTCTGAAACATTCCACGAAAATTCCACTGAAAAGTGCCACGCAGGTTTTTGAACTTTTTTGTTCAACTATTTTGCCTAATATCAACAAAGTCTATGCTAATTAAAAGCGGGTTTTTACAACCCATCCTCACGCTTATGTTTTTCTCGGTCCAAACTTGGTACCTTTATTTATAAGTTTGAGAACACGATCGAAATGAAAAGTCAAGGTCGCTTACGGGAGATGGAGAGGTCAAACCACAGGGTGTCTTAACTTTAAATCATGTAAACCTGTTGTAATTTTAATATGCGAAGAACCTATCACCGCAAAATATTGTATCATACAGACGTTTTCATGCAACGAACAAAATTTTCGTTTCATTGGAATTGTAATGTAACACATGATTCAATTTGCGTCTGTTGTCACATCACCATTTGAGCGAGTGGTCGCTAACAAGAGGTTTAAAACAATTATAGAATCATTCAAATCACCAGCTTTGAAAGTGGTCGTGTTCGCTTACAAGAGATTTCGACTTTGACTGAAAGAAAAATTGGTATTTTGGAAAAATGGCCCTTTAATTAGGTGAGATTTTCACTAACGAGGTGGTCTCACTTTGAGGTTTGACTATAATATGTAATCAGTTTTTATCAAATCGTTTTATAAACAGTCATGAGAACTACTATACGTAGCATCCATTTATAAAGTTTCCAACATCGTTTGACGATAATAACCTATCCTTCCCTAATCCTTACAACTATCCACTCTGAAAACCAAAAATGCCCGTAAAATTCTTTTGTCTAGTAAGTGCTCGATATAACATCGATTTTACGGCTGAGTTTTTATTTTGGGAGAATACAAAACCGATCATTTAACGTGAAAAAGCGTTGGTGTGTAAATGAACTTGTTTTAAGTCGCTTATGTTTCCTCCCTGCTTCAACATATCATTTTCAAAATATATGCAAAAATTTTTTTTATCTAAATTGACCATGACATGAAATCTTGAAGGAAACAAAACAGCGAACGAACAAGTAAAGTTGCACGAAACACTGCTTATCTGCAACACTTTTTTTGGAATCCATTTACAAAAACACGCTCAGGTCACAAATCTCAAAAATCCGTATTTAGAGTTGATCTGATGAATGCTACCAGATCATGGATTCAACGGATTCATGATCCGTGTTTAGACTTAGCAAAAAAAAAAAAAAAAAAGCCAGAAAAATCTTTTCTTGGATTGAAGGATAGGGATTCGGATTTACCGGAAAAAAAACGCAACCTAAGACTCCAAAATTAGTCTATTACAGATTTCAATTAAATTGGTTCGACCACTGCGTACAGCAAATTACTCAACCAGTGAGTTAAAATTATCTAAGCGATCTTTGAACTTTCTAAACTCCGTGTCGCCCCAGGCTTCCCACACAGTCAACTGGTAGCGTTCCGTACATCTATCCTCGTTCGTCGTACTCCCGCGCATGGGCTCTAGCCGACGAAGGCAAACAACTTTGTTCTTGCCGCTGGTTACAATCTCATCTACTTGCCCGTTTTGGTAACCTAGGAGATTGTCGCTCTCGAGCTGAGCAAACACGTAACCGATAGGTAGATCGTTATTGGCTGAATTTACGTTGACTGTGAGTACATCGCCTACGCCACGCCCAATCCAAAGAGTGCCATTCACCAACAGAAGCGCTGTCACGCGGTTTACTGAGCCCGCAAGTATGCGCAAACGCGGTCTCCCGGCCCAGGGTTTGGAGGGGGGAGGTGATTTGTTGTTGTTGTTGTTGTTGTTGTTGCTTTTGCTGTTGCTGTTGCTGTCCTCGGATGTCTGCCAACGCTGCGATCTTCGTTTCTGTGAACTCATTAGCGACGGTGCGCGAGAAGACCAGGTGAAACGCTTTTGCAAAGTGGCCATTGAGGCACAATGTTGAGAGCTCGCATCATCAGAGCGAGTGGTTTTCTTCGTGCCCTCCACGAAGGCTTGTCGTGTTTCTTCGCGGTCCACAAGCTCAAATTTCGCTTCATTTTCGTCCTGGTCCGTATCAACATCATGTTCTTTGACATCACCTGTGATCACAGATTCGTCTTTAGCTGGTTGGGTGTCATGCTCGCTCTTTGCGGAGCCGCTCTCAATATCCGCGGTGTCAGTTTCATCCTGTTTTATAACAACAGGTATAATCTCTGACGGTTCTTCTTTGGACTGATTCTCGGCAGTAATTCCTCCACTTGAATTCAACTTTTGCTCCGAAACATTTTGAGTTCCGTCAAGAGGTGCCTTTTCTTCTGCTTCACTAAAAATGTTTTCAGTAGTCTCCGAAGTAGGAACCTTGCCATCTCGTGAATCTTCGGCCCGAGCCCGAGCAGCACCCGAAATATTCGTGTTTGTGTCTGCAGTGTTGTTTTTCATTGTGCTGGTGCTGCGAAATGAAGAAATTCCACTATCAGTGGTTTCGGATGAGGGGGATCGAGAACGTCTGGGTAAATCCTTTCCCGACGTTTGTTCGCTGAAGAACCTTGCCTGCGATCCAGGAATAGACATGGGGGGCGAGATAGTTTGGACGGAACTTTCCAAATCTTCGTTATCAGAGTTCTCAAGAACGACGCTTGTGGTGTCTCGCGGAAGGGAATTATCTCTGCGCATAGAATCTGCTTCGTTGCCTTCTTTGTTTCTTCCGCTAGCCATGGCTTCTTTGAACATGGCTTCCGTGTATGACGGCTGGTCTAGACATCCTGGTGGGTCACTTATCGCTCTGTTACGCGTCCGGTCAATGCTTCCTTTGCTATCCTTGCGACGTGGCTCCGTTACTTCAGTGGACAACACCTTTCCCACCGCGCTATCAACATCGCAGTCGAAAATATGAGTGAGCTGACGACTGCCGACTTCCCATTGTAAAATTTTCGTAGATCTTCTGTCGGCGCTCCATACACGCGCACCATCCGTGACCATGATTCGCACATGGGTCCTCTGTGTTTGGTAGACAGCGATCTCGTCCAGGATGACCATAGTTTTCGTGTCTACAATGACGATCTTGTTACCGCATCCGACCCATAGCTCTTTGTTTTCGCGTACAAGGACCATGCTCTTTGCGGGCATGCCATTTTGACCTAGGTTCACGACCTAGAAACGAAATGCAAAATGCAAATAAATGAAGGCATAACGCGCAAAAACTATACTTTTAAAATTATGTGACAATAAGGTAACCGCCGTGTATATGAGTAAAGCCTGGTTTTCAGTGGTGACATAAGCACAAGCAAAAGCATAAGCATTAAGCCTGGTTTTCACAAGTGACGCAAGCACAAGCGCAAGCATAAGAACACGATGTTCCGTTCTCGACTTGGCAAATATAGCGGCAGAAACTCTCAAGAACCGAGTGTTGTTGTTTCTTCTACCTTTGCGACGGACAAAGCGAAAGCGACTACAAAGAAGGAGGAAAACGAAACGTTTTTGGGTTAGGGATATTTCTAAAGAAAGAAGAAGCCAAGGTGATTTTTACAACCTCGTGGAGGAACTACGTGGAGGAGATCGTGAATTTTAGCCACGTTTGTGTCTTTTTGTTTCTGTCTTTAAATTCCCTACACTAATTTTTCATACAATATTCTGTAGCTCCGAGCAACCTCGGAAAACGTTTCATCAAAATCAACCGCGGCCTCCGCCATTTTGTTCATAGTATTCTCAGACACGAGGGAATCTGGAACGAGTGCTTTGATTTGCCAAACACGGCTGGACGTAGTAAATTTCCTTGCATTTATGTGGTGATTCGTTTTCACACAGCATAACGCGAACGCAAGCACAAGCGCAAGCACAAGAAAAGACAAAAACTGATCCTTGTGCTTGTGCTTGCGCTTGTGCTTGCGTCGAGGCCGTTTTCACGGTGAAATAAGAGCTGTTGTGCTTGCGCTTGTGCTTGCGTCGCTAGTGAAAACCAGGCTTTAGCGAAAGCATAAGCATAAGCACAAGCATAAGAATAATCATAAGCGTAAGATAACAGTTTGCGTCAAGCGAAGACGAACATTTACACAAGTCTAAGATTGATCCTTATGGTTATGTTTATGTCATGCCCGTTTTCACTGGACATAAGCACTGTTATTCTTCCGCTTATGGTCATGTCGCAAGTGACAACCAGGCACACAAAGCACATTTTTTACGACACCGTTGATGTGTTAAAAACCGTCCTGTGTAATAGCGCAAGGACAATTTTGCAATTATGCAACATTCTGTTGCGGCAACATGTTGCAAAACTTGCAACACGTAGTCGCAACAACATATTGCGTTGAACTGAAATCGTCTACGTGTTTTTCCCGTGTAACATCACCTTGGCGCAAATAATACCTAAACTGAATGACAAACAACAAATAAGGAACCTGAATGTTGGACCATTTGATGCTTTCTCTTGACAACATTTCGTCTTCTTCCTTCGATACAAGTGTGACGTCATTGTGTGAATACCTACGCGCGGTGGGGCTCTTTTGAGCAAACACTACCAGGGTACCATTGGCAAGGGACGCGTACACATGTTTAACCCTGCTTCCATCCTGAAAGAAATATGACTTAAAGTGAATGACCTTCGGATCGAAGCCTGCTCGTAACAAAGTCGGTACGTGTTTGTGGAGGCGCGGTGGTTTAGTGGTTAGCGCGTCGGACATTCAACCTGAAGGTCGGTGGTTCGAGCCTGGTCTCTGCCGTCGTGTTGTTTCCTTAGACAAGAAACTTTACTCCACACTGTCTCTCTCCACCCAGGTGTATAAATGGGTACCGGCGACAAAATGCTGGTGGTAACCCTGTGATGGACTAGAATCCCATCCGGGGGGAGTTGCAATATTCCTAGTTGCTTCATGCTACAGAAACCGGGTTAAGCTCCGGCTGAGTGGCTACCCTGTGGCTAGTGTGACTTTGCCTTTACCTCACCTTTGCCTGTACGTCCAATAGTAAATGCTGTTGTAAAATTCATTAATAATTCATAACAGTTATGACCAATAAATAGACAGTATTTGAGTCACATGTACACCTTTGTAAACCCCAATATAAATCAATTAAGTTGATGAATTATTAAACAGTAGAATTAACTTTTGATACAAACACCTGCTCAGCTAATTAGTATTCATTAACTTTTCATACAGATCTCTACTCATTGTTTCATTTCACAAGTACAATAAAATATTCGCGTCCGATCTGCAAGGGCGCTCATATTTTATCTACTACTTACGAACCTGTAACTGAGACATTTCCGGAGGAGTGTAATCAGGGGGGAAATATTCTGTTAGTAGCGCCAGCACCGGGGCCTTGGTAATATACGACCACAATGTCGAGGGCAAACGCCACGACCTGCGTCCGAAAACCTCTACTGTGCATCCCTAAAGAGAGAAAAACAACGCTCATTATCATGTTTGTTTGTAACGTATAACCATCTAGATAAATTCAAAGGTTTCTTCGAGCCAACACGTGATGGTGTCCATCTATCAATTATTAACTACAAATTCTAATTTTAAAAGTACATGAAATCTTCAATATTTCTTATTTCTCTAAATTTTACCAATCCTTTGAGAAAAACTATTTCCTCCCAAACATACCCCCAAATCACCCAAAAATTAACAAAACACCCCACAACATAGATTCATAATAAATGAGCATAGAGTTTTTGGATTGCATGAGACGTGAACGAGATATTTTCAGCGTGGCAGGAAAGGGGCGTTCATTTTGAGTCACGGCTGAACTTTGTCGTGCGTGTAAGGCAATAATGGATTAGCAAAAAACAAAAGAAAACTAACAGCTCCCCTTTAAGGATCCCACGTTAAGTCAATATCTCACCTCAGTTCCGAGCCAGGTCCGATTTTCAACTCTTGTCATGCACAGTACCCTGTGGCCGGGGCATTTGTGTTCGTGTGTATAAAACACTCCTGTGTCACAGTTTATCATGCTGTAGTGCCGATTCTCTCGTTCACGACCCCATAACAACACGAAGCTTGAAGAATTTTCGGACACGTTTTCGTCATTATCTGAAGAAACCAAGGGATTTCCTAGAAAAGAGGTACATTGGACATAATTAAAGACAAATTGTGAAACTAATAACAAGAAGTCTTTGCTCACTTTGAGGTGGAGAGTTTTGATCAGAAGAGAGGAGAATTTGCAATGATATGAAATATTTATGAAGAAATGCAAGGAAAAAAAGAAAGCGAAGTATGATTGAGGGCGGGCAAAAAGATGGACGCGGGATAAATGAACGGGGGAAAGGACGAATGAACGACGGGACAAGCCAATGAACGAACGAACGAACGAACGAATGGATGGATGGATGGATGGATGGCTGGATGAATGAATGAATAGAAAATTGAATGACTGATTGACTGACGGACGGACGGACGGACTGACAGACTGACGGATTGGCAGGCTAAATGAATGAATGAATGAATGAATGAATGAATGAGTGAATGAATGAGTGGCTGGTTGCCGGCGAACTGACGGACAGGCGAATGTAAGGAAAAAAGAACGACAAAAAAATAACTGACTGATTAGAAAAAGAAGAGTAAAAGCAATAAGTCAAGGAACAAATTCGAGAAAAAAAAAAAAATAAATGAATAAATAAACAATAAACGAATGAATGGATGATGGAGCACAGAACCGAAGGAGCGAGATTGGATTACAGGTAATAATGATGAGCGAGTTTCAGAGCAAGTATTGATACAAAAATCGGAATGTTTAATTAACGGCATTACCAGGTCCAGAATGTGAAAGTCCATGAATGGTTGTAATTTTTTCTAACAGTCCTTCGTCATTCTCTGGCACGAGTCGACACTGGCAAAGAAATGCTGGCTCTTCCATCTGCTGCAAAATTTCACCTGCAGGAGGTCGCTTCTCTGGTAACTGATGCCAGCAAGATCTGAAAATTATGTATCAACAAAGATCAAACCTTTCATTCACAAAGGTTGTAGTGCTGTTTTATGTTGTTGTTGTTGTTTAAACAAAATTACACGACTCGATACTCCCCGAGAGACTCTACAGACTGGAAACTATCGAGTCTACCTGGATATTAAAAGTCTCTGGAAAGAATCTCAAATGTTTGTATTTAATCAAAAACCGCTGCATGACAGTTTTTGTTTCACGGGTAAGATAGAGAATTTGTTTGTTTGTTAGGTTATACTGTTGCTGAAATCAGAAATAAACAAAAATAAACAAGAATAACAGCAGTGCGTTCCACGCCACGTTGGATGACCAATCAAAACAAGTGAGGAGCAGACCGAAACCAGTCATGTGTTAACTCAGACACGTTTCTCTGCGCTGGGCACCGACTGCATGTTTTTCCGCGCTTGGTACCAGTCACAAACCGGTTTTGCTGTTTCTGGCACCTATCTCCCTTTAATTGCCTCCATCTGGAGGACCGGTTGCTTGTTTGCCGGCATTTGGAACCAGTCGCAGGTTTTACCAAAATCGACACAGGTTGCATGTTTTCCCGTGTTGGCACAGGTTGCATGTTTTCCCGCGCTTGGCACAGGTTGCACGCTTTCCCGCGCTTGGTACAGGTTGCATGTTTTCCCGCGCTTGGTACAGGTTGCATGTTTTCCCGCGCTTGGCACAGGTTGCATGCTTTCCCGCGCTTGGCACAGGTTGCATGTTTTCCCGTGCTTGGCACCGGTTGCATGTTACTCGTGCTTAGCACAGGTTGCACGTTTTCGCACTTGGCATCGACTGCAAGTTTTCCCACGTTTCACCAGGTGAATTTTATTTTGCTTCGAGTTCTGATTGCTTTTTATTGCGTTGTTTATGTTCGTTTTGATTGGTCAGTTGTGACTTGTTTGCTTAAAGGCTAGAAAGTAAAGTCAAGTAGAACGCTTGCCTCATAACACCCTCCAGTCTAGGCAACTGTGTATCTAAATCACAAGATTCAAGAGCCGGTCGGACACCACGTCGAATCGCCTTCTTTATGTCCACCACATTGCGATATTCGCGGAAAGGGCGGCAGCCAGACAGAAGCTCAAACACGAAGATTGCGAAGGAGAAAATATCCACCTAGAGTAAGAAGAATCAACGAAAAAAATGAACTTCAATCGGAAACGAAGGTTATGAAAAGTTTAATTTTAGACATTTTTACGAACGATAAAAATAAATTGAAGTAGTTGGATTCCGAACTTTAGCATTATCCGATTCGCAGTTTGTTTCTGCATGAAAACTTTTGAGTTTAAACAACTTATGCCTGGATTTGGTCTTTATGATATGTTAGACTGGGGAATGTTCTGCGCCACTTGGTTCCAATTTTAAAACAAGTTGAAAGGGGAACTGCTTGGAATGTTCCACCAGAAATAGTATATTTACGGACGTTTACTTTATGAGGAAGTTGGGCGAGTGCGCGAGCTAAGCGATCTTATGAGGCCCGGAAACAAGCTACACAAGACAGTGGTAAGAGCAAAAATCGATGAAGTGTTGCCGCGATCGCTCGAAAACTAGAACTAAGCAAGTTGGAGGAGAACGAATTTACTATTTTTATGAAAGAAAAGAATCCCAGGTAATTATGTAAAGGTCACTCAATGTTACAATGTCACGTAATCCCCAAGCAACGCAAAAGTTCCTCATTTTAAATATGACTTCACTACCTTTTCGTCATATCCAACCCCGGTCCGAATCTCCGGTGCTTGATACCCAGGCGTTCCCTCCTCTCCGGCAACCCCCTGGGGCGTGGCAAAACAAGAGATGCCGTAGTCTGAGAGCTTGACGTTAAGTAGGCTGTTTTCGTCCAGGGACCACACCAACACGTTGTCAGCTTTAAGATCGCGGTATATAATATCACAGTCGTGAAGATACCAAATAGCGCTGGCGACCTAAAAGATAAAACAGCTGATCATCTGCTAACAGATACTTAGCGCAAGTTGATAACATTTTCTAACTGCATCAGTAAATTGGGTTTTTCTTTGTTAGCTATTGTGTTGTATCACGATTCTCAGATACTTTTGTCTGCTTTTGAGACGTCAATATAAAGTCGTATTGTCGTCTCAAAAACCAGCCTGTGGTTGGTTGAAAATTTCCCGCGGCCAAAATTTAAAATTATCTTCAAAGGAGGGGCAAAAATGTTGATTACTTTGTCAAGTTTGGCAGATAAACAACGCTGTATTCAATGCAACGACCCTTTCTACCGAAAGTTAACGATACGATGAGTTTAAAAGCTGCTTTTGTTCGTTTGAACGGTTTGTTTACATTGAGTGGTGCTGTGCGCGCGCTATCACGCCATCATAATTTGAAAAAAAGTTTTGTGCTAAAACCTCGACAAGTTTGCGTTATTTACTCATTTTTTCGACGTTTATAACTTTGAGAAACTTCAAAAAGATGTTCTATCAAATTTGCTCTATTTCAATGAGCAATTTATAGCGTGAAAGGCCGTGTTTTTGAAACGTTTTTGCAAAACAAAAATATGATAACGCGTACAAAACGTCGTGTACGTCAGCTCGTTACTAGTAAGAATTTCAGCTTTGATCAGCACAGTTATCTCAGTTTTGCTTTCTTTTTGCCCAAAAAAAAAACAGTTGAATCGTGATACAAAACTAATTTCGATTTTGAGGCGTCAATACTGCATTATATTGAAGTGTTTTAAATATCGCACAAATAACAACAACCCTCACCCAAAAAGGTCAAAATCCTCGTGACACTGCCAAAATTCAAGATTCAAGAAACATTCCAATTTCAATTTGTAAAATACTGAAAAACAAACGGTACCATGCAAAAGTACTGCTGAAGAGGTTTCATTTGAATGGTCACACCATAGGATTTCATCCACAGACTCAAAAGTTAGAACAAATGGTACCATGCAAAAGCACTGCTGAAGAGGTTTCATTTGAATGGTCACTCCATAGGATTTCATCAACAGACTCAAAAGTTAGAGCAAATGGTACCATGCAAAAGTACTGCTGAAGAGGTTTCATTTGAATGGTCACTCCATAGGATTTCATCCACAGACTCAAAAGTTCGAACAAATGGTACCATGCAAAAGTACTGCTGAAGAGGTTTCATTTGAATGGTCACACCATTGGATTTCGTCCACAGACTCAAACGTTAGTACTACACTACATGTTTCCATAATTGACTCTGGGAGTGAAAGGGTTTACTGAATAAATCTCTCACAAAATCACCTGAAATGCGATCTTGTACGACAGCTCACGGCCTAGAATGGCCCCTCTAGATCTACAAACGCTGCTTCCCTGTTGTTGCATTCGTGCTTCGCGCTTTGCAGAAAGCTCATCAATGACAGAAGCTAAGCTGCCGTGTGGCGCGAGTTCCAACACAAAACACAACGGGTGCAGGGAGACGCCGAGAAGTCGAACAACACATGGGTGGTTAAGGCGACACAGGACGGCAACCTGAACAATGAAGGAAAATAAAAAGTGGACATCAATTGGAGTTGTTTACGAAACAAGCACATAGTTACTTGAAGATGTTCGGTGTCGGCAGACCCTAAAATACGAGGCACGTATGTCGATTCGCCCTTTATGAGTTGCTCAAGATAAGACAATGGTTAAGTAATTCGCCTACAAAATGAGCTTAAAGAATAAAGACATCTACAAAGAACAAGATTTGAGAATTCCGTCATCATTCTCTGACACAGGCAATGGACAAATTATGATGGGTAAATAACAACTGGCGAATCATGTTTGAAATAAGAAAAAAACGGTTTTGCACACTGCACTAAGAACTTTATGGATTGCATTTCAGAAAGTCAGTATTTACCACATATACTTTGGTTATGTGCGAATTTTCTTTACAATTGTCTAATTATAGGCGGACTACGGCAGGTGAAAAATAGCCGGCGAATCGTGTTTAAAAAAACCGGGTCTGCTACACTGCAGTGAAATCGGCTGAAAGCACATTCCACAAGTGTTACACTTTACTGTTATAAATGTGCATCGATTATTAAACAAACTCGCACGACACAGCTAAACTGTTGAACGATGATGACGTAGCTAAACCATGGTTTGAACCACCCTAGCTAAATTCACTTTGATCATCGCTGCTATCTTAATTTACTTACTTTAATAGGTTACCTTTGCGGGTGAATAATGACAGAAAAAAAGCAGGTCAAGGCTAAAAAAGTGGCGCGATGTCGAGAGACCACATTTAGAACCGCTCAAGTTTGTTGGTTCTAAATTCTCCTGAGTCATCTTGTCTTGAATCATTGAATCACCAATAACAACTCATACTATCTACTAGACAGACTCATTAATCTTTTGGATTTAAGTAATGATCCGCACAAGAAGGAAAGCGCTGAACGGCAATGCACGATGGAATGTCAACTTTTTTCATTGTTACAACTAGTGATCTGATTGGCCTAAACTCAAAAATCGCTAAAAAGTTAAGGTTCAAGGTGCATTTTGTCTAATTATTTTAAGGTTTCAAGTAATTTAAGACCCAATCGCACAACATGCAATTTTTAAAAGATATTGTATTTGGGGAACTTCATCAAAGAAGCAAAATTATTAGCTATTGTCTTCTGCTATTATGATTGGTTAAGCACGAACATTTCCTAAAATTTATTTGACGCAAATGGGTTTTCTTTATTTTTATACTGAAATATAATTATGAACCATCAGCCCCTCCTCTATTCTTGAAATCAAAGATGTTCTATGTGGGAAAGAGCCATTGCCGCAAAATAATGAAGTTTACGGTAGTTCTTATGTGGAGCATCACTTAAACCATTTACCAAATCACAAAAAAAAAATAAATAAAAATAAAATAAATAAATAAATAAAAAAATCACAAAAATGATGGTTTAGTCACGCAGTTGATCTTACCTCTTGACGTAAGTCCCAAAATGCTTTGACAACCTTGGTCTTCTCGAGTTCCTCCTCCATGTCGCCCTCAGAACACGTCGAAAACACGTCTGATCGGCGCGCACTCCCCTCGCTTCGATGTGGTCTGCGATAGCCAGAGCCTCCGTCAGTCCTGGACCTGGACCCAGTTTCTCCCAGTCCACTGTCATGGGGAAACCTGGGTACCAACGGAATGAGAGAGAACGTGTTGAAGTTATGAAAGGTTGGTAAAATAACATCCGAGAAGCTTTGTGATTGACAACCGCTGGTATTTAGCCGTAGGTTCGGTTGCAACACGTGATTAGTAACATAACTACTACTCCCCCTGGATGTATTACTATTACAATTACATTACTAGGTATATCAAAGGCTCCTTAGAGCCAACCCGTGAATTTGAAATGCGTAACGCGTAACGCGTAACGCAATGCGGTAAGCTTATGTTTTCACTCTGTCACGGTTCAATATATTTTTTTAAATTAAACGTAAAGATTTTTGACAAACGCAAAAAATAAAAATACAGTACATCACTTTCATAATGTTCAGTCCGAAGAAGAACGAAAAAAAAACGAAAAAAAAAAAAAGAACGGCCTGAGCGGGATTCGAACCTGGGCTTTTCGCCTGTAAGTCCGCGCTTTACACCACTCGACCACCGTGACCACTGACTTGAAATGGGATAAATTATATTACTTGAAGGTAGATAACTCCTTTTAGATCGATTTTAACGTTGCATTAAAGACTCCAAATGCGAAACATCTTTAAGCTTATTGTTGTTTATATTCGTTTACACCAATTAAGTTATTGTTATCGCTGGATTCACGCTGTTCTTGTTACAAAACGCATTCGTAACAAAGCATTACGTCACTAAGTTTACAGCTGATGGAAGGAGTGAGTGAGTGAGTGACTCATTTGCATATCAGTCTCCGTTACCGATAACCCGTTCATTACGCATGCGCGTATATTCACGGGTTAATAAAAAACGTTTGAATACTGAGGTCCACACAACGCGTTAATAAAACGCACTGGTTCGGTTTTAACGGATCTTCAATGTAGAGATGTTTAAGACGTCACTTGAAATGTAATAAGACAAACTGAATGCAAAGATGGCTCTGTGGCCATGGGCTGATTTATTTAACCTTCTTTAGGGCCAGGACTATACTGAAGGAAAATACTATTAACGGCTCCTCAAATTGGAATTTGTATATGTAATCGCATGGGCCCGAGTAAAATTAAGGATTAATATCACGCGTGTTTTCAGAAGCTGTAGAAATTGCCCGAGTCGCGAAGCGACTCGGGCAATTTCTACAGCTTCTGAAAACACAAGTGATATTAATCCTTAATTTTACGAGGGAACATGCGATTACTTGTTTATAATATAGAGGGCAAAATTATAGGGAAACGTTTCAGACTTTTTAAGAGTCACTCAGACTTCAAACCAACCGAAGTGAAAATACTCTCTCGCAAACTGACAAGAAAAACTTTTCAACTTACTGTGGTTAAATAAATTTCTATTCGATCAAAGATACATTTGTCTGCTATGTACATCTAGAAAACATAGACACTTTACGACAAAAACAAAGCAAGTTTTATTTTAGCGTACCTGTGTTTTGAAGTTTTTGCCGCTTTGATAACAACAACAAATGGCGAGAGTTCAAACTTGCTTGCACGTTTGGCGATTTAATTGCTTTCTTTCACGTCTTTTAACCTTATTCGTTCTCCTGTTAAACGTATATTTTTCCTTTCAGCAAAATATGTCAAAGTTCTTTTCTTTAGGTCCGCAGAAATCCGCATTTTTTCAATGAAGTGATGGAACTTTAAAACCAGCTTTTGTCGCCATGAATGAATTTCTTCAAGATCTTCAACGCCCTTCAACGTCGCAAACTGGCCTGCAGGCGTCTAGTTAATCCAAGATTTGACGCAAATAATCGCTTCCTGTTTGGCGTAAAATCCTGTAATTCAACTGTAGAATTCCTTTCTTAGGTATCTTCCGATTTCATTCCTTTTTTTATAACAAAATCTCCGGCGAAACATGCGAGCGCTGCGTTTGTAAATTTTCTTCAAAATCCCGCCGAGCGAACTGAATGCAACGACGACGTGCTCAACCAATCACAAGTGAGAAAATTTGATGCTCGACCAATCAGGAGCGAGTAATTTTGCCCTCAATTAAGAAAAAATGCCCTCTTCGTCAGCCAATCAGCATTCAGTAATTTTGCCCTCTATATTATAAATAAAATAAACGAGTGATTAACTGATAAAACTTAATGTAAACACTACATAACATGAAATATAGGTACACATATATACAATAAAGGCAATAGACCAGTTCCGGTATATTAAAATTCATACTTGGCTCCGAGGCTTAGGGGAATAAAACAAAAGAAATCACATCGAGGTTCAGCGTTGAATTATTCATTTCTTTTGTTTTATTCCCCTAAGCCTCGGAGCCAAGTATGAATTTTAATATATCGGAACTGGTCTATACATAGAGATTAAAATCAACGTTCATTCCGTCGGTTTATGCCATCTGATAATAAAGTTCTCACGAGCCGTTGTTCGGGGAGAACGAGATTTCTGTAAATAACAGTATTCGGGAGACTTTTTGTTTATTTCTTAGCAGCTCCGCTGTTAGGCTACGCTAGCTATGAATTATTAATACCTATGATATAATTACCCAGTTAACTTCGTGGAGTGAAACGTTTTAACAGCCACAACGTCGTTTCGGTATTCCCCATGATACACCTCGCCCGAGCCTCCGCCGCCGATCTTCTGAGTTTCCCGCGCCTCAAACTTAAACTGGCTTGGATCAACCAAGAAGTGGCGCGGTAAATCCGCCATCAGCAGATCGGGGATAAGATCCTGGAGTGACACAACTCTGTCAGGGTGGTAGGGACAGGCAATTGTGGAAAATCTCAGCGATATTGCTGCGCATGTTGGAAGCGTGAAGTTGTGCGGCCGCGGAGGATGCAGAGCGTGAAAAGAGGCGGGAAACTCCATGGAAACGGAACGTTTCATTGAGGGGCGATGGGACGTCATTAACTCCGTGCATAGTGGACAGGGAATTAAACGCCGAACTAAAGGCAATCCGTACATGTCCGTTTCGTCTAAGCCTAGTCCAAAAATAAAATCAAACCTCATCTTATTCAAGGCGTAAAACTATTTACAATTTATTCCTTTACCTTATTCACGGCGTAAAAATGAATACAATTTATAAAGTTTACACAGTCAGAAATGTCTGACTTTTTGAGAGCTTAGTTAGTAAAGCAGAACGTGCTCAGCAGCAACAGAACGTTCATTTTGCATTTGTTTTACTTCTAGGATTCGAACAGGTGATTTGTCAGTTTTGAAGTTATTTAAAGGGGCTGGGGCTATGTCACCTATTTTTACTATCACTTTGAAAAGCCAAAAACATATTTGTTTCAATAAAACCTTAAAATAACGGACCAGTTTTGTTAACAAATACTCTACCAGTGCACAGACACAAGTATTCGTTATCTTTGGCTGCGGATGGCCAGGATTGAAATGGATTGCAACTTAAAAAAAAAATTGGCCAATTTTTTAAAGTTCCTCCCAAGTATAGTGGAAAAATCGCAGAAAAACTTATTATGGTTTGTTCTTCTTTGAAGAAATCACTTGATATTATCTACTTGGTGTTCTAAAAGCAATTTTTGTTTGAGCAAAGATACTTTGTCATATATTTAGTGTATTTTGACCAAAACACGCAAAATCTAAGTGACAGTGCCCCCTTAAGGTTACAGTGTACCTTCGGGGGTGTCTCCAGTATAACAGCTCTAGCGTCTTAAGATTACATTTAATATACCACTACCCAGATATCAAATTAAAGCTTATAGAGCTGGCTATCTAAATATGGAAACCATTTGGTAATAAAATGAATTGTCGAATTTTTTACGACGTCTAAAGTCGAACGTCCGAATCAGCTTTAAAACGCTATAACTCAAAGCGATGATTATATTTTGCTAATTTGATTTGTTCTCGGGTTTCCGGACACGAAGCGCTAAAAAAACGTGTCGGCGATTTTCCATATTCAATTGCAGTGAAAAGTTACAGAATATTTTCGAAAAGGGGAGAAAAAAAATTGGAATGATCGCACCGAAATGCCTCTTGACGAAAAAGTTTTCGGAATTAAAAAATTCGCCGACACGTTTTTATTGATTATATGTTAGCCTAGCTTCTGTCCAAATTGAAGGAAAATCGAACAAATTCCCTTTGAGTTGTAGCTCTTTAAAGTGTCCCCAACAAGCGAAAAATTAACTTTGAAAAAACGGCGCTTAAAAAAAACATATCGCCTAATAAACAAACTCCGCCCACAAAAGTTACACCGTCATTTCTCCGTCAATTTTCACTATTTTTCGATACTCTTTTTTTGGATGAAAGTTCATTCTGTAAACTTTATTTTAACGCCCAAAAAAAATTTTCAATAAATTTTTGATCTGAAGGTACACTGTAACCTTAACCTGTAACTGTATTTTTAAAAATGATTTTCATATGTTTAAAAATCACAGCAACTAATAGTGATCTGGTCGCCACTGACAATTTTTTGATTTTTGTCAATTTTTCGCTCGTGTAGTATAGTTCTAGCTTTTGAACAGATACCACGCAGCTCTTAACAACCACTAATTTCATTGGACCTGGGTATCACGCAGCTCGATTGTTTTCAGGGCTACAGTCCACTGTTGTGTTGTTTGTTCTATTGTATTCTCAGCAAATCAGAGAAGACCTTGTAAGAGCTGCGTACTGCCCCCTGGATAAAACCCCATTAGTGTGACCATTCTAATGAAAGCTATTGAGCAGTAATTTCCTGTGGTGCTGTTTATTATGTTGTACAAGGTGGTTCTAACTTTTGAGTCTGTGGATAAAATCCTAAAGTGTGACCATTCAAATGAAAGCTATTGAGCAGTAATTTCCTGTGGTGCTGTTTATTATGCTGTGCAAGGTGGTCATAAGTACTTTCACAGGTTGCTGGATTTTGTTTTGTTTCGATGTTGACTGCTTTTAGGAAAGAAATGGTAACTACTGACCTGGATACCATTCAGAGATCAGAGCATCAATCTGGTCGACAATGAACCCTACGGCAGCAAAGTCACCTTGCTCTGACCACACAGTAATGGCTACACCGTTGATTTCATGAAAGACTGCCTTCCCCTGTATTACAGGAATCTTAAAGGGGGACGAAAAACAAACAGATTATATCAAAAAACAACAACAACAACATACAAACAAAAAAAGTAAGAAAAAGACGGCGTACGCTTTTTTTTCTTTCTCTGGTATTTAGTTAGTAAACCTGCTGGAAAATTAGGGTCAGTCTCCGAACCTATTAGTTTCCGCAGCATGAATTCACATTTCATATCCTCCGGTAACGCATTCCAAACTTTCGCCCCAGTGTAACCGAAGCTTTTTCAGATTGTAAACCAAGGTCCTTATATCACTCGACAAGATGTCTTTTAAACATTTGTTTGTTTCTCCTCTTTTTGAGTTTGGATCAACCGAAGCTAAGGTCGGGTTGTTGAAAGCAGGATTAAGTTAGACCAAAACTATCGCCAACTTTGATTGATGTCACATCCTGCATTTTGATAAATCTAACTTATAAAGCTTCTTTCAAAAAAGAGAAACAGAAGATTTCCGTTATAAAATGCACTCCAAAAACCTTAGCTATAAACAAACAGTGAAGCCACCAAATATAACTCACCAGAAAAACGTATCAGAACACAAAACAATAGGAATCACATAAACAAGAATAACGCAAAAACGTCACGCAACGTACCAGCTCCTGGTATGATTCGACCTGGAAGTAACCCCCTTCGTAAACGACCCCAATCCCCTCGCGCCAGTAGACCAATGAATAGCTCTCTTCCTTAATCTGTTCAATCGCGCGCCATCTTTGAACGGAAACTATGAGCCTGGTGATTAGCCGACTCCAGAAGCCGCTCGGAGTGTAGGCCATCTGGTAGTTTCTGCGCACCGTGGTGACGCCGTTGCTCCCGACTGGTTGAGTGGCTGTATGACCACGGTTATTCGCTGCCTTTTTCTGCATAAAGATACAAACATTGCTTTCACCGTAGCTGGAGGACTTGAGAAAATGATTTGCGCTAATTATACAAACATTGTTTTCACCGTAGCTGGAGGATGGTTTGCGCTAATTAGTTAACGCGTCTAGATGCTTATTAAAGTTAAACTCAGGGTTCAATAACACTTTATAGTCCCACTCGGTTCTCTTTTTCGACTTAATCCTATTTAAATTGACATTACCTAGGGTATAGAGTTAAGGGCGCGATTTCATGGACGCGCGCGTCCTAGAAATTGCACCCCATGCAGGCCAAGGTTATATAGACCTCCATCCCCTTAGTTACGTTCTAAGGGCTACGTCAACAACAACAACAAGACCAACTTAATTTGTAATTTTCCATGCAACTTTCGCAAACGCATTTCCAAATTGCAGGCCAGATACGTGGGTAAACACAATTCGGTGAAATAAAATAAAATAATATTTAAAAAAATCACCTTCTTAAAGGGTCAATGTATTTAGCACAAAAGCGCTAATTGGGGACATTTGTAAATTGAAGAAAGTAACAATATTTAAACGTAACATTTATTTACATGTGCGCGTTTTAACGAGTTTTTAACTCCTTGGCGTCATGTGTTTAAAACCATGATTGATTGATTGATTGACTGATTGATTGATTGATTGATTGATTGATTGATTGATTGATTGATTGATTGATTGATTGATTGACAAATTGAACATAAACATTTCAATTCGCAAGCAGTCCATCCTGGCGGTCCGTACAGCAAAATCTGACCATTCGATAGGCTCGTGCTCACTACCCCCTCCCCTCCCCACCCCCTCACCGTACTCAAATGTTTGATCAAGTTAATGCGTCTCTAGAATAAAAATGGCCATTCGTAAAAAAATAAAGGACTCTACAAATGAGTTGAAACTCGTCCCATACCTTTTCCTTTGATCTTTTTCTGATCAGCTTTTGAAGTTGGTGGAGTTGCATTCCGGGTTTCACCTTGGGCAGCATGGATGGAATTAAGAGCTCTTTATCATTCAGCGACAGAGCGATCTCAAAGCGTTCCATCAGTTGAAGATACTGAAACAATAACAAACAATCGACAGATGAAGAATGAAGAAAAGCCCAGAAGATTCAGACATGTTCCCGGGGGAGGGAGGCAAACTCGGGATTTGGCTTTTTAAAAACGTTTGTTTAAATTCCTCTCCTGGGTTTGTGAGCAGTCGAGGAGCCGTCGGAGGAAGGCGGAAGGCTTATAAAAGACACGAGAGGCATGTAATATGACATAGACGAGAGCGCGAGAAAACAATCGAAACGCGTATGTGACTGACAAACCTGTGGTCAGTAATGCATTACCTGTGGAATAAACTCCTGTGGAAACTTGGGGTTTCTCAAAACCAGCTCTAGATCCTTCATCTTCATGACGCCGTCCATAATGAAAGGATTTCTCTCTCGGATGGTGACAAGTGTGGCGATTAGATCGCACACCCAAGTGGGGTCGATAAAGTAGAGGTGGTTTAACCCACGAAGCTGGTCATTGTAGTGGAGAAGGACGCCATTTTCGTGCAAGAATCTGGTTGCTGGATAAAAACAAGGGGAAGTGCTACAGTGAAATTCGTTAACCTTTCTTAATTATATAAACTTCAGTGAGTACAAGGTCTGCCGCTGCGAAGAAATCATATCTCGGCAGGTGAAGATATCAAGTTTACCTTCACTTTCAGAGAAAAGATACCCTTGATGAATGTCAAACGAGCTAAAAGGTGTTTGGTCTGCAATCGAAACATCTTCGGATCTTCCTCGGAAATCTTCGGACATACTCGGCAAACTTGCGTTGGTTGGCCAGACGTGCTCGCAAGTAGACACAAGTTGTTCTCAAGTTGTAAAAGAGCCATTTCATTGCAGCCTTGTACACGTGATTATACCAAAGCGAGCAATACTGAAAACAACTTGTGGTCACTTGCGACTGCTTGCGATTGTGGCCAAGCCAACTTAAGCTCGATCAAAGTGATCGCAAGTCCACGCCAGCCATCGCATGTACACGCAAATCCTGGCCAAACGGAGTCGCGTTCCCGTTTGGCTCGGTAGGGTCGTACCTCTCATAAACCTCTATTTTCATTGGCCGTTCTAAAACAGTACCTTCTATTGTTTATAGTCGTACCTCTCATAAACCTCTATTTTCATTGGCCGTTCTAAAACAGTACCTTCTATTGTTTATAGGGATAGGGGCATTGTTTAGGTCATTCATCTATTGTTTTGGTGAGCCAATAAAACAACTCGTTCAAAGGAGGTACGACATGACCCGTTTGGCTAGGACTTAACCCTTTAACTCCCAAGAGTGCCAGGTATCAAAATTCAAGAAAAATACTAAATTTCATTTTGTAAAATATTGAAAAACAAATGGTATCATGCACAAGGACTGTACTCACCTAAAGTCAGTTCCTCGGTGTTCAAAATGTCATTTTTTGGGCTGTCTTTGGCAAGTTTTAAGATTTCATCTTCCAGAAGTATTGGCGGTTCACCCGTGGATCTCCTACGCTCAGCTTCCTGAATGACAGCTTGTTGAAGGTCAGTGTAGCTTTGCGGTACCTGGATGTCAACAGATTATCAATACAAATTAAGAGATTCTGTCACGCTTGCTCACGCTATTTTAGATTAGTCTGTCACGCTAGGTCACGCTCTTTTAGGTTATTCTGTCGCGCTAGGTTACGCTATTTTCGGTTATTCTGTCACGCTTGTTCACGTTAAAGTAAGTTTCATCATTTTGTCACGCTTAGACACACTATTTTAGCTTATTCCGTAGTTCTAAATCATGTACGGGCACCATTGGTCACGTTGTTTTAAACGATTCTTTTAAACACACTAGGTCATCAATTTTTGTACTGGGTGAGTCTGTCACGCAAGGTCATGCTATTTTGAGTGATTCTGTCATGCCATGTCACACTAGTTCACACTGACGTCTGTATAATTTATGGACGTAGTTGAATGGTTTCTTCGCTATTGTTTTCAGCAGCGTCAACGGATTCTCGCTGTGGGAGGCTAAAATCAAAAGTTGAAAAGAAACGTGGAAAGGTACAGACAGTGCGAGTGAACGACCGAGTGAACATCTGTGTAATGTCAGCTAGTGAGAAGAAGAACCCTTGAACGACTCAGTGAAATACAATAGTCCTGCACTTGTCCAAACGATGTCTGTGATTCGCTAAGAAAACAATAGATTTGTACCGCAGAGACAGGGATAAGGGATAGGGGCATTGTTCAAGAGATATATCAATTGTATCGTTCGCCAATCACAGACATCGTTTGGACAGCTACGACCCCGCCCAAATACAATGATTTTTCCACCGCGGAAAAATCATATCTCCACGAATGTGAAGATATCATATCTTCTCTTATATCATATATATCTTATATCTCTATAAGACGGAGATCTCTATAAGACGGGCACCTCTATAAGACGGGCACCTCTATAAGACGGACACCTCTACAAGACGGACACCTCTATAAGACGGACACCTCTACAAGACGGACACCTCTATAAGACGGACACCTCTACAAGACGGACACCTCTATAAGACGGAGATCTCTATAAGACGGACACCTCTATAAGACGGCCGGACAACTCTATAAGACGGACAACTCTATAAGACGGACGCCTGATGTTGGTCCCTGCCGATTTTCAGTCACTTTACTGTAACTAAACTCTCTAAAAGACGGACAACGGACACTTCAGAAGTTCTTTTTTAGTGAAAAATACTTCAAAACGAAATTGTAACTGCTGAATATGAACAAACTAGTCCACTTTTCTAACATTATTTTTGTTCCAGTTTGAAAGTTTTGCTTAAGTAAACGACTTGAAACAGACGTGTACTCATCGTGCATAGATTCAGCTTTATTATCTCAGAATTACTGGTGTCACGTTACCACGACTCTCTATAAGCCGGACACCTCTCTAAGACGGACAGTTGGGGCCGATCCCGACGGTGTACGTCTTAGAGAGAGACTGTTGACTGTATATTCTATTTAATGCCGTAGCCAGACTTACCCGTCGCCCAATGATGTTCTCTCCGTTATCCCTGACCTTCAGTGCCTTACTGTATATCAACTCTTTCAACTCAGGGATGTTTTCACCAGTTACCGGAGAAACCATGATATTACCCACAATCCTCGGAAACCCTTGGTTGTCCAGATATTTCTTCGCGATGCTGAGCTTGAGGGCGTCTGCGCGAGTTTGTCGGTTATTCTTCGGAAGTAAGTCGAGGTGCGTTCCGACGATTAAAACTTCGGAAAAGGGTGCGCGAGCCTGGAAAAGAGAGTCAGTTTTGAAACTGTATGATGAATAGGCCATTTGCACGATGACGTCATTTGACTACTACTACCAGAATTCATTTCGTTTTTCCTTTCTTGTTTAAATTTTGTAATCCCAGTGCGGTTTAAATAACAATAGCCCTAATTTGCACTACAAAACAAAAAAACTGAAGGATTCTGGTAGTAGTAGTCAAACGACGTCATCGTGCAAATGGCCTATTAAGAGTGTTTTAATTTTCGTCTCGTTTGTTTGTTGTTTGTTAATTTTTTTATTTCACACCTAAAGGATAAAAAAAGTTCACGTCGCAATGGTTGATCCGACAGAAGCCTTTTGAGTTTAGTTTCAATTCTTGCTTTGCGGTTTTAATTTAGACTGTTATTTAAACCTTTTCATGGATAAAACAAGTTCTTGATTTACTTGAAATAGTCAAAATTGCGTTTCGTTGGGAATGTTTGTGGTTTATTCAGAAAAGACAGAACTTGGCATTTTTTTGCGGAAGTGTTTGGTTTACTCAAAATAAACAAAACTGCTTTCTCTTGTCAAAGTTTTTAGTTTCCCCGGAATAGACAGAACTGCTTTCTTTTGAGAAAGTTCTATATTACTCGGAACAGACAGAACTGTGTTATTTGGCTAGCTCGGATTGACAGAATAACGTATATTTATTTTGTGTTCTTGGTTTACTCAATCGCAATCTTCTAAAAATTAGACCGCTCTTAAATAGGCCATTTACGAGTTACGTTATGCCTCGTTGTCAAAGCGAGGCAAGGTGCACAACCTTTCATATGGAAATGTTTTTCAGTTTATTCAAATGCAAATAAAACTTATCTTCATATGAAATGTTGTGCACGTAGCCTCGCCGTGACAACGAGGCATAACGTAACTCGGAAATGGCCTATTGAGTGTCGAAAGTAATTTCGTAGCCTGTGACAGCCGCCTCCTCCCCTCAGAAAAAAATCGGGGAGAGAAGCGTCTGTGTAACGCCGTCGCTAATCTTGCTCCTCGCAACTGTACGACTTTCACAAAATGTTGTTAAATACCGTTTGCCACCTATATATGTATTTTAACGGGTATCATTTACTTGTGGTTTTGGAGGAGTTTAATGTTCACTGAAAACCGCTTAAAAAAGCAGCGTGTAACGGACTAGAGGTAAACTGTGTTATGTCTGTAATGTTTTCCTGTGATTTTGTTCTTTAAGTATTTGACCTCTTATAACGTCCCTTTTCTTTTGCTTTTGCGGTTATTGGGTTGTTTTATGTTGATTTTTAACACAGAGGGTTCAACATTTATAGTTTTTTCTCTCTTTGTAGTGATAGGATCTGAAAAGATATGTTGAGCGTTTAATGTGCTTCCTGCTGTTTTTCATCACGCTGGGCCCAGCTATTTTTGTTTGTCGTTGCAGGAGTATGTCTCGGTGAACTAAATGTAGATCCAAGGTTAGCAGAGAGAAATAGTGTAAGCTTTAGTGGGATAACCCAAGGATTTAAGATAAGCAACTTAGTGATCTTCCATCAACGTTTTTAGCGGTGATATGACGACAATTTTGCTGCTTCCAAGCGATCGTTCGAAGACTTCATTAGCCACGATCGGAGCAGCATAAAAGATATTAAAGCGACTTCCCATACCCGATAGGGAGACTTGCATATACATCCTTTCCCTTCAAAAGTGCTTTCAAACATTCTTCTTGTTCTGGATAAAGTAAAGGAATCTTGAAAGTCTCGCAAACACTTGCAATCGCCCGATGAAAATTTGCGTGATCCAACACGTTCGATGCCATTTTGAAACTGAAATTCGCGAGTCTTATTTTGGTCAACGGAAATTACTAAATTTTAATTTATGCAAACTTATTCCGGAGCAAGATTAACGACGGCGTTACACAGACGCTTCTCTCCCCGATTTTTTTCTGAGGGGAAGAGGCGGCTGTCACAGGCTAGTAATTTCGCGATTGCTTTGGTTTTGCATTGCTACGCGTTGTGATTGGCTAAAAAATCTCGCGCCACTTCTCATCCAATCAGAAGTAAAACCAAAACCATCACGTGTTTTCCCGCGCTTGGCGCCGGCTACATGTTCTTCGAGTTCTGATTGGTTCATTGGCTTGCGTACCTCTGCTGTGCTTGGCCAGAGTCATAACTTTAGTTTTGGTTTTACGACAATCAATTCTCTAATAACCCGTTTATTCTGTTACTCGTAAATCACCTGTATATTTAGGAGCCAACGTCTGAGACTCTCCACTCCTTCCTCTCCATGTGTCACATTCCACACAGCCAGATAGAGTGTGTTGGGCGACAGGAACATTTGGTGCGCTGCGTAATAAACGTTTTGTCCTGCTAAATCCCAAGTGCTGAATGTTATTACCGGTGCGTCGCTCTAAAAGGGAATCAAAGGATCCTGTGAGCTAACTCGTGAATACGAAATGCTCTTAATAAAAGATTCTGCACAACTTCGGACCCTCCCCTCTCCTTGGCGTTTTGCTCCACCGACCTCCACCCCCTGCGTCCAAGTCCCCAAGTCCCCACCCCTCCAACGCCGTCCTCGTGGATAAGGCAGATGTCCATTTCATATCGCGGGCTCAGTGTTTCGTGGTTGGTGTAATCCAACACGGTATCCCCGTAAGAATAATGAATAGCATTACTTGCAAAGAGCAGCTTAAAATTATGGATATCGTTAATTCAGGCCACCACTGGGATGGTAACTTCCCGTGGTGCTTTGTTGCACCATAACAGAAAAAAGATGGCGACCGTGAAAGGGAGTAAAAGAGGGAAAAGTGCCAAAGAAGATTAGGGTTAGGGTTAGGGTAACCCTACTGGATGCAGAAGCTCACGAGCTGGAAAAATTGTCACCGCGCCGTTGCTTTCATATAATTTTGAGTCTTCGTTCCACCTCGTTAAGTAGCGTGAATTAATGATATCCATTATTTCAAGCTGCTCTTTGCAAGTAATGTTATTCATTATTCTTGAGGGGATATCGTGCTGTGTAATCGTCTAATGCCTAGAATAATAACGTTGAATGGTCCCCTCATACCTGTGCCAAAAAGCGCTGTAGTGTGAACCTTGAAGAGGACGATACCTGCACCTGCCACTCATCAATCACAATCCCTACAGTTGACAAGTTGGATGGCAGCTTCTGACCTTTCAGTGCGGCCAGCAAGGTGGTTTTACCTCGACCCTACAAAGGTTCACCAAATCTCAAATGAAAGAATTACTCTCTGAAACTCTTCAGAAAGCCGACGGCTATAATGAATTATAACAAATACTGAGTGACCAGGATCACATGTTATCAAAATTAGCAACTTTATCTCACCTACATTTCACTATCAACTCAGCTTATCTGTCACATCCCTTACATAGTTAAAATTCATAACTATACGGATAATTTTCTGTTCTGTTGTTTTGCTTTTACACAAAATTCTCTTCGAGCACTGAGAGGAAACTCTCAAGTGAGTCCGCGAGAACAAACCATAATGAGATTCAAGGTGGCTCGAAATAGTTTTTTTTTTTTGGCGCACGCAGACTGGGTTGGAATTTACCCGCGTCCAAATTTGTCGTGTCAAAATGTTTAGAAACATTTTTTGCATGTTGACTTTGCTCAATTCAAAGTCCGTTTTACGCGATTTCGACATGGTATGTAGATACCAGTGTTACAATCCTTCACAAAAAGTTTCAGGTTTTAACGATGTTTTGTTTCCGATTTGTGAAGGTTTTAAATGTGTCACGCAATTCGTCACGCTATTTCAAATAAGCCGTGAAAATAAACAAAATTGAACCGGTTGAAAGTTATTTCTGAATTATGGATCCTTATAAGTTGATATAATGCAACTATAGTGAATCCAATCCTTTGTGATGACAACGTGGTACACCAAGATGGCCTTTTACTAAAATATTTAATTCTCGTTCGTCTATAACTCTTGAACAAAATCCTCGGGCGCTTCAAAATTTGGCCCAGATGTGTAGTTTAAAACTCTCTACAATCCCATAAACAGTTTTTTAATCGAAATCTGTTTTTAATGCATCTGAATTTTGACGTGACATGATATGACGCAAGTGCAAGCCAAGAATACCATTTAGTACGGCGCCTGATAGGCGCCGCTGAACCATGTCTTACCTGTAGCCCCACCACCATCAGTTTCATGCGGTAATACGGAACAGACTTGCGCAGAGTAGCTCGTAAGTACGCCAGTGTGTCTCTGGGACGAACACCGTTCTCACCTGATAACAAAAACAACAACAAAACGTTACATGGATGAAATGAAACGAAGCATGTTCCAGATAGAGTTTTTTTGGTTGCCTACCGAAACGGAAATTTTGATTTCTTATTCCTTTGTTCTTCGCGCAACTTGCTTTAATCTAGACTGCAAAACAGTCCGTATTCATCGAGAAAAGCGGGAATAAGCGTCCCCCGCTTTTTTCGGTTTTTCCCAATCCTCACGCGCGACGATCGGTGTTCGCGCCTCGTCTCGCGATTGTTGGCGCTTCGCGCCTTCCTTCGAGCTCAAGAGGGAAAAACCGACTGTTCTGCAGCCTTGCTGTAACCAATCAGCGCAATTATCTTTTATTAGCTGGCCAATCAGGAGCAAAAGCAATTAACCTATCATAGATTGGTATATGCAATGCGTTTTCCCGCGCTTAGTAGACTACAAGTTAGTAGTCCTTACTTTCTTACTGACAAGGATGGTCGAGCGAGAGGCAAAACACGAAAGCGTGCGCAAAAGTTAGCGGGTACCGCGTGGATGGCCGCGTGAATGCACTAAATTTTCGCACGCGCTCACGTTTCGCATCTAATTCGACCGGTCTCAGTCTACACGCTTGGTATACACCTTGCACATTTTTGCCTTAACTTCTTCACCAATGTTAGAACGTTTAGCATCCCGTTTTAGATGATGTTTGGATAAAGGATTTGTTTTCGATCAAACTTTGTTGGGCGCAACAATGTTTCCAACACCTCACCCCTCGCAACAACCAATCATGTTTCAGCCACGCGTCCAACAATGTTGAGACGTTTAGCTGAGCATCCAACAATGCCATACAACAATGCCATCCAACAATGCCATCCAACAAATGCCATCCAACAATGCCATCCAACAAATGTTGGCCAACAATGCCATCCAACAATGCCATGCAACAATGCCATCCAACAAATGTTGGCCAACAATGCCATCCAACAATGCCATCCAACAATACCGTCCAACAATGCCATCCAACAATGCCATCCAACAATACCATCCAACAATGCCATCCAACAATGCCATCCAACAATGCCATCCAACAATGCCATCCCACAAATGCCATCCAACAATGCCATCCAACAATGCCATCCAACAATACCGTCCAACAATGCCATCCAACAAATGCCATCCAACAATGCCATCCAACAAATGTTGGCCAACAATGCCATCCAACAATGCCATCCAACAATACCGTCCAACAATGCCATCCAACAATGCCATCCAACAATACCATCCAACAATGCCATCCAACAATGCCATCCAACAATGCCATCCAACAATACCATCCCACAAATGCCATCCAACAATGCCATCCAACAATGCCATCCAACAATACCGTCCAACAATGCCATCCAACAAATGCCATCCAACAATGCCATCCAACAATGCCATCCAACAATGCCATCCAACAAATGTTGGCCAACAATGCCATCCAACAATGCCATCCAACAATACCATCCAACAAATGTTGGCCAACATGTTGAGACGTTTGACCGGGGCTTAACCGACAGCATGGCTTCCACGGAGTCTACTAAGCTAGGGAAGATTTGAACACTGAAGCCACATGTTGTCTGTCTTGTCTACTATGCCACCGCGGTACCCACCTGGCCTCACGTGTTTAGGAAGTCCAGGAAGGGTTAACTTGTTGAGTCGGAGTTGCCAGCACTCGCGCAAATTACCAAGCTCCGGCGGAAGTGTTCGTAACTCAAAATTGCTGTAATAAAATGAAACAACATGGGTATATGAGATTAGCCCGGTTTCATTCGCAAGAAGCTTTTAGCGGATCAGACCAATTTTAATCACGTAGAGGTGATGAACATTATAAGTTTATGTAATTATATTTTTTTCTTTTGAATTATTGTATAAATTTGTATATATTTAATATTTAAATTTACATATTTATAATTCTCCTGATATAGTCTTTTTACACTGTTTTAGGAGTAATTTGTTAAAGATTAAAGATTAAAGCGGTATTAAGTCAGTAGCGTGAGTCTTTATTAGTCACGGTTCTTGTACTACAATATAGTATCCTTTTTTGCGCGCTATTATATAACAGTTGTCAGCTGCATACTTCCCTTTCCAAGGCAGAGTTTGCGGAGCGTTAAAAAAATCATCAATGAAAAATACAATCATGATATCAAACGAATGCCTACTGATTGGTGAACACGTTATCATTTTTGTGACACAATAAGTTACTATAGCAACAGTATAACGTGCTGAAAACCCCCCTTAATTTTAGCTTTAAATGTTAATAACTCAAAATAGACTCGGTGAACCCCATTTTTTATTGTCGAATTTTGAACAGCAGGAAAAGATGCAACTTTTGGCAAAGTTTTAAAAAATTATGTACGTGGGGTTCAGAGCCACCTTAAATTTTCGAAAATCTATGGTGGCTCTGAACCCCATGTACAGAATTTTTTTAAACTTTGCCAAAAGTTGTGTCTTATCCTGCTGATCAAAATTCGACAATAAAAAATGGGGTTCACGGAGTCGTTTTTGAGTTATTAACACTTAAAAATTAAGTGTGTTTTCAGCACATTCTACTGTTGCTGTGGTAACATACTGTGTCACAAAAATGATAACAACGTGTTCACCAATCATTGGGCATTCGTTTGATACCATGATTGTAGCATCAACTGATAAAGAGTGGTTTTAATGACCCATCAAAATCTAAGTCTTAGAAAGTGCTGGAAACTGTTGGGAGCCACCTTAAATGGGGCTGATGTCACTTAAAATTTTGTGTGTGGTAACCAACACCGTGCGAACAGCCAAGCTACTGAGCAGTACGTTCCCGTGATGCAGTGTACTATGTTGCACAAGATGGTTCTAACTTTTGAGTCTGAGGATGAAATCCTAAAGTGTGACCATTCAAATAAAAGCTACTGAGCAGTACTTTCCTGAGGTGCAGCTTATTACGCTGTGAAAGGTGGTTCTAACGTTTCGAGTTTGTGGATAAAATGATAAAATGTGATCATTTTATCATTTTATTACTTTGTGAAAGGTGGTTCTAATTTTTCGAGTTTGTGGATAAAATGATAAAATGTGATCGTTCATATAAAAGCTTCTGAGCAGTACTATACTAAACTGTACAAGATGGTTCAAACGTTTGAGTCTGTTGATGAAATCCTTCAAATGAATAATAATAATAATAATAATAATAATAATAATAATAATACAGACTTATATATAGCTGATGTTAAGGCTTAATCGATTTTTAAGAAATTTGTTAATAAAGTATTGCTTTGGACTTATATAGCGCACATATCACACATGTCTCATGGCGCTTTACATACACTTATGAGAATGAGATCAGACGTCAGCTTATGAAGGCGCCACAGGCAGCCGCTATCGGTCCATTGTTGATCTCATCTCACCCACCCCACCCATGAACAAGTGACACTGAGGGTGGTCACAGCCAGGGTTTGTTACGTCCTCAGTGGTTCTTTTACGTCCCCATGGGAGACGGGACCGCCATTTCTACGTGGTCATCCGGGCCACGTGAAGGGCTACCCATTTGCCGATGTCATAGCAAAGGCAGCACCTTCATCCTCAGTTATTTTAAGACCCTGAATGTTGGTCCGGCCGGGGGTTCGAACCCGAGACCTCCCGCTCTGCAGACCGGTGCTCTATCAACTGAGCTAACCAGGAGGCGGTTATAAATGAAAGGGTGTTTCTTGGTGTTACGGAATCCATTGTTGGTTAGCTTTTGTGTTGTGGTGTGGGTATTGTTCAGTGTCTTTTGAATCTTTTGTTTTACGTCATTTGGTGATCACACCATCCGCAACACCAAGAAACTACCAAATGAAAGCTATTGAGCAATACTTTTCTGTGGTGCTGTTTATTAGGGGCAGTACGTAGCTCTTACAAGGTCTTCTCTGATTTGCTGAGAAAACAATAGAACAAACAACAGAACAATGGATCCTAGCCCTGAAAACAATAGAGCTGCGTGATACCCAGGTCCAATGAAATTAGAGGTTGTTGAGAGCTGCGTGGTATCTGGTTTATTATGCTGTACAAGGTGGTTCTAACGTTTGAGTCTGTGGATAAAATCCTAAAGTGTGACCATTCAAATGAAAGCTATTGAGCAGTACTTTCCTGTGGTACTGTTTATTATGCTGCACAAGGTGGTTCTAACGTTTGAGTCTGTGGATGAAATCCTAAAGGGTGACCATTCAAATGAAAGCTATTGAGCAGTACTTTCCCGTGGTGCTGTTTATTGTGCTGTACAAAGTGGTTCTAACTTTTGAGTCTGTGGATGAAATCCTAAAGGGTGACCATTCAAATGAAAGCTATTGAGCAGTACTTTCCCGTGGTGCTGTTTATTGTGCTGTACAAAGTGGTTCTAACTTTTGAGTCTGTGGATGAAATCCTAAAGTGTGACCATTCAAATGAAAGCTAGTTTCCTGAGGTACTGTTTATTATGCTGTACAAGGTGGAACTAACTTCTGAGTCTGTGGATGAAATCCTAAAGTGACCACTTTCAAATGAAAGCTACTGAGCAGTACTTTCGTGTGGTACTGTTTGTTATGCTGTGCAAGGTGGTTCTAACTTTTGAATCTGTGTATGAAATCCTAAAGTGTAACCATTCAAATGAAACCTATTGAACATTCATTTTCGCGTTCGAAGAACGCATTCTTAATTTCGTATTGGTTGCCCTGTGCCTTACATGCAGTAAAATTTGAGATTTTTTGGTGTCCTGTCTTCCAAATGGCCGCCCCTGTTGCTTTTTTCAGGGGCTCATTTCCGCCGGAAATTTCTTCGAACACGTCTCCATATTCTCTGATTACTGCTGGTCTACGATACTGTTTTTCAGTATTTCGCAAAATGCAATTACGCATTTTTTTAACTTTGACGGCATTTGCAATGAAATAGTTAACAAAAACAAGACTCTCTTACTTGCTTAAATCCAGTTCAATAAGGCTCAGCAGTTGGCATACACTCAGCGGTACCACTTGTAAGTTATTGTCGTTTAAAAGGAGTGTTTCCAGCGTCGGAGAAAAGAGCGCGACGGGGAGTTCACAGTCAGTCTTGACATGCTGAGCGTCCTCTTGGCTGGAACTCTTGAAAAATGGAAACCGCTTCGTCGATCCGGCTTGTGAGTCTACAAGCGGCTTAGCGCATAGCTGCAGAAAAGCATGCGAGAAATAGTCAGTAATACATAGTGCGCCAGTGCTAAAGGAGCTGAGCAATTAAAGTATTTATTACATCCATTTTGAAATCACTGGTGATCCTTGCAATCTGATTGGCTCTCAGCAGTGCGATTTATTCCCGAATCGCACTATTTTTTGCTCCAAATCGCATCTTTTTCTCAGCAGTGTGATTTATTCCCAAATCGCACTGTTTTTTGCTCTAAATCGCATCTTTTTCTCAGCAGTGCGATTTATTCCCGAATCGCACTATTTTTTGCTCCAAATCGCATCTATAAGTCACATCAATATTGGCACCGACTAAAATCCTGTATTTGGGCAATTAAATTGTGCGATTTTAAAATGGATGTAATAAAGTGGCAATTGAACTTCATGTCGTGCAATTTTGGTCTGAAATCATACTTGTGATTTCAAATCGAACTCGCGCTGCGCGCTCGTTCCATTTTGAAATCACACATATGATTTCAGACCAAATTGCACTCCACTCAGTTCAATTACCATTATATATGACAGATTATTTTTTTTAATGGTTGATCAAATCTTCATGGTGTTTTGATAAGAAAATCGAAAAAAAATTCGATATCGATTTTTCTTCCCGACGTTTTAGCCGTCTGAAAACGTGAAATTTCACTTCCGGTGGGGAACAATACCGCGCAAGAAGGGGGACTGGGGATAGTCGGGCTGTGACGTTAATACAGGATCGCCAGTTTCTCGGTTTCTCGGTTCCTGACAGTTTGTTTTGGTGTGCCTCGCGGAAGGATCATAGTTCTAAGGTGTGTTGTTGAACACGTACAACAGCAGAGTTTAACACTGGCCCAGGAACGTAGAAACGGCGAAACTGGCGATCCTATATTGACGACACAGCTCGACTATCCCCAGTCTCCATCTTCCCTTAAGAATCCCAACCGGAAGAAAGCAGACCAGTTGGCTATTTACAAACGTGGCCGAGGAGTTGAAATCGGGTCTACCCGCGGGTCTTCCCGCGTGAAACAACAACTCAAGCTAATGGTCAGAGCGGGACATGAACTCGGGACCCCGAATTTCAATCCCGGCGCTCTAACCATTCGGCCACTCTGCCCCCTTTTGATATGTTACCTTGTTGAAGGAGAAGTTTAGCTTGTGCAAAGTAGTGGCGGTCCAATATTCGTCCTTTGGTAGTCGCCTTAAGGCGTTGTGACTCATATCCAGGTCTTGAAGACTCGTGAGTTTGCAGATACTCCAAGAAATGGAGCCCAATTTGTTATTTGAAAGGTTAAAGCGCTTTAGAGAACTCGCCCAAACCAATTCCATGTTACAGGAAAAATGAGTGAAGTTGTTGTGGGAAAGATCGAGGGTTTCCTGTCAATGTAAAACGCAAAATCTCTTAGCTTGGAGAAAGGAGAAATTACACTCACCGAGAGGTGAGGAACGAATACGTGCGACGGTGAACAACAGTCAGAGTGATGTCTGCAATCCTCTCATGCAACTCTCATGTGCAGGTGAAATGTGTGGAAACTATCGAAATCAAACTTGAATTTGCGTTATAATCAGACAGTTTTATCAACCTAGCATCCACATGGTACACTTTAGAAATACTTGTCACAAAATTGTGAGCCACAGCCGATTTATTGAATAGATTTATTTACAGGGTTCTTGTTAAGAGCCGGTAACCGGTTATTTTTACCGTCTTTTCACGTGAATAGTACCGGCTATCGTGATGAAAATCGTACCGAGATATCCGACTTCGTCCCCTGCGCCCCTACCGAGGCACTGCCCCTGGACCCCGGTGGGGGCCTCACCCCGCTTGAAGGCATGTAACAAAGTTACCTGCTAATTTGGGCTTATTACCTTCTTTTCAAAAACTTAACAAGAACCCTGCATTTAGCTCCGCCAGCTCCTGCCATTTAGGATTTGGGGTGGCAGGGGCACCCTAACAGCTTGCGAAAATTGCTGCTGAATTCCCCTCCCCCCTAAGGCAAGGTTGTACAACACACGGAGGAATACGTCCCTTACTCTTTTTTAACAGTGAGTGGGTTTTTAACGTCCCTTACTATTTTATTGCGAGAAGGCTTTACGTCGCCGCCGAATGACAAAATCATCTGAACTGGGATAAGTTGTTGAGCACAGCCAGCACAAAGCAACTAGGAGTATTGCTACTCCTCCCTGGATACAGGGGGGAGTAGCAATACCGGTACCCATTTATACACATGGGTAGAGAAAGCGACATCCTGGAGCAAAGCGGAAGAGACTAGGCTTTGAACCGACCTGAAATTCAATGCGCCAACCAACTACACGAACTGAGATCCGCACAAGAATGTCAGGGAATTGAAATGAGTTTTCTTAATTTTCATTACAAACGACGAGACTCTCGTTTGACCTCACTCACCAAAAAGGGTTTGAACTCTCGCTGTAATTTGATGACAGCTCAAGCTAACTCAATCTTTTAGTCTTTTTTATCATTAACTCTGCGCTCTCATTGACTCCCTTGTGCAAATAAGAGTTTGAGCTCTTATCGATTTTCGTTTCTGTCTGAACTGGAATTGCGGCGGTTTTCAAATGTGTATCCAAAGTAATTTTAGCGACTGTCTTGGTTTTGCCTTGCTACGCCTTGTGATTGGCTACAAAATCTCGCGCCACCTCAAGCAGTCAGAAGTAAAACCCAAACCAATCGTGACGTTCTGATTGGTTCATTGGATTGTCTGCGTCTCATGTTGTGATTGGCCAGACTAATTACTTAGGGTTTGGTTTTACGACACTCGATTAAAAACAGCTTTAAAACCTTCAAACTTACCAGGGGACATTTCCACGGCATGGGAAAATCTTTGAGGCAATTGTGGTCAAGCAACAGCTTTGTCAATGCAGTGGCTCCTTGAATTCCGATTGGTAAATGTTGCAGTTTATTGTGCGACAGATTAAGGACCTTTAGGGACGTACAGCCCCATGTTTCGCTTTCGGGTGTGTGAGAAATGTCGTCACTGTCATCTGAGTCGTTGCAGAGAGACATGATGTTGTTGTGCGCGAGGTGCAGTTTTGTCAGCGTTGTGATCTGGAGAAGTGACGCGGGCACGGACCTGAGTTCGTTGTCAGAAGCAGATAGTTTTTGTAACCTGATTCACAAGGAAAAAAGAGAGACAACAAAACGATTTATAATTAAAAGAGATTTTCACAAAACGCAAGTAGGGATTAATTAAAACAAATTCAACAGGAATGTTAAGCTCATATTTGAGAAGGAAGGTACATTGTCATTTCAAGTTACTTCAAGCCGGACATCACCAGACATCACCACTCTAGAAAAGTGAAACTCAATCTAGTAGTCGAGATCAAAAAAGTGCATTGCCTTGAACTATGATTTGATAATATGCTCTTTCTAACAAAAATTTAAGTCCTGGCAGCCGTGGTTCACTCTTCCTTCGACTATCCTGGCCCCAGTTGTTCAAAAGGTGGATAGCGCTATCCACCGGATAAATCACTATCCAGCGGATAACACAATGGATTCTGTTAATACTTATCCACTTGATAGTGATTTATCCGGTGGATAGCGTTATCCACCTTTTGAACAACCGGGGGCTGCTGAGGAAAGGAGACCGATCATAGAGCAGTTTTTCAATTGAGTATCGAAAGTAATTTCGCAATTGCTTTGGTTTTGCATTGCTACGCTTTGTGATTGGCTAAAAAATCTCGCGCCACTTTATTAACCAATCAGAAGTAAAACCAAAACCAATCGTGACTTGCTTGCATGCGTTTTCCCGCGCTTGGCGGCGGTTACATGTATTTGCTTTGAGTTCTGATTGGTTCAGTGGATTGTCTGCGAGTTCTGTGATTGGTCAAAGTAATTACTTTGGTTTTGGTTTTACGACACTCAATTGAAAACCGCTCTTATTATAAATAGTAATTGTTATATAGCTGGCGTTTTTCTCAATACAACGCCCGCGTTGATTGGTTGATTCATGGTCACATGACATCTAACAAACAAACAAACTGTTTCCGGCCAATTGTCCTAAGCGGGCAACATTTGCGAAAGCGGGCAACATATTTGAGGTCAGAGGGTAACATTGCACTTTTGCCCGCTAGCACACGTGATCAGACCGTGACAAAAGGTGGCATGATTATGATGCGATTGATGTTTACCTGGAGTGCTCGGTGCGTTTTTCAAACCGTGTTGTGTTGTGTTTTTTGTGTTGCTATATAACAAATCACCTAATGTCTGAACCCTCGAGAAACAGTGAATTTTGTTTCCCTCGAATCTCGGGAAACATCGAGATTCTCGGGAAACAAAATTCAATCTTTCCTTCAGGACCATTCATTAAGTGTTTAACATTGTACAGTAGATTAACACGAGTCACTTACAGCTCGACCGAGCTCTACATTCAACATCCTTCTCTTTGATAAGAAGCTGAATGAAGACTCCTATTAGGTATTCTTTTTCTGAAGTCCCATGCCGGTAACAAGTTGTCACCAAACAGTTTATATTTCTCCTTAAATCCCCTTTAATTAGATACTAAGGGCGCTTACTATTTTTTGAGAACTGGCCAGCCGGGCCGGTCAATTCGTAGATAGCATGCATCATTTGATGGACTTGTAGGAACAGGTCTTCAAAAAGGCGCATTACTGTTTAGGAACTGACTGGTCCGGCCGGCCAGTTCTGACAAATGGTAAGCGCCCTAAAGTCCCCCGCAAACGTGGCAACATTGTTGCGGAAACATTGTTTCCCAGAATGTTACCTAGCCGCGCAAACGAAAACAACATTATACTGGGTAACAAATGCGCGCTGATATATGGGATACGGCACTGCGCATGCTCAATTTATGAAGTGCAGTCCGGAGCAGTCATCGCGACACTGGAATCTGGGCAACATTGTTTCCTCGGCGCGCAAACGGGGAAACATTTGTTGGAGAAACAAAATGTTTCGGAAAAAAGTCAGAAAATTTTTTTTGTTTCTCGGAAGCAAAAAATGTTTTCGCAAGAAATGTTTCCTGTCCGCGCAAACGGGGAAACATTTAGGGAAACAATGTTTCCACAACAATGTTTCCTCGTTTGCGGGGGCCTTAAGATAGAGCCTTGGCTTCTCTCTCTCTTTGATAGCGATGGTATATGGTGGATTTAATCGGCACCCACTGAAACACATTTATAAACGTCTACAAAATAAACCCCTCTTTTATGGAAATAAAATCATGTCATACTTGTGGGAAGGTAATTATATTGACAGGAATAGCCTAATCCGTAAGACTATTTATCCAATTCAGTAATATATTTGGTGGCATTTGGCGATAAAACATGGAAAAAAGATAAGAGAAATGTTGTCTTTTCCGGAGAACGGTGTGCCTTTATAAGTTGGAATTTACTGAGACAAAGAGAAGACACCACGTTTTAACAATAATCAGTTCTTTTTTTATTATTATATTATTAATATTATTTTGACAGAAAGCAATAGGCCATTTCCGAGTTGCCTTTAGCCTCTCTATCAAAGTGATGCTAGGTGCGAAACCTTTCATATGCAAATAAAACTTATTTACATGTGAATAAAAACTCATTTTCATATGAAAGGTTTCGCACCTAGCCTCGCTTTGATAGAGAGGCTAAAGGCAACTCGGAAATGGCCTATTTGTTTCTGATGAAACTATTTTACAGGGGAACGTTCGGTACGTTCATTCTGATATACAAGTTACCATCTTGGTCTTGATTGAGTGTAACCACGGTTTTACAATACTTCGTATCACAAATATTACAATTTAAAATATTATGACGATAGATTCAAAATTTTACTTACACAAGAAAATTTTACTTGCGGCGGTTTTGCCCCCCGCTCTTGTTTTTTTTTTTCTGTTACAAATATCCAAATAGGAAAACTTAAGTAAAGCAACCGAGTGCTACTGATGAATACTGGGGGCGTAAATAACATTTTAATCTTTTTGAATAGTAAAAGGGTTGGGTGTTTTTTGTAATGTTTCTATGTATCTATAGAGGTTTTGCACTGCAGCCATGTTGCATGGCAGGAACAATGAAAATGTCTTGCGTTAGAAAGAACATTCTTTCCCATAGGGAAAATAATCTATTGTTCCTGCCATGCAACATGGCTGCCGTGCAAAACCTCTATACATAGATTACATTACATCAGAACTACATCTTTTAGAAAATGTTTTCTTTTAACATAGCTGTACGACATAAAAGACAAAAATATATATATATATTAACTGTTAAAACAGATCGATTTTCTAAGAGAGAAAAAAGGGATATTCTAAGAGCCGAAAGATCGATATACGAAGTGATAAAACACAAGAGATCAAAAGAGGGATATTCTAAGAGATTAGAAAGATGGTTAAAACAGAGAAATATAAACAAAACAGCCCAACATTCTGAAAGTTAATTACAGTCAAAATTTATAAGGTAACAAAGAGATAAGAATCCCTTTGGAAAAAACCTTCACTAATCCGGCACTAAGCCAGCCCATGAATATGTTTTGTCTTGCTTTTATCTTCCTCTTCTTCGTGTTTTTCTTAGTCTTATTCTGATATTCCGGTGTTGAGACGTTCTGATGTTCTTTCTTGGTACCATTCTGGCTTTCTTTCTTAGCGTTATTCTGATGTACTAGCTTAATGCTAATGGTATTCTGTAGTTCTTTATCAGTGGCATTTTGCAGTTCGTTATCAGTGGTATTCTGCAGTACTTCATCAGTGGCATTCTCCAACTCTTCATCACTGATTTTCATCACTTCTTTATCAGTGATTTTCATCAGTTCTTTAACAGTGGTATTCTGCAGTTCTTCATCAGTGGCATTCTGCAGTTCTTCATCAGTGGCATTCTGCAGTTCTTCATCAGTGGCATTCTGCAGTTCTTCCTCACTGGCATTCTCCAGTTCTTCATAATTGGCATTCTGCAGTTCTACCTCACTGGCATTCTCCAGTTCTTCATAATTGGCATTCTGCAGTTCTTCCTCACTGGCATTCTCCAGTTCTTCATCATTGGCATTCTGCAGTTCTTCGTCAGAGGCATTCTGCAGTTCTTCATCAGTACAATGTTGCAGTTCTTCATCAGTGGCATTCTGCAGTTCTTCATCAGTGGCATTCTGCAGTTCTTCATCAGTGGCATTCGGCAGTTCTTCGTCAGTGATATTTTGCTCTTCTTCATCAGTGGCATTATGCAGTTCTTCATCGGTGGTATCCTGCAGTTCTTCATCAGTGGTACTTTGTAGTTCTTCATCAGTGGTATTTTGCTCTTCTTCATCAAGTGCTTTTTGGATCTCTTTATCACTGGTATTTTGCAGTTCTTCATCAGTGGTACTTTGCAGTTCTTCAACAGTGGTATTTTGCTGTTCTTCGTCAGTGGCATTTTGGTTTACTTCATCACTGGCATTCTGCAGTTCTTCGTCACTGGCATTCTGCAGTTCTTCATCACTGGCATTCTGCATTTGTTTATCAGTTGTTTCCTGGTCTTCTTCCTCAGATTCCAATTCACTTTCGTACTCGGAGTCCGATTCCAGGAAGGAGGAGATATTGCTGACACAAACATTGCAGTTAAAAGAGGTTGTTGTTGCTGTTGGTCTGGAAAGGTTCTCTAGTGCTTTAAGGAATTTGTCAAAGTTGGATTTCACCAGGATTTTCACTTGTTTTTCATCTTGTAAAAGCACATTGTGCTTCCAGCATTCTACTGCATTTTCATAAAACTTGAATTGATAACCATCTGGCAGCTGCAGTGGAGTTCCTTTAAAAGTGATAAAGAACTTTTTCTCAATGTCATCCTCGTGTTCTTGTTCAGATTCCGATTCGCTCTCGCTTTCGCTTTCGTTCTCGGAGTCGGAATCAGAAAATGGTGATATATTGCTGACACAGAAACTGTAGTTAAAGGAGGTCCTTGTTGCTGTTGGTCTGGTAAGGTTCTGTAGTGCTTTTAGAAATTTGTCGAAGTTTCTCTTAACCAGAATTTTCACTTGTTTCTTATCTTGAAAAATGTTGTTATGTGTCCAGCATTCCACTGCATTTTCATAAAATTTGAATTTGTAGCCATCTGGCAGGTGGAATGGAGTTCCGCTAAAAGTGATGTAGAATTCTCTGTCTGTTAAATACAGTTGCGGAGGTGGAACAAGCTCCAACAGTACGAAGGTTCTGTAGCCGAACTGATTACCTTTCTTTCCAATCAAAACAGTCTTCGTCAGCCTGACACCAACCGTGAACTCCTCACGTATCTTTTGAATTTTCATGTACTTTTCGGCGGTTCTTCTGCGTTCCGCCATTTGAATAACTTCTGTGTACCTTTGGTTATCCACCTCGATAGACTTGCTAACTTGACTAAGCTCCCAGTCACTGGACGCCATGATTGAGATGTCTTTGATACATGAATTCGGATTCGTTTGTTTCGTAATGTCGTTCGAAATGCGTCACAAACAGTCCACTGACAACATTTCAAACAAGCGCGCGCAAAGATGTTTTTGAGCAAAGCATTCGTCTTATCTCTAAGGAACAACCAATAATTTTCATATGCGGCTTTTAAAAAGCATTTACATTAGCATTCATGAAAACGCAATTCATTTTATCCAAAGTTCCACGCGGTCAGTACCAGTTTTATGCCGGTGAGACCCGAATAAATTACAAACATTGCCGTCGCTGTTGAAAAATAGCAATTCACTCGAGAGGTTAAGCTCAATTATTTTTTCGTTCTACAGATACATCATTGTAGTTTGCTCAACTATATCTCAGAATTCTTATATCAACAGTAAACAACGACTTTCTTTACACACATAATCGGCCTCCGAGCGAAACAAAATAGGTCAACTTTAAGGAGAAATTTAAAAAATGTGGCTCCTGATTGAAAGTTATTCTATATAAAAGACCCTTAATTCTAAATAAGACTAATATTTCTGTGCACTCCACGTTTCCAAGTTTTACAACCGTTTGAATTTCACGAAAATTCGGAAACATGCAAACAAACAAACACTTACATTTAGGAGAATGCTCGTACGAGTTTACTTTCTATAATCTCTTTGTTTGCTCCAAGTTGAGTTTTGGCCTAAATCCTGAAAAGTCTAGGAGCAGTATGATTTTCATCCAGCGATAATATACCTGCCAAATTTTTCCGAGTGATAGGAGTGAGAATTTTTTCGTGGGAGTGCCAGGATTTCCGAAGGCGACCCGACCAAATCCGAAGACAACCCAATCTATTCCGAAGATGTCCAAAGTTATCCGAAGAAGTCTCCGTGGACCTCAGACGGACCTCAAAAAACCTCAAAAAAGTACCAAATTTTCATGAACGTTTTTTTTTTTCATTTATTTCATTTTTCATTTTAACGTTACTATATTTTTGATTGGATCATGCGATCAGTAAGGCTGATAGCTCAAATATGTAAGTCAGGCGTGAGAAGTTTCTCCATAGGCGTGAGTTGGCGTGAGATCGGAGGTTTGAACTCGCAAGCGTGAGATTCACGCCTAAAGGCACGGTGCAGTTACACGAGGCAATTTTTTCCCGCAACTTGCACGCAACGCTGACGATAGCCGTTGCGAGACAAGTTGCGAATGAAATTGCGCGTGTAACACCTTCTCTGCGCAACTTGTTTCGCAACGAACAATTGCATTGCGAGTTGCAGAAAAAGTTGACCACTTATCTACTTTTTGCAACGCTGCGAGACAAGTTGCAAACGTGTAACATGTAATCAGCAACTTGTGTCGCAACAGCTCTCGTCAGCGTTGCGTTGCAAGTTGCAGGAAAAAATTGCCTCGTGTAACAGCACCTTAAGGCGTGAGACTTGGCAGGTATACGCTAAAGGTGCTGTTACACGTGGCAATTTTTTCCTGCAACTTGCAACGCGACGCTGACGAGAGCCGTTGCGACATGTTGGGAGACAAGTTGCTGATTACATGTTACACGTTTGCTACTTGTCTCGCAACGTTGCAAAAGTAGATAAGTGGTCAACTTTTTTGCAACTCGCAACGCAATGTTTTCGTTGCGAAACAAGTTGCGCAGAGAAGGTGTAACACGCGCAATTTCATCCGCAACTTGTCTCGCAACGGCTGTCGTCAGCGTTGCGTTGCAAGTTGCAGGAAAAAATTGCCTGGTATAACAGCACCTTAACTTTGTATCGAAGTTCCAAAACGGCCATGTCAATTCGTAACGAGTGTGACGGATTCGTGACATACCTTGGAATGACCGTTGGAGTTCTTACGCGACTGTTCAGCTCAAAGCAAGAGCGCGCAAGTGAATGATCAGTAGCGCGCGCGTAGTTCAAACGAAACAGAACAGAACAGATGAAGCCCGATATTCATAAAAAGCTGAACATTTGCTAGGTTACAACCGATTTTACTGTTGTGTACAGACCCGGGTTGTCCCAAAGTACAAGATTCGCTGGCTATGATTCGATCGCTCGAAAAAAAGTTATGATTCTCCCAAGATAAGATAACGGTGAAGAAATTGGCCCATAAAATGAACTCAAACAGTAAATACTTTAACTTCCAGAAATAGTAACATCCACAAAGAACAAGATATAAGAATAATTTTTTTTGACAATGTACAAATCATGATGAGTGAATCATGACCGGCGAATGTGACATGCGAATCACGGCGGCACGCTGCACTGTCAGCTGTTTATAGATTTATTTTATATTTCAGGAAGTCAGCATATTCTCTGTAAACTGAATTTGTGTATGAATTTCCTTCACAATAGGCCATTTGCACGATGACGTCATATGACTACAACTACCAGAATCCTTCAGTTTTTTGTTTTGTAGTGCAAATTAGGGCTATTGTTATTTAAACCGCACTGGGATTACAAAATTTAAATAAGAAAGGAAAAACGAAATGAATTCTGGTAGTTGTAGTCAAATGACGCCATCGTGCAAATGGCCTATTGTCTGATCATCAGCAGACCATGACGGGCGAGTCATAGCCGCTGAATCATGTTTGAAAAACCCGGGTCTACACACTGCAGTGAAACAGGCTGTCATAAGTTGAGACCATTTCTAATTGCTTTCCTCGATTGATTGACCCGATGCAATAGTCTCAATTTCCTGACTTCGATGTACCGTCCCCATGCCCTGATGCCATGATTAAACATGTAGTTTTAGCCAATCAGAGTAGGCGTAGCTTTTAGTCTATACTTACTAGCAGTAATCGGAGATTATGGAGACGCGTTCAAAGGAATTTCCGGCGGAAATGAGCCCCTGAAAAGAGCAATAGGGGCGGCCATTTGGAAGACCGGACACCAAAAAGTCTCAAATTTTACCGCATGCAAGGCACAGGGGAACTAACACGAAATCAGGATTGCGTTCTAGGCTTTTAGATAAAGTTTTTCTAAATTCAGCATTTAAGAATCCGCCTATGAATGGATTCAAAGTGCAGTTGTAAGACTTGTAAGGACATCGGCGTACGGGAAAAATTTTGTCGGGGGTGCTGAACTTTATTTGCCCGAATGAAACTCGTGACGTCATGTTTATTTGTCACTATGATGATGATGATTCTAGCACTCGTTGACTACGTTTCTACCACTGTGAACGATCCGAGAATGAGCTTCTACATCTCGCATTCTTCGCACTTCACACGGTACCGATAAGATCTTTTACGAGACTTCGACGAAGTCATACTATTTTAATCGACCACGACCAGATACAGCAATCACACATGCAAGATGGTCGCCAAATGTTATACTTAGGGCGCGTTTTTTGGGGATATATTCTGGTCATTCTGAAATCAGAATACGCTATCAAAGCTATGTTGTTTACATTCTCACACACGAAAATTTTTCCAGGTAAGCATAGTCAAAGTAGCGACTTCTTTCCCTATTTTACGAGAGGGATAGGTGCAATAGATTGAGGTTTTCTGTTTTTGGAATGGGCAGAAAACGTAGAAAAGAAACGCGCCCTTAGTTTCAATCCCCGCGCGGTCTACGTTATCATTCCCACCCGACTTGGCGGACCACAACGCAAATTTGTCGTTCTATGCCTGCTCACTCGGTTAGCATCTAATGGAGCTATCACATGAATGACATGATCGATGTAGTATAGAGCTCGGTTCGGAAAGTTAAGTGTTGAGTAATGTGAGTTACGAAATAAAAACAAATAAATTAAGACATTGAATCACAAAATAATTCAGTAATTTTACTGCGGTGTCTGTGGTGCCCGAATAGTCGCCCAGTTTTGCCCGAATAAAACTATATTTTTTACGACTGGGGGGGGGGGGGGGCTGCAGCCCCCCCCCCCCCCCCCCCAGCCCCTTCCCCTCGTATGCCTATGTTTAAGGATAATCGATGAACTTTATATTTCTCCTTAAATCTCCTTTAATTAGAGCCTTTACTTCTCTCTCTCTCTTTGATAGCGATGGTATATTACCATCTAATGGTGGATTTAATCGGCACCCACTACTGAAACGCATTTATATACGTCTACAAAAAACCTCTTTCATGGAAATGAAATCATGTAATACTTAATGTGAGAAGGTAATTATATTCCGACAGAACTCTTTTACATACAGTCTAATCCATAAGTCTTATAAAGCATTCCAATTTTACCTGGTAAAGGTGCTTGTAACCTCAGGTAAATACTGCAGCTTATTTCTGGATACATCAAGGATTTCTAACACAGGCAAAGTGTTGAAAAGCTCATCAGGCAGCTCCTCAATATGGTTTTCTGACAGGTCAACAGTTACGAGTCGTGCTGACAAGTTAACAAACCAGGCCTTGTGGAGGGCAAACAAGTTTTTCTTGTTCCAGGTGGCAGAAAACATGGTGATGGATGGATCAACTTCGTATGAAAGTGATGACTTCCGCTTGTTTGAAGCCTCTCTTGTGTATCTGCAGAGAGATTGCACAGAGATAGCTACAGAGCAATTATATTAAATGAGCTTCATAACGCCCAAACCTAGGTTACCATTCTATGCTAATCCATTGCAGTGTTTCAAAATGTACCCACAGCAATTCATTAAGTATCCCCGGAGGGGAAGGGGGGGGGGGGGCTCCCATATAAAAATAACGAGAGTTATCATCGGAAATTTAAAAAAAACCTAAAGGTGGTTGTTACAAAAGGTACCAGAATTCCGTTTTTGGGTGTGGTTCATTTTCACCCCCAAAGTCGGGTACTAGCAATTTGAAAACAACCCATGCAGAGATGCCAACCTCTGGAGATTGAAAATAGGGAGATTTTTTCTGAGGGAAAATTTGAATTAATTAGAGAAAAGATCCAAAGTTGCTTTTATCCGGGAGATTTAGTAACCCGTACTGGAGACCAGGCGATTCGTTCCGTATCCGGGAGACTCCCGGATTATCCAGGAGAGTTGGCATCTCTGCCCATGTCAAATTTTTTGGCTCAATACCATTAAAGGTACTGTGATAACTTTAACGCTGGTCATTTAGATTTTAGTACCCAATAACAGTGCCAATCTATAAATTTTGCCCCCTAAAGGCTGGTTTTCACTAGCGCATAAGCACAAGCATAAACATAAGCATAAGAGATCCAGAAGCAAGTGAGAACTCCCACGACATAAGCATAAGCATAAGCACAAGAAGAACAAACACATTCCATTCTTCATGTGCTTACGCTATGCTTGTGTCACATTTATGTCAAGTGAGAACGGGGATGAAATAAGCACAAGCATAAGCACAAGGCGGTCAACCAAATCATCCGCCATCTTTGATTCAGATCTCACAGCCGAGGATAGCTGGTATCGAGAATTTCGTTCATACTGCGCTCGCGTATGTCTTTATGCTAAGCCTTATGTTCTGGCGTTCTCATTTGCTTATGCTTATGCTTGTGCTTATGTGCTAGTGAAAACCACCCTTAAAAGGTTAATGATGATCACCCCCATCATTTTTATGTGGGACTCCCCCCCCCCCCCCCCCCCCCCCCCCCCCCCCCCCCACACACACCGAGGCATTCCTACAGGTTACCTAGTTTTAATGAAGCAAAGTAAACCTAATATGCAGACTCACATTCAAGGTCTGACTTGCTAACAACTATAGACTGGGCACTGCACCTCCATTGATATATACATGTGCATGTTCATGTACATGTAGTATACTGTCACCCCCTCTGCTCAAGAGAAATCTGAGAAAGAGAGGAGGGGAGGGGAGGTGTTGACTGTACACATTAGCCAGCAGTATTTTAAGCACTGGATTCCTCTATTGACCCTTTGTGCCCCAAGCAGTGTGGTCAGTGATGATGATGACGACGATGATGATGATGATGATGATGATGATGATGATGATCATTATCATTATGATGATCATTATAATGACTGCCTGTATGATGATGATGGTGCTGACGATTATGGTAATAATGCTAATGATGACGATGTTGATGATGATTATCACCCATGATGATGAAATAAACGATATAATTATAAACATGCATCTTACCTCATTAGGGCCTGCCCTATGAGTTCCCAGTGGTTTTCAACTATCTCTTCTGTCACTTCAGCACCATTTTCAACAAGATAATTTACAACAGAAGTTTGAAGTCCTACACATGCACCTTGAAGGGGACTCCCGGGAACCTGACCCTCTGCATCTGTTGTCGTCACCCTAAAGGGAGGTGGATTGATGTCTACTCCTCTCTTAATCAATAGCCTAACTACTTGCACATGCCCAAGTCTGCAGGCCTCATAGAGAAGCAGTTGTCCATGTGTGCGCAAGAGAAGGGGTTGCTCTGACAGTAAAAGTTCAATGATATCATGTTTTCCAGATCTACAGGCCATTAAAATAGGAGAAAATCGGCCCAGTGCTGGGTCATGCACAAGAGCACCTCGCAATATCAAAAACTTTGCAATACTTTCATGCCCATTCTTGCATGCTGCGCACAAAGGGGTGAGGTCATCATGGGATGCATAATTGACATCTGCTCCGAAATCCACAAGCTGTTGCACCACATCCAAGTGTCCATTTTCACAAGCTATAAACAAGAAGTTTCTAGTAGGTGATTCACTAGTGCCTCTCTCTTCTCCACATATGAGCTCATGCGCAATGTCCTGGTTATAGTAAATTGCCTGTAACAGAGTGTCAAGGTTACCTGTTGTGCAGGCTTCAGACAACTGTTTGAAAACACCTGGATCAGGGAAAGATGAAAAGATAAAGTTGAGAAATGGTCAAAAAAGGTCAAGTCACCATGGTCTGATCTGCATCAACTAATTCATCTTTTAGCCTGCTAGCAGTCCCTTTTCTGGTTAGTCAACCTGGCATGCTGATCATGCGAGCAAGTGAAGGGGCATTAAACAAGCTTGGCAGTCACAAGACAGTAGCCACAAAACAAGTCTCTTTCCAGCCTCTTCTGGAAATCCGGGGGGGGGGGGGGGACTCCCCTATAAAAATGACGGGGGTGCTCGTCGGAAAATTTCGAAAAACACCCTAAAAGGTACCAGAATCTCGTTTGATAGGCATATAATGGCTCAAACATATTTTTACTCCTAAATTTAAGGTACCAATTCCATACAACACAAGACATATTCTGTCATATTTTTTTCAGCTCAATACCTTAAAAGGTACCGTGATAATTCTAACCATGGTCATTTTAGATTTCAGCACCGTAAGAGGTACCAATCTACAAATTTTGAACACCCGGGCTGGAAATTATATTTCACCTTTTTAGGAACTTCCATTGCATACAGCCCAGTTTAAAGGACTGCTTTCGTTTGAATATATTCTGGACAATTATGCGAAGATACTGGGAATAGTCACAAAAAAAAATTGCATTTTCACGCATTTGAAAGCCACTGGAAAACTAAACATCTCCAACTGCCATATTATAAGGATGTTTTGCCAGATTTAATTACTGTAACTCACTGTACTGTGTGCGGCCTGAACAAACAATTCTCAGAAACTATTCAGTGTTTATTTTTATTCCGGAGTACGGTCAATTATATTAAGTGTGTATTGCCAGTATTATAGAGGCTTAAATTTCTACAAAAAATATAAGCTTATAAATTGTATGTGGATTTTGCTGAGACCTAGTGAATCTCCACAATATAACATATATTTATTAATAGGACTGTTTTGAAGAGGTACATGTAGGTGTCCATACATGAGGACTCAGAGGCCAATCAAATGTAATAATTTATGTGGTCAGTATAAAACACGGACTGCGGACTACGGACTATGGACTACGGACTACGGACTACGGACTATGGACTGGGTATAAAACACGGACTAGGGTATAAAACGCAGACTACGGACTGCGGACTACGGACTGGGTATAAAACACGGACTAGGGATAAAACAAGGACTGAGAATCATGGACTCGGTATAAGACGCAGACTGTGTGTAACGTAACGAGGACCGAAGCTGTAAAAATTGGGAGAATTAAGATAATATTTCTGCTTCCTTTATTTGAATTTTTTTCAAATACCAAGAGACCAAACGTTTGTAAAGTAACATGCCGCGACCCCTATGTATTAAAAAATCTACGCAGTTTATCAAGGTAAATCAATATTTTATGTTTACAGCTTAGGTCCTCGTTACTTTACACACAGTCCGCGTCTTATACCGAGTCCATGATTCTCAGTCCTCGTTTTATCCCTAGTCCGTGTTTTATGCCCAGTCCGTAGTCCGCAGTCCGTAGTCCGCGTTTTAAACCCTAGTCTGTGTTTTATACGCAGTCCGTAGTCCGTAGTCCGTAGTCCGTAGTCCGCAGTCCGCAGTCCATGTTTTATACTGACCGATAATTTATACATCAATCCACAGGCAATATTAAATGCATGAATAAAATGAAGATTCTTGTAGATGGATATTCAGTAAATTAAGCTTGTCAGAAGAATACCATGTTATTAAGCTTGAATTAAGTACATGCAGTAACAAATTGAAATCTGAGTAGTGGGACATGTACGCATGCATTTGTTAATTTTCTGTAGAACGTGCAATATTTATTGTTTAAGTATAAATCTACTTAATTATTGGCTATACGCTTACTCACTATCTATTCTGTTGTAGAAAGTGAGTAGAGTGAGTAGCCTAATGGCGGCCGCTTCTTCTGTCTGTGAAGAGTATTTGTTGTTAAGTTTTGAACGTCTAGTAGATTTATACTAAAAAAATTAGATTATTCGTTCTTGATTTACATCGCGTGATAGTTCGCTCTGACATCAACTATCACGCGATAAAAATTGAATAAAACATTAGCAGTAAGTCAGAATTCAATTTACGCTTGTAATAAACCTGCAGATCAAAGAATATGCTTACAAGGGATTCACTTACGTATTCTGTCGTGAAAAGCGTCCTTATCTGCCATTAATTAATAATTAAGTTACAAACTGCTGCATGCCGACACTGAACGGCTATTGAATAATTTTCACTATCACGAAAAAGTTAGCGAAGCGCAAAAAGGGCGCTTAAAAACGACCTAAAATTAGCCTGGTAAGTACAGACAAGAATGCCTGCAATCGTACACGGCTACAAAAGAATGTACAGTGTACTCTTCCACGAAAACACGGAAGAAAAAGAATACGAGTCGATCGATATCAGTTTGTCTGTCTACCTTGATCTTGTCACGTTTCTGCATGACCAATTTCTTACCTTTACTCATCGCGTCATATACATGAATGCATTCATTCCGGGAACTAATGTCTTCGTCGGAGAGCCAACTGCAGCCAACAAAAACTTGACCCCTGATCGAACTGCAGGACGCTTCTTGTTTCCAGGAAATATCTTAGGAAATTGTGTAAACATGTCACAAGATTGCGGTGCGGTCGTGCGTGACACAGTTACTTCCGTCATGCTCAGTAGAGCACTCCAAATATGGCTTCGCTGCTGCTTTATTTGGTAATGGGTAAAGTCCCGTATGCGAACACACATTTAGCGGGAAATTTCACCACTAACATGGCGTCGAAGCGGCCGAGTTCCAGCTTGAAAAATCACTTTGAGTCCGGCAAGAAAACGAAATCTTCTGCTAGCCGGAGCGCTGATGGTCAGGAAGAAAACGATGGCTTCGTGGATGGCGCAATAGTGCGTGTGAAGATGCGCAATTTTGTGTAAGTGGAAACACGGGGTACTGTTGTAGCGCCGTAAGCTTAAAAAGGCGAATACTTTTGATGTCCATGGCTCCTGGTGTCTGCCATTGTTGTGTTGGTTTCTTTGATAAGAAACCTTCTTTTTTTTTTGTACCTACACACGGTATTTTAAGTGATATTTGTTGGACAAAAGCTTTGTCGGGGCCTATGGCCTGGGAAGGGCAATCCAGAACAGGCTAGGGTGGTGGTCAGTATTCCATGTATGATCCCATGATATGTCCTGAGATATATAGCTATAACATACATGTAACATCACTATACACAGCTATACATCACTATACATAGCTATACGTCACTATACAAAACTATACATCACTATACATAGCTATGCGTCACTATACACAACTATACATCACTATACACAACTATACACTACTATACACAACTATACACCACTATACACAGCTATACACCACTATACACAGCTATACACCACTATACATACAGTACCGCTCACGGGCAACTTACCACCGTCTCGCGAGACGTGTCTCGTTTCTCGCGAGACGCGTCTCGTTTCTCGCGAGACTCGTCTCGTTTCTCGCGAGTGCACTGCAAGTACCTTACAAACGCTTCACATTCTGCTGATATAAAATGTATTCAAAACGACATCGAATGTTGATTTACACGTTCGGCGTGATTAGAGCGTATGACGCACGACTAAACAAACCGAACGACAAACCGAAAACCGAACAAAACGAACTCTATTTCATAGGGAAATAGAGGACTGTGAAAGTCTAGTATTTCTGAAGCGCTTTTTAATGTTTTATTCGCTCTGGCCAAATATTTCTAACGTTTAGTGCGATTTAATACGGTCATATTCGGTATTGAATCAGCGACAGCGCGCTCATGTTGACATATTGTTCTATGGTTTTATGAACTCGCTTGTTTGCAACCGGCTCAATGATTCACCGTTTTAAACAACACTTTTTCGTTTTCAGGGTATTGTAAATGAAAACTTAGCATTCATGAAACTTTGCATTCGATCGATGCATGAAGGCTTGTTTTGCGTATCGTATCGAAGAGTGTATGACGCACGACTTTCAACCAAGAACGATGCGCGGCTAAACAAACCGAACGATCGAACTATATTTCATGGTTAAATAGAGGACTCTGAACTGTGAACAGGCTAGTAATTCTAGGTATTTCAGGTTTTATTTTGAATCAGCTATAGCGCGCTAATGTTGACATATTGCTTTATGGTTTTATGAACAATTCGTCGTTGTTGACCGCTTATCTCTATATTAAAAATCTTCGCTACGGTGCGGCCCCGTGACCTCGACCCCGCGTTTATCACTATTGTGCATTTTCCCCTTGGTTTCGTGATCTGGCGATAGACTGTTTCTCTTGATTTTAATACTTGCCACGGTCTAAACTCGTTCAAATTCAAATCCGATAAATCGAAAAACCAGTCAGCAAAAAAAGAGAGCTTTAAATGGCCGCTTGATAGTCACATGCTACTGTGAGTAGAATGACAAACAACGCTGCTCGCTCGCGGAATGTAAACAAGCGGCCCGGAGTCCCAAGTGCAGTAGTCACGCAAAATTCATGTGTAAAATTATTTCTGCACTTCATGTTTACCTATTATAAAAATAAACCTTGAATGGAACTAAAATTATAATCAAAATTAAAGACGGTAGGGAAAGTTTGGTAGCAGAAGTTTGAAGTTTGTTGTAGTTGTCGGTATTAAAAGAAAAGTGCTTGGCGGTCCCTTGGGAAAAGTGGTAAAAGTGCACCGAATTTGCATATGTCAAAACGGTATATACGCTGGCACAAGCGAAAGTCACAAGTATTTATATAAACTTCTACACATTCTCTGTTTTCTTTCTTCATTTCCAAGTATTCCACCGCGCTAAAACATCATAAATTCATCGCAAATTCTGAGGAAAATTACAATAAAATTAATATCTTGGGTCGATCGCTTTCGTTTGAAACCGGCGGTCTCATCAATTTGGCAACAAAATCTTGATTCAAACAAATGTACCACGGCTTCTCGCGAGTCTATAAATATCTCAGTTTAGTCGATCGCACTTTTCGTTGCTACCTTCGTTCTCATCGATTTGGCAAAGAAATCTTGATTCAAACAAATATACCCCGGCTTATCGCGAGTCGATAAATATCTCAGTTGAGTCCATCGCACTTTTCGATGCCGGCGGTCTCGTCAATTTGGCAACAAAATCCCGGCTTCTCGCCGGTCGATAAATATCTTGAGTCGATCGCACTTTTCGCTGCTACAGTTTATACTTTCGTTCTCATCGATTCAGCAAAGAAATATGGATTCAAACAAATACCCCGGCTTATCGCGAGTCGATAAATATCTCGGTTGAGTCGATTGCACTTTTCGATACCGGCGGTCTTGTCAATTTGGCAACAAAATCTTGATTCAAACAAATATACCCCGGCTTATCGCGAGTCGATAAATATCTTGAGTCGATCGCACGGCGGTCTCATCAAGTTGGCTTCTCGCGAGTAATATATTCCACACCCCACGGTTCAGTGATTCTCGTTTCTCTCGAGACGCGTCTCGTTTCTCTCGAGACGCGTCTCGTTTCTCTCGAGACGCGTCTCGTTTCTCGCGAGACGAGAGGTGGTAAGTTTCCCGTGAGCGGTACTGTAGCTACACATCACTATACACAGCTATACATCGCTATACACAGCTATACATCACTATACACAACTATACACCACTATACACCACTATACATCACTATACACAACTATACACCACTATACACAACTATACACCACTATACACAGCTATACATCACTATACACAACCATACATCACAAATCATGACTAATAACAAAATACATCTCTAGCCCTTACTGCCTACTACTTGTTTTACACTGCCTACCACTACAAAACATTCTGACATGGCCAGCCCAGTCAAAATGCCACCATGAAATATCTGCCGCCTACTTTACACTTCACTTCATCAACAACAAAATAATACAAGGTCTCTTCTAGTTCAAATTGTAACCAAAACATAAATACAGTTTCTTGTGAATCGAGCCGCACACAAACGAACTTGCATGTTGAGAGATAGGGTTACTGGGGCCTTGGAACACCTTGAACATTATGTGGGAAAATAAGCCAAGTGAATGGTCAGCGGTGAATGCTCTTGCAGTAACAAACAAGATGGCGTCCAAACAAGCTTGTGGCCTCTGCTGCCTACTACTACTCCAGCCATCTTGCCTACTACTCAAAAACATTTTGACTGGGCTGCAGGGCTGGAGTGTCTAACACACACCATATTTACAGTATACATGTATGACATGATTATATTATAGGACATATGAAGACTGTGAATTCAGGCCTGGACCTCATTTAAATGTTCTTTTAGGACCAAATGGTATGAGTAATTTTAAGTTTTATTACATAATTATATTTTGCATATGGTTGGCATGGTTTTGACATTGTGTAGTTCCAGAAAATATCCAGACCCCTACCACAGAGGGAATTTCAAACAGGGGCCCCCACCCCTTCGGATTTTCCATGTTCACAAGGAAACGTTGACTCCCCCACCCCTCTGGAATTTCCGCAGAAATATCGCCCACCCCCCATACCCTCTGGAAAGTTTTTTTTTTTCTTCCTTTAGAAGGGTTCAAGAGTTGAACAAACACTAAACCAAAGGCCACGTGTCGATACGCATTCATTTGTTCATTTATTTTATAAATGATCCTAAAGCCGCATTAAATGAACGCCGTTAATTAGCTTTAAAAAATAACATCAACTCAATTTCTTCATACAAGATCCTGTCTAAAACTTACACACTGTTGCTACATGTACATGTAGCACTCGAAGGGGGTTCGCATTTTAAGCTCTCGATCGATTTACTGAAAAAAAATGTTCTGACGAAACTGACCCGTTGCATAACTTGACACGAACACGATCATCAGCAAACTGCAATACTACGATCAGTTTGAAAAAAGGGAGAAATGAACGAGTAGCTAGTTTTCTGTTGTTACCTGGCCATAATTATTTCAGCCTCCTGTAAAAAAAAAGCCAAGTGATTTGTCACTTTGTTCATCGACAACGCACTCGAGTTTCTTGTATTGATCGTGAACGTTCACGGTAACTGGTTACCAGTGCACCGTGGACAACTATTTGGGGACTGGTAACGAGTAATGGCGGGTTTATCTGCTTCACGAAGAGTATTTGTCTTTGCGTTGCTTGTTTGTGTCCAAAGAACTTTTAAGAAAGAAAAAAACATTTCTTAACTGCAGCACGGTTAGAAAAAATGCAGGTTGTCCGATTTAACCTTCAGAATGACCCGCAAAAATTGTAAGTGACACTTACGAAGTCAATACGAATTCACGAAAAATCAATCATTTTCCTGACCATTCAGACACGAATTTGGCCTCCAAACCCCCCTCCTCTTCGGAATTTCCTGGGCCGTTGACCCCCCCTACCCCTCCGGAATTTCCAATTCCCTCTGTGGTGGGGGTATGGATATTTTCTGGAATCATACATTTCACTTGACATCTGGCATGATCAGCTGCTTGGTATCATGACTTATGTGGTTCCGCAGGTGATATCCATGAAGGTTTTAGCCAGCAGGGTGTCCAGGCATCCTGTGGACGCCCACTTTTTGAAGAAATTCATGAAAATTGCACCTAATCCTTTAAAAATTTATGATGGGATTTACCTTCAGGACGCCCACTTTTCAATTTCTGGCTAAAAGCCTGATATCCATACACTGTACTCCCCCCATGTAAAGTCATTGGAAATTCTGAGGGGGAGTGGGGTCTCCGAGGCCAAAGTTTTTATAGCAAAGTATGAACCCAAACTAGAATTTCCAGAGGGGTGGGGGTGGAGGGGAGGGTTGAACCAAAAATCCTTCCATGAGGGATGTATAGATATTTTCTGGAACAACACTGTGATGTCATAATGCATGCCACGAATATGTAGTTGTGATCCAGCACATCTAGTTCTCATTTAGGTTTCCAAATCACCTTGCATGACTTCTTATCTTGTGTTCACCTTGCATGGTTTCTTATGTTGTGCCAACAGGAACCGGTAAATCTTCTATTGTGTGTGCGATCTGTCTTGGACTTGCTGGCCCCCCAAAACTGCTTGGCCGTGCAACTGAGGTATATACATCACATGTATTGGTATATGGGTTAATGCCTATGTTGCAAGTGGAGGTAGGGTGCCCAGGAACCTGGAGGCTGGAACCATCAACCGAAACCCAAGGCAATAGAACACCCTATAGGCCTACCCTACCCACAACCCAGTCCAAGCCCCACCAGCCTGAACCAGCCCTGGGGTTAGCTAAAAGCTGCAAGCAGCACAATGCCACACTCCCTGAACAAAGTGTAACTGAGAGCAAGACTTTGTGTGATGTCATGCAGATAAGGTTTGATTTGACTGGTACATAAGTGACACACATATGCCTCATTATAATTATTCAAAGTTGAAGAAAGCTGATATATATGGATGTATGCAATAATGAACTGTACAAAGGAAGTTTGTAACATTACTAGGTGAGGGATTTCATCAAGCATGGAGCAGCTCAAGCCATGACAGAGATTGAACTGTGAGTGATTGTCTTTACAGGGTTTTTTTCACTGAATAATTATTATTATTCATCAACGGACAGTACTAAACCACGAAACACCGAAACGAAACAGCTATTTTTTCCTTCCGGTTTTTCTGAAACAGTGTTTTTTCAAGTGATTGAAATTATTAATTTTGAAGTATATAAATTATTCATATTTAATCACAGGTAGCCCAAGCTATATGTGTCACAGTAACCGTTATGAGCGAAATTATAAGGATTTGTATGAGGAAAAACGGTACATTTTGGGAGTTAAAAAATACGAACAAGATTTCAATAAAAATTGCCTACCCTACTTCGTGTGTGTGTTTCCTTGTCTCTTGTGTGGTTTTTGGGGTGATTTAGAGCGTTTCCAGTGAGTTTTAGTTCCGTTGTTTTTCTCTCTATAAAATTATATCCTTTCCAAAGGTAGGGTACTTCAACCGAGAGGCCGAGCGGATCCACTGAAGGAAAACCGCCGTAAATTCGCTCCAAACCCTCTGATCGCCTCGAAATTCCACGTAGACCATGGACAATAGTTCTGTTGTCCATTCCAACTCTTTATCCGAGACCCCCAGATACATGGAAAGAGTATTAAACGTCGCCAATCACTGCACACTTTTCCGTTGAGATCGTTCGACAGAGGCTTGATGCAGACTTCTCCAAGCTGAACGTTTGAAAAATGGCTTAGCGACCCGGCCTTTGGGTCGAATTTCTTACTGACCCGGTGGGCGACTGTAAAATGTTACTAAAGACAATATCCCCCTTTCCCTCCCCTCCCTCAGACTCCTCCCCCCTCCCACTCCCCTTAATAAGGAACTGTCAAGTTCTCTATCAGTAACCAGAAAAAAGTGCAGACTACAACATTAAATTGTGAACATTGTAAACGTTTTGTATCAGTTTACTTTGTTCCGTTGTTTGCAGATATAATTCAGATGGAAGGAACTACATAATAACCAGAGACATGTTTAGAAATGAGAATCGCTCCAACTGGAAAATTAATGGCAAAAGTACTACAATGAAAGAGGTACTGTACAAAAATTAATGTTCTAAAAAATATATAATGCATTTTAAGGAATTCCATACATATGTACTTAAATGTTTTCATTTACAGCTGTACTGTAGCTGTAGGAATCTAATAAAAATACTATTTGTCCTGCAGCTGTTTGCAAGTCTTTTTATAAAGTACGTGTTCATTTAGAAGCTAACTAAAGTCTTGGTCTATTTTTTATTTCACTTAATTGCTTATAGCATAGTTAGGTAAATTTTGTTTTCCATTTATTCTAATGTGTTATAATTATTTTTTATATACCTAATAGTGAGAGTGACAAGTTCATTAGCCGTGCTATTAATTGCTATATGTACATTGTTCCCTCAAGAAATACATGTAATGACTTTCTTATTTTTACTTTTAACTACAAAAAATTGCAATAAAACATTACTTAAAAACATTTTAAGATTTAAAAGTGACGACATTTTGATGCTAGTGCTAAGGTCAACTCATAATAATCACATAGTAATTTTACACAGAGTTAATTCTCTGATTCCTTGTTTGTATCACCAGTGCTTTTATTAGTCCTCATTGACATGAGAAAACAAAAAGCTGAAGGATTCTGAACATTGCATTGTACATGTATTAAAGTAGTAAATGATACATGGTGAATATACATATCATGTAGCCTATTGCTTATCATTGATTTGCAGGTTCAAGAATTAACCAAAACACTGAATGTGCAAATTGGCAACCTTTGTCAGTTCCTACCTCAGGTATGAATCAAGTCATGCTTCATGTACATGTACAGTACTTGTAGTCCTCTAGCTTGTAGCAAATCTGTGACTGTTTTTTGTGGATTTTAAACCATGTCAGATGCTGGTTTTGTATATATTTAAGAATTTTAACGCTTAAAATTAGAATTAAAATTCTACAAATATCTTGGCCAATATCTTGGCACCATCTTTTTTTGTTGGAAACATAATTTTTACATATTTACTGCCCTTCCTGACCCTGAGCAGTGTTGATATCCAACAGTAAGACATGCATGCATCTTACATGTTACCTTAAATGCAATTTATGGACTTAAATAATAATAAAAATCGCAATAAATGTTGTTTGTAGTGGACAAACACTTAGCTCTTCTTGCTAATTCACAGGCATGCCACTCAAATATAAAAACAAATATTGCAAATTGAACAAAACATGTTAAAAATACCAACAGACAGGACAGGACAGACAGGCTGTTGGTTATTTTACAAGCAGGACCGAGAGCTTGTGGCCAGAGCGAGACTGGAACTCGGGACCTACAGATTTCAAGTCTGGTGCCCTAACCACTTGACCACGCTGCCTCCTCCAGGGGGTGGGGAAGAAAAGTGTTTTGTATGATGATTGTTGCTAAAGTTCTGGAGTCTTTTCACATCTTGAGTTGAGTTGAGCGAGGACTGTGAGGCATTGTGATAGGACCGTCGGATGGCGAAGATTTTCGAAGATTGAACGGAATAAAACAAGACAAATTTGTTGTGAAATCACTCCGACAGCGATGATACTAGCCGAGCGCGTGGGTATGTGAAACCCGATATGGCTAGCTAGTGGCGCAACATACTCACTGTCAATAATTAACCTACTTACATTAATTACTCTGAACAGGACAAAGTAGCAGAATTTGCAAAGATGACTCAACAACAACTCCTAGAGGCTACAGAGAAAGCAGTAAGTATCTAGAGTTAGCATTAACCATGGGTTAGGAAGTGCAGACAACATTCCAGGATTTATAATAACCAATAAAAATGTCTGATTTATCTCAGCTGTAAATTGTCATATATTTGTAAATTGTAAATTGTCACTTGCAACAAAATAACACCAGGAAATATTAACAGGATGGAAGAGTTTTTAATTTTACATGTATATAATTATTGCTTTTATTAAATAAAATGTAATATGTTTAGTTCAAAATTCCATACAATGTCTTAAGTTTTTAAAATATCGTATATATGGAAGAATTACTGTATGTTGTTTAATATGCTTGGGTCTCCTGTGGGTTTGGCTTATCTACAGTACATGTCAGGCTTGTGTGATGTTTTCAGCATATTTTCTTCTTTGCTAGAAGTTCCATTTCTGTAATTGTCCTTTTTTGTAGGTTGGTCCCCCAGAAATGTTTGAAAATCATCAAAGGCTCATTGAACTGAGGAAGCAAGAGAAAGAACTTGAGGTCATTTGAGTAAAATAATAAATATATTATTAACCCTTGAACTCACTTTTCTAATGGTTGATTACTACTAGTTATAGTGTAATGCACAAGTTACTTATAGTACTGTATAATTAATACTGAACTTATAACACATGTAACTGCTGTATTGAAGAGTATTAAAGGCCCAGTATCACCCATTCGGCTTTGCGGTTGCTTGCTTTTGTTTTCAAATGACAAGCTCGCTCGTGATTGGCTCTTTCGGGAATTTTCGACTGTGTTAAATTCAATCGTAGAGGCATTGGGCGTGCAAAGCATTTTGGGTGATACTGGACCTTTAATTAACAGTGAGAACAACTGTTTGTGGCAAAAAATAATAGTTACTCCTTGGTAGTTATAATTTTATTACTATTTTCATGTTGGTGTTCTTGCCTCTTAGGTTTCCCTCAGAAACAACAAAGAACATCTAGAAAAGCTTGAACAGCAAAATGAGCGGCTTGAACAGGACGTCAAAAGGCACCAGGAAAGAGAACGGCACTTGAAGAAAGTGCAAATATTGGAGAAGAAAAGACCCTGGGCAGTAAGTTGGATTGAGATTTAGTTTTGGAGATATTAAACAAAATGGTGGTGTAACTGCTCCCAATAATCAACAAGCCGGAAGGGGTATTTTGCAGAACCAAAGACTTGGGTTACAAAGAAACAGATTTCTTGCCAGTAAAATGACAACAAAATTTACTTGAAGCAAGACTTGACATCAAGTATGAAATTTTCTTTTGAAACAGCCCACAAAGTCTTTGAAAAATTAGACGTTGTGTTCTTGAAAGTCCTTGATTTGTGCTGTACATGTATACAAACAGGGCTCGAGACTAATGGTAGCCAACTAGCCAAAGTCTAGTACAAATTCAGGTTTGGCTAGTGGAATTTTGCTTTCACTAGCCATTTAGGCTAGTAAAAATCATGAAGCACAGGGTTCTCCTTATCAGGCGGTAACCGGTAAAATTTACCGCTTGAAGCAGCACTTATTACCGTCTGTAACCGCTTGCCCCCGGAAAATTTTTAAGACACACACTTTTCCCTTTACCGCTTAGCAAAAATCCCTTACCTGCTAAGCTGAAATTTGGGGAGAACCCTGGAAGCACCAGATGAAACCAAACTGAAAATTATGTAACTTCTATGTACGTTTTGGTACAAATATGTACGTTGGTACATTAGTACTTTTGTTAAGGCATTCGCCTTACATTTTCAACGTTTTCCTGTACATTTGAATTTGTACATTTGTATGTTCGTACATTTAAGGTGTAAGTCCTATATCTTCTCAATTTTTTTTTCCATACATCCGTACGTTCATATGGTATTAGCCTTATCTTCTCATTGTTTCCGTACGTTCTTAGGTTTAAAAATTGTTTTCTTAAGTTGCTATTGTTATCTTGTTAATGTTATTTGGTACATTCGTAAGGTCGTAAGGTGTTAGTCTTATCTTCTCGATGTTTTCTTGTATGTTAGGACGTTCCTAAGGTGCTTTTATCTTCTCAACGTTTTCCTGTATGTTAGTGGGTTCGTAAGGTGTTATTAATGAGATTTGTGAAGAAAACTAAAAAAATATGTTTCCGAGTCTTGGAGATTTTTTCTCAATCAGCGAGTAACGCGTTATTGTCTCCCCACCAAATCCCCACCTCTACCCCCTGTACAATTTGGGCTAGTGAAAATATATTTTGGCTTGTGAATTCAAACCTGTTACTAGGCCACTAGGCCACTAGGCTAGTACACTGTTAGCTGAAAAGTTAGTCTCAAGCTAGTGCTCGACCTTAGCAGTAGTCCACTAGTCCAGGACTAGTAAAAACTGGGTTTGGGCTAGTTAAATTTGAGCAGATGATGCCTATTGGCTAGTTAATTTCAGACCCCACTAGCCCAAGGACTAGTAAGCCAAAAAGTTAAGGTTGAGCACTGTTCAAGCCCTGACAAATTAAAGGTGTAGATGTTGTGGTTCATTTTTTTTTTTTTAATTTCAAACCAGTTTGAATTTTGTCTTCCTTCGTCCAGTAAAAATCTGAAACAAAGGGAAATAAAACGTAACTGGTTTGAAAATTTAAACCATTGTGTAAGGATTAAGATACCATGTAATTTGTACTGTATATATGTTGCCCTAAAGGAATATGAGGCTGCACGCAAACTGTTTGTGGAAATAAAAAAAAAGAAAGATGAAGTCAAGAAAAGGCTGGAGGAAGTCAGGAAACAGAATGCTCCAATGCAAAAACATCTTGATGAAGTAACAGAAAAAGTCAGAGAACTTGAAGACTCTACCAGAGAGCTGGTGAGGGAACATGACTATTGTATATTATTAACAATGTACTAACATGAAAAACCCTTTAGTTATTTTATGCCACTCTTAAAATCCCAAGTGAAACGAAGTGAATGTCATTTCAAGGAGTAATTATACACTGTAATAATTTATTGTTAGTAGCACTTACAGATGCTTAAATAATGGTGTTCATATTTGTTTAGCATACTGTACTCATATTTTTAACCCATGAATATACGCGCATGTGTAAGGAATGGGTTATTGGTAACGGCGACAGATATGCAAATGAGTCACTCACTCGCTCACTCCTTCCATCAGCTGTAAACTTAGTGACGTAATGCTTTGTTACGAATGTGTTTTGTAACAAGAACAGCGTGAATCCAACGATAACAATAACTAAATTGGTGTAAACGAATATAAACAACAATATGCTTAAAGATGTTTCGCATTTGGAGTCTTTAATGCAACATTAAAATCGATCTAAAAGGTAATTTTCAACTGAGACACGCGTTTTGATGGTTATCTACCTTCAAGTAATAAAATTTATCCTATTTCAACTCAGTGGTCAGGGTGGTCAAGTGGTTTAAAGCGCGGCTTTACAGCCGAAAAGCCCAGGTTCGAATCTCGCTCGGGCCATTCTTTTTTTTTCTTTCTTCTTCGGACTGAACATTATGAAAGTGATGTACTGGTTTTTTTTTTATTTTTTGCGTTTGTCAAAAATCCTTACCTTTAATTTAAAAAAAAATATATATTGAACCGTGGCAGAGTGAAAACATAAGCTTACCGCAGTATTGAGTTATGCTAGCATTTCAAATTCACGGGTTGGCTCTAAGGAGCCTTTGATTACTTTAATAAGGGGATTATCATGGTTCCTACACTGTAAGCAATGTAATGTGAATTCCTACAGATGCAGAAAGGCAATGACGTGTTGAAAAAAGCAAAATGTAAGAGTGAACAGATTGAAAAGAAAGGAGATAAGGTATGTATTGTGTTGTTCCAGAAAATAAATTATTATCTTCACCGGCTCCCCCACCCCTCTGAAAATTCAAGTTTAGCGTCATACTTTCCTTTTATAAAAACTTGGGAAAATTTCCAATGACCTTACATGGGGGACTTGGAGGTATGGATATTTCAATGAACTACATAATTATTATTATCCACAAGAAATCTGTAATACAAGTCTATATTTCATCCACCCTGAAGAAAGCAACCCCCCCCCCCCCCCCCCCCCCCCTCAAAACATCAACATAATAAAATGGAACAATGACAAATTAAAACAAGCAAACGTAAACTAAATGTATTTTGGTTACAATTGAATCTCGATACTGTAAGTTATCTTAAGTTTGAGTTTTCAAGGGATAAATTCATTGATGAATTGAAGGGGTGAGTGGAATAAGGCCCTTAGTGAATTCTGATCAACTGCTAGATTCTCCTTACAGTCTGTCTTGTATATGCTCATGTAACAAAGGGAGAATTTGGCTATAGATCAGGAGTCACTTAGGGCCTTATCCCAAACTGAAATGAGGCCCTAAGTGACCCCTGATCTGAAACCAAATTCTCCCTTTGTTACATGAGCATATACAAGACAAACTGGAAGGAGAATCTAACAGTTGATCAGAAGTCACTTAATGTTTTATTCCACTCACCCCTTCAATTAAAGGAAAGTCTTCACAAGCCTAATGGCTCACAACTGCCGGAGCTTAACCCGGTTTCTGTGGCATGAAGCGACTGAGAGTATCACTACTCCCCCCATCTCAGCATCTGATTCAGTCGGACACCATTCCCTCATTGTCATCTCCAACACCATCATCGTACATAGCTTGTACAGCCACCTATGAATTCACTCCAAGTCAAAATGCTCTGTGAAATCAAGGTTTGTTTGTTCTCAATACACCACTCTCATGTCATGCCATTTTGACCATCTTTTAACCAAGGCCGGCCAACTAGCCATTTCGAAGAAGATATCTCCACATTTTCAAATCAAAACCATGCGAGAAAAGACACTAGACAGTTGCAATCAGTTCTTGTTCTTAGCAGTGCAGTTTGTTTTATGTACATGTAATTTAATGTTTCAACACGCAATAAAAGACAACACTAATTTGTGGGTGTAAAATGGGCAGGGAATATACTGGCAAGGCTTGGATAGAACCCGCTGACCGGATAAACCCACCAGATGAGGGGCCTCGGCACATGGCGCCATGCCGAGGGGGTGCCTCATGCCTGTACTGCCAGGCAAGCATCAATGCTGGGGTAATGTTCTGGGGCCAAGTTAACCCAGTCCAGCAAGTATTGTATGCCCCCTCCCTGACAGAGCTTCAGCACAGGGGCTGAAGGGGTGCCACAAGCAACAATTCCCCACCCTTAATTTATTGATAAGGCTTAAGTAGGAATTCTCCATACACCAAAAGAGCATGTGACTAATGTCTAGGTAATATAGCAATTCTTACAGAGACAATAAATAAATGTGGGAGGGCGGGAAAGAGGGATCAATCTAGCTACAGTGTATGGTGAAACTTGCAGCCTTCTGAGAGCACTAATTTTAAACCCTGCCCCCAGCATTATGTCGCCAGTACCCATTTATACACCTGGGTAGAGAGAGACAACATGGAGCAAAGTTTCTTGTCTAAGGAAACAACAAGACGGCGGAGACCAGGCTTGAACCACCGACCTTCAGGTTGAAAATCCGACTCACTAACCAGGAGACCACCGCGCCTCCACCTATAACAAAGTAAAGCTGGGGAAAGTGTATGGTTCAAGTTTAATAGTGAGAAGTTTAAGTTATACGAAACAAGGAATCAGAGAATTAACTCTGTGTGTAAATTATAGTGCTAAGGTAAACCCATTAATTTCCCTGTACTGAGCATTAGCCCTAGTAAGGAAATGAGGGACCACACGAGGGAAAGAAAAAAATCTTTGACCTCGGTGGGATTCGAACCCACGAACTCCGGATTAGATCTTCCGTCAAAAGTCAAGTTACCTTAATTATAATTATATTCTGACTGTATTACTACATGTACATGTCAGGTTCTTCCATGTACGAGCTTGCATGATTATAGCATTCAAAATAAGTTTAATATTTCAATAAATTGTGTTTTGATTGGCAGATTGAAGAGTTACAGGGAGAATTGAAAGATTTGAAGGAAGAAGAAAAGAAGCGACAAAAGAAGTAAACTTATAAATTGCCATTTTGTTTTACTTTCGTTAGTTGAAATGTGTTTGTTCTGTTTGCGCCTGAGATTGAGAGTCTTCTTGTTTTCACCTACATACATGTATATATTTTTATTTTATGGACTCATTTCCTCTGATAACTTACATGTATCTACAGCTTGGGAATCTAGCACTGAAGGCACCCTTTCACAATGATTACATGTATATCACCATGATTTCCTTTACAAAGATGTATGACATTTTACAAAACTAATTTTTGTTGAAAAACTAAATTGTAGTATATAATTATGTTTCTCTTGAAGAAAACTTTCTATTTTTCAAATAAAAAATTTTTAATGCTACTTGATTTCATATTCATTTCACTTCATCAGGATGAATGACCTTGAGAGGACGATACAGGGATTACAGAATGAACTGGACAATCTTCCAGACCCATCAGAATTGCAGGTAAATTGGAGAAGTAGTGGAAACTTCTATTTTAACAGTTCTGATTTTTGAAAAACCATTCTCTTTAACCCATTGACATCTCAAATGCCTGAAACTGCCCGTTATAGGATCACGGTCCTTCTACCATTTGTGTCATAATCCCCTCTATGATAAAAGATGAGTTTTATAACTAACTCATGCATGCAGAAGGAAGAAATCTTTCAAAAAGTGTCCAAATGAGAGAGATCTCGTGATTTGGGCCAGAGTTACATGCAAGAAAACCTGTCAGATATGACTGGCAAAATTGAAGGGAAATCTGGTCTTCCTACCACTTGCTAGTTCTTGTTAATTTTCTAGGAAACTTTTAATGCATGTACATATAAGTAAAGTCTAGTGAAAGGCCAAGAATGAGGGGGAAAAGGAATATGAATGAAAAAGAACGGGGAGTAAAAATTAATGAAGAAAAAGAAAAGTCAAGCTTGACTTGCTTTGTGTGCATTCTTGATTTCCAAAAGTCAATATTATATTTACCCCAGAAAGGAAAGGAAGCTTAGTTTTCATGTTGTAAACAATGTTTTGGACAGCGTGCTTGCAATTTGCCTCCACAGCAGTCAGAAAATGCATTATAGTGGCTCCAAATATTTGCAGTTTTCTGCAAAATTTCTAGGAGACAACGGGTTAATTAACTTTATAATGAAATTATTGTGGCTTTGATGCTATCTTCAGTTATTGTTTTTCTGTTCCATTCCAGCCCCGCATTGATGAACTCAATGCTCAAGCTCGGCAAAAAAACCGAGAAGTGATGACCATTCAAAATCAAGCTCGCGGAATCAGAGATGACTCCGATCGTTTAAAGGCACAGATTCAAGGTAAATCAAGCTTATCATTTCAAAGTGGTCATGAAAATTATAAAGCCAGTGAAATACATGCACAATCAATACATACATGTACTTATTACAGCTGTGTTTATGGGAAATGTATTGTGTAAAATAATACAGATTTAGTATGAGAGTTCTACATGTAACAGGGTTTTGTCAAGACAGCCATAAGTAAAGCTGTCAGCTTACGAGTGTGTAATAACAAAATGAATGTAAATAATCGGTCAGTACAAAATGCAGACTGCAGACTGTGTATGAAATGCAGACTGAGACCAAAATTTATTGAGTATAAAAAGCAGACTGTCCGAGAGCAATGTTTTTAACATACCCCAGTGTTACGTTATTGCCTTCTGAGTTTGTCAGCCACTGAAAGTTTCCTTCTTGGAAACATTGAATTGAAAGGTCAAAGCTTTGGTGACAAATCAGAAATCGCAAATGGAAGGGGTGAGTAGAATAAAGCCCTAAATGACTTCTGATCAACTGCTAGATTCTCCTTCCAGTTTGTCTTGTATATGCTCATGTAACAAAGGGAGAATTTGGCTTCAGATGAGGAGTCACTTAGGGCCTTATTCCAAATAATGTTTGAAATAAGGCCCTAAGTGACTCCTGATCTTTAGTCAAATTCTCACTTTGTTACATGAGCGTATACAAGACAAACTGGAAGGAGAAAGCAGTTAATCAGAAGTCACTTAGGGCTTTATTCCACTCACCCCTTCAATTTGAAATTACGATCGTTCGAGTTTACTCGGATTATTTAAGATGGCAGCTCCACATTCAAACGTGATGTTTGTCGTGTTTCAGCGCAAAAGATAAACAGACTGTTGACATACTGTTCACAGTTATGCATATATGTAGAGTAAATTGCAAGGAAACAAACTTGGAAAGGCGATTACATGACAGTGGGGTGAGTTAATGATGAAATTATATCGCATATTGCACAAAATGACAATTTTGCTCTCAGTCTGCATTTATACCCAATTTTGGTCTCAGTCTGCCAGTCTGCAGTCTGCAATCTGCAGTCTGCATTTTGTACTGACTGTGTAAATAATTCCTTAATTATCTTGCTATTTTAATTTTGTGATTGTTATTTCCACAGATGTCAAAAGCAGAATTGCCAAACTTGAAGATATGAAGAATCTTCGCTTAGAGTTCTTGCGCAATAAATTCCGTGATACTTACAATGCAGTTATATGGCTCAGGGAAAATCAGCACAGGTTTAGTAGCCCTGTGCATGAGCCTATCCTACTCCAGGCAAGTTATCGCTTTTCCACTACATCTACAGTACAATGTAGCACATAATCTTTAAATTATAATGAGCACCTCTGGTCACTGTAAAAAGGGTTTAATTTGTCATTTTTCTGAATGCCCTTTGTTTTTCATGCAATTTTATGCAAATGCATGTACAATCTATTTCATGTGACTTAATTTTTCACCTTCCCATTTTTTGGACCATCCAGCTGGAATACTGAGCAAACAAATAAAAGTGACTTCTCACACACCACTGCTGGTAGCCATGCCAAGCCGACCACCGCATCCTGACCTTTATTTATGTAAACTCATAAAAATGTACACCCATACATGTATCATAACCTTAAAAACGGGGACACTGGCAAAATTTAAATACAAGGTTTCACATTATATTTACATGTACACAGCATGCAAAACTGAAATCTCAGGGTGGGTGGGAAGGTCAACAATGGCAGACACAACAAATAAAAGTAACTGCCCACCGTTTAGACCAGGCCCTAGAGTGGTGTGTGAGAAGTCATTTTCCACTTGTTCCATTTCAATCAGCCAGTGGAAAATTACCCTTTTCAGTATTATTAAATGCATTTTCTTGTTTTCAAATGGCCTCAACTTGATTGTACACATTCAGTCAGCCAATCCTACAGAAATTTAGCTAAAAAGTACATGTATGCTCTTTAATTTATAGACAGCTGGTTAACATCTGGTCCAAGTTTGTCCTTCTGCATTCATCTACACTCTTAACTAAGGGCTTCTGAAATTTTTTTTCTAATTCTTTCCGCACTGGTGAATAGTAAATTAACAACTTTAGAAGATGACCATACTAGCATATCATTTCTCTCTACGAACTTGAGACCTTAAAAACATCACGATCACAAGTTTAGACATCAAGAACTGCTCAAAAAGAGGCTGAGAGATGGGTGAAATTAAATTTGACTAAAATTTTAGGAGACACCTTGTTTTGAAAGAACATTCTCCACCCCTTGTCCTGATAAATATTCTAAAATTATGACAGCTCGCTATTCTTCTGTCAAAGCTATTTAAAAAGTGCGGGAACCAGCTTGGGTCCCTTAAATCCTTCTATTAAATAGTATACTTTCTTCATTTTGTACAAATTGTAGGTTGAAATGAAGCATGTAAGGGATGCTAAGTTTATTGAAAACTTGATCAGCCAGAATGATCTCCGTGCCTTTGTCTGCAGTAACAGGGATGATCTAAAACTCTTTTTAAATGAGGTGTGTTCACTTTTATTATGACCGCGTCGTGCAAAAAGGGCCCGGACGACATGACACGTGATTTCAAGTAATTTTCATTTGAAATCAGCTGCTCAAAATGGCAGAAGCCTTGTGGTATGTGCATTCAAGGTGTGATTTTTACAGTTTTAATTTTTATTTCCGGACTTTTTTCACTTCCATCATATTATTTAGGGATTGAAGTGGGCTAAAAAGCTGAAAACTCAAAATCGAGAAAAAATGTCACCCAGGCCCTTTTCGCGCAACGCGGCCCATTTGTAATAAGTGGGGTTTGAGAGAGGTGTTAAGTTTATTTCCCTACTGTTTACAAATCAAAATCATTTTTCAATAATAAGATGTTTAATTTATTATTGATTTTCTAATCTGTAATATTATTATATTCCTTCCTTTCTTCATTACCAATATCTGACAAAGGAAAATAAAAATTAAACTGGTTTGAAATAATTGCCAAACCAAAATAAAAATTGAACCCCAACATGTACATGTACAATGTATAAGTTGTAGAACCCTAGCCAGGGTTGATCATACTGAGTAAATGTAAAAGTGTTCTCTGGTTAAAAAAGTTTTAAAAATCTGAGCTTTTGGCTGCCTGTACTGCAGTCTTCAAAGGGTAAAATGAGGATGATAAAAAATGCACATGATATAAAAGGTGTAAGAAATAACATTGTAAAGACAAATATTGTTAAGAAATGTTTGTTCAAAACAATGCAGTATTGTCTTGGTAACGGGCAAGACAATGTACAATGTAGTTGTAACTTTTGAGTCTGTTGACGAAATCCTACCTCTTGTATGGTGTAACCATTCAAATGAAACCTTACCAGCAGTACTAGCATGGCACCATTTTGTTTTTCAATACTATCTATTCAAAATGAAATTTGGGATTTTTCTTGAATTTTGATATTTAGCACTCTTGGGAGTTTAAAGGGTTGTTCATAAGAGCTGCTTGCAGAGGACTAAACTTGTTACACAAATAATAATATTTTCTTACAGGTGCGCGATACTCAAGGTTTAAGGGTGAATGGTGTGGCTCCACCAGACGAACCTCTGGACAGCTTTAAACCATCACGACATTTAAAAGAGATAGGGTATGTTTTTGATGATAATATTATTGATAGACAATGTCAACAACAACAGTTCTTTTCAGAACTAGACTAACCCGGACGATCACTCTTGACAGACTACTGATACTCCTGGGTTCAAACCATTTACAAATATTATTGGTATAGTACTGGTCATCAGAACTTAAAGGCAGGACTGTGCTCTAGCAGTGCCTGGTAGCCACAGACAACTTAAGTCTTTGAATGAAAGAAACAAAATAATTTTTGGATAAAGCTTAACTGATTGGCATCCTTGATTTTGTTGTTGGGATTCCTTTTGGGCTTCCTTTGGACTCCCTGTAATAATTCTTAGAGCACAGCCTTGTAGGGGAACTGCAGTCTGAATAGAACCTATTAAAAAACAAAACCTAAACATGTGTGCTTTTGGCTGTTACTCTGTACAGGGCTGCATCCTTTAAGGAAGGAGAGGAAACAATGTGATAGGAAATTAATTGACAGTATTTAATGGTTTTGTGGACTGCCGAGGACCTAGCTGTGAACTAGAAAGTAAATCTGTCACCCAGAAAATATATTTAAACTGGAAAATAAATCTGTGTAGTCAGAGAGAACTGAAAAATAAATTTGTGCACTGGAAAATATTATACTTTTGTGTACTACAATGTTCATTTTATTGTGTACCAAAATAAATATATGCTGTGCACATTGCATAATTTATTGTATTGGGCCACTTTAATACATGTATTCTGCCTCAAATACATTGTGGACACAAAAACAAAAACAGAAACCATTTATTTTTTTTTAACTTGCTTTTTACGCAGACGTTGGGGTTTCTATGGTTTCATGAAAGACTTGTTTACTGCACATGATGATGTCATGCGGTATCTATGTGCAAACTACCATATTCATGACATTCCACTGGGAAATGATTGGACAGAGAAGAATGCAGATAAGGTTGGAGTGTAAAGTTGGTGTTTGGTTGTGTGAACCATAATAATTATTGTTGTTATTTGTACATGATTTATAAATATGTACTAAATATTGGATAAGGAATTCTAAATTTATGCTAAAGAATTCGTGATCACATTTTGTAAACCTAGTCACATAGCCAGAGCAGTTTTCAATTGAGTGTCATACAATGTAAAACCAAATTGTCTAATCACAGCAGATGCAGACAATCTAATGAACCAATCAGAATTTGTAGCAAATATATGTAACTGCCCCCAAGCAAAAAAAAAAAAAACATAGTAAGTCACAAGTCACGATTGGTTTTGGTTTTACATCTGATTAGTTGAGAAAGTGACACAACATTTTTTTTAGCCAACAAACAATACCAACTCCATAGCACAATAGCTAACCAACAGTGGTTTCCTCGACACCAAGAAATACCCAAAGTCCTAGCCATAACACAACTTGCTAATTTAAGGAACCTTATGCTTCAGGTGATAGAGGAATCAAACATTAGGACTTTCTATACTCCATCTTCAAAGGTAACACAAAGTACATATAGCTACATGTAGCGTAGTACTTAAAAGTATTAGTGCTCACCCAAGCCATAGAAGCCAGTATATATTCTTACAGGCCAGCACAATTTTTTCCCCAACTTTATTGGACATAAACTTAACTTACTACAATAATTACAAAATAAGTTCAACCAAAGGGGAAGGCAAGAATGAGACACAAAGACCCATGTGCGGTGCCTACCCAAGAAACTTGAAAGATAGTTTAATACTACACATTGTAGAATGAAAAGGGGATTACAAAGCCAATAACAAACAGGGATAAGTTTGGCAGGTAGCATATAATTTTGACTATAAAACTAAAATAAATACATTTTTTGGGGGGTGTAAACTAGTCACTTACCCAACCAGTAAGTACTCTGGGATTTAACCCTTTAAGCCCTAAGAGTGATCAGCATCAAATTTCTCCTTGTAATATTGATGCCTTATCAATCAAAAAGGTTATGGGAATTAAGGATATGATCACACAATCTGAATCTGAGTTCTTGATATCCAAACAATTTCTCCCCACTACTTCTATAGGAAATGTATAAGACTAGAAATGAGAATTTAAATTTTGATAATTTTTATTAGGGCTTAAAGGGTTACGTTTCCAACACTCAGCTGTGACATGCATGCACATTCACCTTATTCCTCAATAATCTGTTGTTGTACACACAAAGAAAAGATTAAAGTGTTTTTATGCCATTCAAGGATATTTAATTTATTTTTTTGCTATAAAATAGATTACGTACTTCACAAGTTAGTATGTGATTAACATACATGTATTTTTTCCCCATTTTAGTACAATGTGAAAAGGTCTCTTTATGGCAATAGGGAAAGATCAACAATGGTTGATCACATAAGGTAAGAGTGCACTGTCTTACTGTCCTGCATTTACAATGTAACAGTATCCCACAAACATGAAAAACAAGTACAGTGTAAAGCCAATTTTACCAGCAGTGCATTATTCTATTGTCTTCTACTTCTTTTTGCATTATTTTTCTTAGCTTGTTGTACTGGAACTTGCCTTGGTCACTTTGTAACATGTACACTGTAGATGTGGAAAAGCTATGTTGTGAATGCAGCTTCCTCTTGTTATTGCCGGAAAGTTTTTAACAAATTAGCTGGTCAAGCTATTAATAATAAATAATATTATAAATTATATTATTGTCATTGATTTAGAATAATTTTATCACATCAAATATTTTCTTTTTTAGAGATGCCAGGTTGTTCAACATTGCTGTTGATACAGAGAAGAAAAAACAACTTGAATTGGAACAACAGGTATTACTTTTATGCTGTACATCTATTTTACTGTATCAAAGCTACTAACAACAATAATTTATTCGGCCACGATTGCAGCTAAAGCTGGTAGAGCATGGCATGTTATTATTTTTTGGGTTGGTGGGTGAAAATTATTAATTTTTGTTGATAATTCTTGGATAATTCTTATATTTTTTTACAAAATCAATATCCATACAAAAATAATAATAAAATTAATTTTCACAAAAGTAATAAATACATGTATACGTTTTAATTTCCATAATAAAATTTACAAATTTGTCACCTGGAAAAGGAAATCAAAACAACTGCTACATTTTTGGAATAAAGTAAATAATCTTGAAATTAACTAAACTGTCTCAGGGCTCGAAATTAAAAAATATTCTCAATCGCAATTTGCCTAAAATTTAGTCGCAAGTTTGAAAATTTTAGTCGCAAAAAAAAAACTAACTACTACTTCCGTAACCGGAAATGAGAAACGAGAAATTTCTGAGGAAGTCTGAAAAGGTGTGCCGCATTAATGGCGCACAAAATCGACGATTAAGTCACCCAACATTCAACGTGAATTTCGCAGGATTTTTCAGATTAAATTACAACTACCAGTAACAAGTAAGACACAAGACTGTTGAATATAATTCCTTTATAAGCTAGGCCGTAAAACAGTCGCAAAATCGCGAGTAATAGATAAAATATTGATTTTATTCGCAAAAGCAAAATCTTAGTCGTAAATGCGCCCGATACAGGCGCAATTTCGAGCCCTGTGTCTTTAATAAAGCTCTTGGATCCCTCCACAGGATATCAGTCAACAAATGCATGAGAAAAATGAAGAGTACAAAAGTCTGAGTGAGAGGGAGAGGATTTTACAGAAGGAACAAGAAGCAATGAGAAATGAAAAGGTTGGTCAATAACTAAATTTAGTTCACTTGAAAGTGCAATAAACTGCTCATTCAGTTGTAAAGTGAAGGTTTGGTTCTCTAACTTGTGCTTTGCCATTCATGTCTCAATCTGAAGGTCGGTTCAATTAATGGAACACTGTCAGCTGGCTGATATAATAATTTTATTGTGGTTTCATTCCAACAAAATGGTGGGGCTGCATGACCCTGTGAATTTAGTGATAGCAGACTGGCATCCCATCCATGTGGGAATAATAACACCCCACATTACTCTGTGCAACAGACATTTACCAAGTTGGGCTGCCTGTGGCTCAATTGTGATTTTATTTAGCTATCTCACCCCACTGAACATGTGATTCCAACAGAAAGAGCTGTCTTCAAAGACACAAAGACGAAGAACACTGGAGAACAACTTGGAAACCAAACAAAAGAACCTTGAGACCATGCAGAAAGCTGCCCCCGACCTTGAGGGACAGGCAGAGAAAATACAGCAGCAGATTGTGAGAATAAACCAGCAAAGGGCACAGCTTGCTGTGGAATACAAGGATTCTGTTAGAGTAAGTCTATGTGGATTTTAATACCAATAAAAGACCATGGTTGTTAAGGTGACAGTAAAGATAGCTTGCCTTGGGGCCATCCTGAATAAGAATGACCATCTCATTAAATATGGTCACAAAATTATTCATCGACTCCCTGCCTTTGAAAGTTCAGGTGATTCCATTGAAAAAGAAGGAATTTTTACGATTTTCTAAAACTTGGTCCAGACGGTGGCTATTATGTTATGAGCATCAAAAATGAAATAAAAAATAGGGGTCACTGTGCTTGTTTTTGCACAACATGGATGGCCATTATTAATAGTAACTATACGACCCGTGAGGTTTCATTATAATTACTGAACCCTAGTAATCAGAAAGGGACTATAATTTCTAAAAAAAAATCATTGCTTGGATTAAAATAATAGAGCATTTCAACAAAATTGACTTTGATCTTACATTATTAACTATTTTAGTTGACCAGCAATTAAGATTATGAAAGAAATTAAAGAATTTGCGGCGTGCGTGCATACCCAACACTACCTGAAAACATGTTCTTTACAGCATTCAAATACAAATATTTCAAAGCAGAATTTTTAACTTTTCTTTAAATCGCGATATATTGTAGTCAACCGTGTGTCATTAAAATTTCAGCATTAAAAATTGGGGGTGGTCACCGTGCTCGTTGTCATGGTATTGTTCCCGACCAGTGCGAAATCCTTCTTTGTAATTGAATCCTTAAAGGAAACCCTCTTGCTTAGGAGTGCGCGCGCGCTCGTGCACACGCAAATGGTGTAATTTATTATGCGCAGTAGTGACACGTAATGCAAAATTAGGGAATCACCTTAACTGGAACACTGGGAACTAAGATTAGGTATGAATGATCTGAGGAATTGCTGTTTGCTTTTGATATCAGGAATGCACCAGAGTTGCCAAGGAAAGGGTTAAGCAGAGTCTTCAACAAGTACAAACAACTGTTGAGAGATCTAAAGTAGAGGAGATGTTTCGTGAGTCTTCTCAACAGTTAAATGCATTAGAGGTATGACTTTGCAAATGTGATACATCCATTCAAGGTTGTGCATGAACAGTTGTCATCATGACCCCAAAGGGAGTCCAATTATATTTATTATAAAATGTAACATGCCTAGCAGTTAAAGTGGCTGGTAGTAGTTGAAGTTTTTTTTTGTGACAAAACCTATCATTTTTATTCAGCTTAGTGATAGACGTACTCTGGCTTGGATGAAAGTTTTGAATGATGTCTATTTCAGCATGTGTGGCAACGAACCTCTATATAACAAAGTCCTCAGTATAACGAGCCATTACAAAATTACAAGTGAAATGTTTGGAACAGAACCTCGATATAACGAACCTCGATATAACGAAATCCTCGTTATAATGAACACAATCCGACAGCCCAAACCTAAAATTTACCCTGATATAACGAATAAAACAATGCGCGACAAAAGATGACTGCAGAACAGACCAACAGTGTGTGCTATAGGGCAAAGGTATAATCTGTACAGTTTTCCAGTGCCGTAGTTACATGTACATGTACAGTGTACTGTAGCTTCAAAGAGACATTAAAGTGCAAATTCTATTTGTTCAGATCCGGAAATACATAACACCGTTACAAAACAATAATATTAACTATCCTCAATATAACAAACATTTTGGTAGTTTTTCCGCAAATTCATTATAACAAGGTTTTCGATATAACGAACCCTCGATAAAACGAACCAATTTCCCCAGTCTTTTGGCACTTCGTTAAATCGAGGTTCCACTGTATCGTTGAAATTGTTTTTTGTCAATTGTCTCTAAAACTCGGTGAGCTCCAGATAAGCGATGAAGTACATGGTAAACTACACACTAAGGCAAAGCAATTGCAAATACATGTACATCCAAGCCATTCAATCTGATTGATTTTGTTTAAATTACATTTATATTTTGAGACCATGTTTTTCCTATGTTGAACATCACGACGGCGTAAACGATACTCAGGATAAGCAAAATACCACAAAAATACTATGAAAAGATTCTTTGGTTCTACACATGCCTTTTGTGTAAATGCTGACAGTCGACTCTTTTGCAATGCACATAATTTTTTCTTCATGTGACTCTTTTGATACATTTTCTCCGTAATTTTTGTTTTAGAATCGTCTTAGAAAATCTCTTAAACGACAATATTTTTGCATAAAATTTTAGTTGTGTGTTAATTATTATATAATTATGCAGCAACATTTCAACATTATGTTTAGTCACTGCCACTTCATTCTTCATAATTTATGCACTGAAGATAAAGTCAGTCACTTATGTCACCCGGGACACTGCTAGAGCACAGTCCTGATATTGTATTCCAAAGCCTTTCTTTATCTTTTACATGTTGTGGTCCTGTCAAAATGTGCCTGGCAGCTGGGAATTTCATGGCCTACAGTTGATTGTTCACTGCCTTCTTCAGACTGGACTTCATTAGTACCAAATAAACATTATCTTTACGACCCTTGCTGCCTACTACTCCCCACAGAAGGTTTTTTGTTTAGCACCCCCAGTCCCCCAGGAAATTCCAGTTTAGCTTCATACTTTGCTTCTAAAATGTTGGCTTTTAAGACCCCCCTCCCCCTAGGAATTTCCAATAACCTTCCATGGGGTGGGTATGGATTTCTTCTGGAACTACACAATCCTAGAAACGCGTACCGGTACCTTTGTCCTGTTTTCGAGGATTAATCAAAGTGCCCTCTGGGCTATCTCCTGTAAGTTTTTCCCATCATGCAATGCTGTCATTATGTCCGAATGTTGTTTTTGATGTTGCAATTGGACATTTAGGTTATAGTTCGTTTTTTTAGTTCAATTTCTCTTTTGACAATTTTGTTTGTATGTTTATTGGTAATGATTATGCAGTCCTCTTGTCTTGTGTCTGGAACAAATTTCAGTACTTTCAACTCGTCTGGATTTTCGCCTGGTTTATTATCAAGAGCTACACACAAACATTGTGTTACTGTTGCCTTCCCTAAACCCGCGCCACTACCTAAAAAGTGTCAATTGCTTCTCGTCGTTTTTAACAGAGAGTAACATATGGTAAAAAAACTCCATTTGTTCTCTGTTCAAAGAATGAACAAGTTCTTTTTTCCATACGATTAATTACCAGCTTTTCATTATCATTTGCTGTAGACTGAAAAAATTCCAGCATTACTAAAAAGATTGTTCCCTTGGTGATTGTTATCTAAACATGGGTTAAAACAACCAAACAGTTCACTGTATTGTGTTTCTTCACTTATATCCTGCTCATCGTTATGTTGAGCAGATGGAGCTACAGTATCTAACTGATCACGTTCCTTATTTTCAGGATCTCCCATGGCTTTTTCTTAAGAGTTCTCCTTTCTTTCCTTTCGAATATAACATGTTTAACTTGCTGAAATCTTATTTTTACATGGGATAAGCATCAAGAGCTCTCTGCAATTAATCTTCAGCATCCTTTTTATTAAACGTAACTAAATGAATGATTTAGCTTTCATTCTGCGAAAAAGTTTCATTCCTCCTTTCAAGTAAAATTCTTTACAACTTTGTTCTCTGTTTTCATTATTGGGATCATCATCAATCTTATCGTCAAAATCTGTTTCAAGTGGAAATCTAGTTCTTGTAAACTTACTGTGTTCATCCCCTCATCTTAACTTTTGTTTTAATGTTACTGTTAACAAAATACCAGATATATTAAAACCATCGATAGGAAAAATCTAAGGACTATCCGTACCACAATTATCTCTTTAAGCAGAGACTAAATTAGGCATGAATCTTCTGACCAAAATGAACCAAAATGAGGCCTAAAAAAGTAAAAACAAAAATGAACTAAAACCCCGAACCTCACTGAAATCTGACTGTTTGACACTGGTTTGTTTGACCTGGAAAATCAACCTGATGATAGTATTGCAATACTCTGCTTAATCATTTCTAATGATATAGCTCAAGAAAAAAAAACAGGTTTGTTTAGTAAGATTGATTCTTTCTGTACAAACTTCAATATTGAGAAGACTGCGATAAACTTAAGCATCCCATCTTTTTTCTTGTCAAAGGCAAAACAGAACATTTTTACACGTCTAAAAAATCACCAACTCAATCTAATTAATGTAAATAAAAAAATAAATTTTATTCGATCTATAAAAGTGAAACGAAATACTCCGATTTAATTAACCATAAATAGAAAAAATCCAGCCATTCTGAACTATCATATGTCGTGATCCTGATCAAACGAGCCGGTTTTGTGGGATTTCTATATCACGAAACCCCCGACGAAACCATGTTTGACCATGTTTTTGCAGTCGAGCTGAAAAAAGTTCCAAGTGTCACAAAACATGGTTTTGTCTTCTGAGCCCAGCGTAAACCAAACACTAGACTTGAGATCTATAAAGCATTTCAGGATCGCTTGACTTTTCTAAATCGACATATGATAGTTTAGATTAGCTGGAATTTTTCGATTTTGTGAAATTTACTGAGAATATAGAACTGCCGGCCATATAGTGTTTTGGAAACCTTGACCGGCAGTCGAGCTGAAAAAAGTTCCAAGTGTCACAAAACATGGTTTCGTGATATAGAAATCCCACAAAACCGGCTCGTTTGATCAGGATCACGACATATGATAGTTCAGAATGGCTGTATTGTTTCGATTTGTCAAATTTACTGAGAATATAGGACTGCCAGCCATTTAGTATTTTGAAAACCTTGACCGGCAGTCGAGCTGAAAAAAGTTTAAGTGTCACAAAACATGGTTTCGTCTTCTGAGCCCAGCGTAAACCAAACACTAGACTTGAGATCTATAAAGCATTTCAGGATCGCTTGACCTTTCTAAATCGATATATGATAGTTTAGATTAGCTGGAATTTTTCGATTTTGAGAAATTTACTGAGAATATAGTACTGCCGGCTATTTAGTGTTTTGAAAACCTTGACCGGTTACCGGCCATATAGCCACAGCGGACAAAATAACGACAAAATTCCACCAGAATCGAATCGAAACTTTGAATATTTCTTTTCTCCAAACTACTGCTTCTGTTTTTCTCCTTGAATCTTTTAATCCAATTTAGTTGTATATTTGGTGACATTTGGCGATGTAACATGGAAATTAACAAACACGTTATTTCAACAAAACTTCATTGTAAACGTACAGCATACGATCGCATACAACCATTCTCAGTGAGCAATGTCAGCTTACCTCAAAGTCTCTTTTCCCTTTCTTAAAACGTAGTGCTATAACAAAAAATAATACCAAATGTCCTGAAGCAACCAGTTTGACAAACCAGACTGGACAAACATTAAACATGATTAAACGCATCGTAAAGGATATTAGCCAAGCGCGCTTGATCTAGCGTGCCAAATATCTGACCACAGTCTACATTAGGTGAGATAAGATTACATTACGTTACACTTTTTGACGCTCGATACAATGAAATATATGCTGCAACATGTTCCTAAAAAAACATAGAATTCATAATCGTACGCCTTAAAAATCATCGCTGTGAAAAAGAGATATTAAACAGTAGGAATGTTACCTAACTGAAAAAAAATTTTGTCAGGCCACAAACGTGCGCTCGCTAAACAGCTTTAAAAACATATCCTTCGACTCGTGTGTTCTGATCTATGAATGATAGCATCTAACAAAAATGCGAGAAATTTTGCTAAAAAATAAAATGTAATAAAAATGCAACAAGAACGTCCCCACAGATTCACTAAAAAGTCTATTAATAGTGTCTAACAAAAATCTTAGTTAACTAAATCATCAACGTATAAATATATCGCTTTGTCAGGCCACAAACATGCGCTCGCTAAACCGCTTTCAAAAATATGCCACTCGACTCTTGTGTTCTTAACGATAACATCTTGCTAACAAATATGCACTAGGAATGTCCCCACAAAATCACTAAAAAGTCTATTAATAGTTACTAACGCATTTTTTGCTAACAAAAATGCATAAAGAATGCATGTTAGCCCACATAAACTCCTGTAAGTTAAACATTAACTTACAGGAGATAAAAATTACTTGGAATTTAAGTGATTATGTTGCAGGTTCTGGAAATCTGTAGTATATGGTAGTATATCGACCCCAGGTTTAATATGCGAGTGGCTAGTCCCTGTATCTACAGCAGACTGTCATTCCAAAAAATTAATATTAAATAAATTTTAAATTGATGTTACTTTTTAATGATCCTTTTAGGCAGACTATCTAGGTATAAACAACACACTAGAAACACAGAAGAAACAGGCTAAAGATTTGCAGAAGGTTGCTCACGAAAAAACTGGCATTCCCGTTGGTAGGGACATACCTGATGAACTTAAAGAGGTTGGTTTAACTGATCCATCATTCAGGTGGTTTTCATAACTTTTAAATTCTAACTTGCATTCAAAATCTAACTTGCACCAATCAAGAAAATAGACACAACAAAATGTCACGTCTTGATGATGTACATTGCTATAGCTACATGTGTACAAGCCATGAAAAGAGCTTTTAAAATGATGATCAATCAAAGGCTACTTGATATACATGTATTATTTTCTAGACTATTATAGTCACATATCTATCACAGTTCTAGACATCTATCAAGCTGTTTATTATGAGTATATGAATAGGAAGCATTCATTATAATGAATTGAAGCTTTCAATTGCCCTTCGTTGGGTATAAATGTTATGTGATCAACAACCATTTTAGGGCAAAACATTCTGTTAACTGCATTTACCACTCTGAAAATGTCTTAATAATGGTACAGCCCAATTCCTGATGTCTCAAAAAGTACTGTTGTTGATCCCATTTACGTTGTTACAATCCAGTACAGGTTGGTGGAGAAGGTTTCTTGCTGCAAGAATAAGCAGGAAGTGATATTTAAACATAAATCAGTGAGGATCTGTTGATGTTTTTTATTAAAGTGAAACATTTCTTTCAAACACCACATGGGCTTTTTTTCTTTCAAAGGCATTTCGGCAGTACCCTGACACATTGGAAGAGATTGACTCGATGATTCATGATGAGAAGGCCAGGATTGAGTGTCAGTACCAGAGTAATCCACAGGTATGGCTCACTTACAATCATGTAGATTTTGCCTTAATAAGCAAGTTCGGAGTTTGAAGAATAGGTTCAGTGGGCATGCGTTTTTATCCCGAGATTATTCTCTTCTTTTGTTATTTAAAATAGTTGAATTTGAATTCTATTGTATTTTTGATTAATGCTTGTTTTTATCCCGACGCGCGCACATGTTTTTTAGAACTCCGAATAAGCTTATTACTTACTAGATGCTTACTTCATCTTGGAGCATACAACTGACATTGTACTGTAGAGCACATGAACACCCTGAGCGGTACTGACACAGACACATTTTCAGCCCTTAAAGGGCCTCACAAGTAACCCCAACACTGTAACCCCCATCCTACCTAACTACCTTTGTTACCTACTTTTGATTTTTACAGGTAATTAAAGAATACGAAAGACGTAAAAAGGAAATCAGTGAGCTTAGTGCAAAGGTATGAAGTCTTCTATTGAAGTTAAACCAAGCTGCCATTTGAATCTTACAGCTTTTTATCTCATTAATACCAGTACTTACATACAGCTGGTTCATACTATGCTACACAGTCTAGTAAAAATGTACAATTTGTCCACATCACTTACTTGCTTTTATCAAGTAAATTGGTCACAGTAAAAAGATTCCAAAGAAAAACCAAATCTTCATGTTTTACTCACCCACTGACATGTCTCATCCCTTTACACATTTTTTTTTTTACTTATTCCCTGGGTATGACAGGGTATGGATATTTTAATGGTACATTTAATAATTGATTGTTGTTTCTGTTGCTAGGTTACAGGTCAGGAGAAAGACTTGGAGAATGAGCAGACAGAAATATCAAGTCTCAAAGAAAGGTATTACTATATTAAAATAAGATAGCAGTACTTATTTTGAGCATGGCATTTCCTTCAGGTTCAACATTTAATTGAACTACACATTTAACTACTGAATCTACTAAAGCTAAATAAAACCCAGTTAAAATATAGATTACTTCATAGGCAGTGCTTTGTATGGTATTTACGCTCAAATTGGTTCATATCAGAAATCTCACTCACTCAAAAGCCTCGCTCGTTCGATTTCTGATACAAACCAACAAGTGCGTAAATACCATACAAAGCACTGCCCATATATACATACTGGGATTTGTGATTGGACGAAATGCGTTTTTTCGTGTGCGAGAAAGTCGTTTCGCCATTCTGATTGGCTGCGAACCCGGAATGGGGTTTTCACATGCTAAATTTCAATAGAAAATCTCAATAAGAATGAAATAAAAGTAAATTCTAAGTGGCTTTATTTAGTGTAATTGTACAGTAGTTAATGATTTAGTTTTCTACTGATGAGTATTGACCGGTCATTTTCCATACACACAGATGATATGCTTGAGTATCTCTTTGAACTTCTTCTTGTTGGTGCATCATACAAAATATAGTTTTATTTCTGCCCATCCCACCTGCCTGTCTATCATTTTTGCATATTTTACAGCTGGTGGAGATTTTTCAGCCATCAGGTGTTTCCTTGATTTACTTCAATTTCCTGTTACATTGTTAAACCCATTAAATTGCAAAGTGTTGAACAAGTTATTGTTATTAGTGAGACCAAATTGCACTTGATTGGTCGATTGGCTTTTAACATTGAGGGACGGCATTGGAGGGAGGGGAGGGTGGAGAGTTACACCCAAGGGGTAGGGGGTCAGTGGAGCTAAATGCCTAGGGGAGGGGAGGGGAGGGTTGGTGAACATTGAGCCCATGATATGTAATGAGGACGATGTTGGAGGGAGGGGTGGGTGGGTGTGGAGTTGGATGCAGGGGTTGTGGATCAGTGGAGCAAAATACCTAGGAGAGGGGAGGGTCGGTGAACATTGAGCCCATGATGTGTAATGGGAACGATGTGGGAGGGAGGGGTGGGTGTGGAGTTGGATGCAGGGATTGGGGTCAGTAGAGCAAAATACCTAGGAGAGGGACGGTCGGTGAACATTGAGCCCATGATGTGTAATGGGAACGATGTGGGAGGGAGGGGTGGGTGTGGAGTTGGATGCAGGGATTGGGGGTCAGTGGAGCAAAATACCTAGGAGAGGGGATGGTCGGTGAACATTTAGCCCATGATATGTAATGGGGACGATGTTGAAGGGAGGGGTGGGTGGGGAGTTGGATGCAGGGGTGGGGAGTCAGTGAAGTTAACATCTAGGAGTGCAGGAGTACAAATGTTTCATATTCATAAGTTGGTTCGTAGTTAGTAGAGGGGACTAACTATGGTTGGTTCAAAGGATCCTTTAATTTTCTTATTAGCAAACAACTTAATATCCAGAGGGAAGTAGTTGAACGTGTCAGGTGTGAGTTTATTGTAGTGCAGAATTACAGCAGGCTGGCTATGTTATAGGGAGACCTTCACAAGGACTAAATGTGGGAACACAACACCCTCAAATAAAAAAATAATAATAATTATATTGATTGGTTTCCAGGTGGCTGAGACCTCTACAAGATTTGATTTCAGAAATCAATGAAAAGTACGGCAAGTTCTTCAGAATGATGGGTTGTGCTGGAGAGGTGGCTCTCTCATCAGAACAGGTTTGTTTAGATTAGCTGTTTATACATGTAAGTTAAAGTGCCCCTGTGATCAAATTTTTGATTTTCATTTTTTTACATTTTCGTGTACTATTAGACTTTCTTACTCATCTTGCCAAATTTCAATTCATTACGAACATTTACCCCCTTTGGACAAGCACGTGTTCAAAGGGATTAATTGCGCAACATACACCCTTTAGTATCAGGTGACAGGAGTTTCATTTTTCAGTTCGAGTCAGTTTTCACTTCGAGCGTACCAGACTAGTTTTGTATCGCACTGTTTCGTTTTCGTCTTCATTCGTTTTATGCCAATGGGTCGTCCAAGCAGGTGCCCAGGTTGCAAAGTGTTTCATTTTGGTCGTCCTGGAAAAGACTGTACAGGACCAGTTCCCAACGATGTCGAACAGGATCTCGAGGTGGTTGATGAGCTAGAGCACACCGACGAGGTTGAGTCTGCCGCTTCTTCAAAACCTGACGTCTTACAGTCTTTGGCAGAATCGGTGCAGCTGTTATCCACCGAATTAAAATCGCTTCGCCAGGAGACTAACGAGTTGCGTGCGTTAGTGCGTCCTCCCGCTCCACAACAACAGAAAGCACCACCAGTACCGCCCCCTGTTACCTTGCCAGAGCTGCGTGCCATGACCGATTTGGCTAAGACCGTGGATCGACGGGTAGATCAACTTGGCGTTGTTTGTTCCGATGATAGCGAGTCCGAGAATGAGAGCGACCCTATTCAGCAATCAGCAGCTGCTTCTGCACCTTCCTCGCGTCCTGGTAAGTTGAAATCGGGCCGGGAGGCAAAAGCTACCAGTGAGGTTTTGTATCCTCAAAGATGGCCTCACAGTTTTCTATGCATCACACGAGCGCAGCGCGAGGTCAAATACGAGGAGTTAACGTTGGCGGAGTTCGTGGCCGGATACGCTCAAATTTTGTTATGCAAGGATATCAGCCCGTTAGAGCGCACGGAGCGTGAAAAACATCTCGTATCCCTAATGTATTTCGCGCAACAATACGAATGGTCTGCCGTTCTTAATTTTCATGGTTCAGTATTGCTTGAAATTGAGCGTGGGCTTGTGAAATGGGGAGACTCTTATCTTCATTTGGAAAGTAGAACCCTTTACGGACACCCGTTACAGGAGAAATCGCCGACTTCCTCTTCTTCAGCGCCAGTTTTATTTTGTCGCGATTATCAGCGGGAACAATGCATTAGTGTTAAAGACCACTTCGGTTTTATCCGTGGAGAACGAAAATGGTTGAAACATATCTGCGCGGCGTGCTGGACTCGTCTTCGAAAGCAAGAGTTACATCGGGAGAATTCTTCGGATTGTCCTCTAAAAGCTCTGACTGCAAAAGATTCGCCGGCGACGTCAAAAAACTAGACTATTTTTCGCCTCCTAGCTCTCCCGGAACCGAAGCTGGGGGCGTGCCCGCTTTGGATTTTAGTTGTGGTTCTAGCCAATTTACTCGAGACTTTTTATTGCAAGACTTTTCTCCTGCAAGACATTTATATTCTGGACTGACAAAGTTTTCGTGTCCCAGTTTTAGTTTTCCTACTCAAGACAATGGGTTTATTAAGTTTTCACAATCGAGACATTCAGTTTTTGATTATGCAACACGTCCTGTCACGAGCTCCTTTGTCGACGCTCATTGTGCTGTCTTTTCTTCTGGACAGTTCAATTATACAGGCCTTCGTATTCCCGTTCCTTCTCGACTGAATATTCCAGTGTGGCGTGCCTTGCTTCAAGACTATGAGGACCGTGTAATTTGTGACTTTTTGGAATTTGGTTGGCCACTTGGTTACACTAACCAGACTCTTCCAGTTTTTGACCTTCGTACCCACCGTGGCGCGTTGAATTTTCCTTCCGCAGTTCAAGATTATATAAGTAGCGAGATTTCACTTGGTCGAGTTGCAGGACCTTTCGATGCACCGCCTTTTCCTGACGGTTTTGTGGTATCTCCTCTAAACACGGTGGCCAAGCGCGACTCTCAGGAACGACGAGTGATCGTGGATTTGAGCTGGCCTTGTGGCTCGTCAGTTAATGATGGTATTCCTTCTGGTTCCTTTCTTGGAGAGCTCCTCGAATTGAGTTATCCCACTATTGATGCCATCGTCTCGGCGATTGTTTCACTCGGTCGGGGCTGCATGCTATACAAGCGCGACCTTCGAAAAGCGTACCGCCAATTCCCCGTCGATCCGCATGATTATCATTTACTTGGTTATACCTGGCACAGACAATTTTATTTTGACACAGTTTTAACTATGGGTCTCCGTTCTGCCGCGATGGCATGTCAACGCTCCACTTCCGCAGTCACTTGGATTCTCAACCGGCGCGGACTTAGTACATTTAATTACCTCGATGACTTTATTGGTGTTTCGCCGCCGACTTTGGCAACGTCTCATTTCAATGAGGTTGGAGTTTTGCTGCATCATCTTGGATTAGAAGAATCTATTGCTAAATCATGTCCTCCTTCTACAATAATGACGTGTTTGGGTGTCGAGCTCAATACTCTTGACTTTACCTTATCTGTGGACTCGGACCGTTTAACCGAAATTGAGAGTTTGTTACAGACATGGTTACATACACGTACAACAACGAAATCATCCCTCCAGTCGCTAGTAGGCAAGTTGGTATTTGTATCGAAGTGTGTCCGCCAAAGTCGAGTCTTCATTGCGCGGATTCTTCGTTTGTTACGGTCGGTAAAATTTAATCATCATCATATTAATCTTAATTCTGAATTTCGTCAAGACATTAAATGGTGGTGCAGGTTTTTGCGTGTCTACAACGGTGTGTCCATGATTTCCGTAAACAACTGGTCGTCTCCTGGAGAGGTGTTTACCACTGACGCTTGTCTAACCGGTTGTGGAGGCCTTTGTGCGCGTTATTATTTTCATGCGGAGTTCCCAGAGTTCATCTCAATCCAGCATCTTGACATTAACTCCTTGGAACTTTTGACCATTGTTGTTGCTCTTAAACTGTGGGGTCATCTTTGGCGCGGCCTTCGTTTGACTGTTCGGTGTGACAACGAAGTCGCAGTCACTGCGTTGAACTCGGGACGATGTCGGAATGCATTTCTTAATTCTTGTCTACGAGAAGTCTGTTTCTTGGCGGCAACACACGAGTTCGAGATTCGAGCGGTTCATCTTCCTGGTGTGTTGAACAGTGAGGCTGACGTGCTTTCGCGCTGGAATGTGTCCTCACGTGCTAAAGAACAATTCCTGCACCGTGTTCAACGTGATCAACTTATTGCAGTTTCTGTGCCAATTACTTTCTTCCAGTTAGACAGTCCTTTCTAATTGACCGTTTTGCTTGTTTGTTTCCTTTTTATTATAGATTTCTTAGCATTATCTGCATTGAGAAAGGATTGGAAGTACACACTTCGTTCTGCCTATAGTGCTGGAACATTTAGTAATTTAAGAACTCAATTTAAAGCCTTTTTGTTATTTTGTACATATTTCCGATTTACACCGACGCCAGCTACGTTGGATACTATTTGTTTGTATGTGCAATTTCTTAGCCGTACTCTTAGTCCTCCCGCGATTCGTAACTATTTGTCAGGGGTTAAGCTGTTGCATTTGTTTTCAGGGCTAGATTTTCCCTTTAATAAGGATTTTCTCCTCTCTTTGACGTTGCGTGGCATTGCGCGTAACGCGCTCCACACCCCATGCAGAGCTCCCCCAGTTACTCCTGATATTTTGTGTCAGATTTCTAGGGTTTTAGATTTCGAGAATGATCCTATTTCGTGCACGCTGTTTTGTGCCTTTTTATTCACATTCTTTCTAATGGCGCGGTTAGCTAATATAGTACCTCGTTCACGTAAGCGTTTTGATCCTTCGCGTGATCTTACGCGGAGCGACGTTGCAACAAATCAACATGGACTAATTGTTACTTTTAAGTGTACCAAGACTATTCAGTTCGGAGAGCGAAAGTTACATATTCCTTTGTTACGATTGCCCGGCTCTCCATATGTCCAGTCTCCGCATATCAACGTATGGTTTGTCTCGTTCCCGCTAGTTCTCGGTCCGCCTTATTCGTTTTGCCTAGCCATTACGGCACTACTATTCTCACTCAGGATCGTTTTATCGCCGCGTTCCGTCGGGCTATTTCCGCTGCTGGTCTTCCTCACGCTTCGTCCTATCGAGGGCATTCTTTCCGTCGAGGTGCGGCCTCTTGGGCCTTTAATCACGGTGTACCAGGTGAACTCATACAAATATACGGAGACTGGGCAAGTGATGCGTATAAGGCTTATTTAGAATTTAGTGTCGAATCTAAGCTCGCCTTCGCTCAGCAGCTTCGTTTTGCTGTTCTTTCTAGTACTTCGTAGTTGTTTCGTGCACAGTTCGTTTTTGGGCGTTCCGTTTGGTGGCAGAGAGGTTTATTAGGCATATCGTTGGCTGTTGTTTACTTTTTGTTCATATCCTTAATAAACTTCTCTCCGTGCCAAAAAGCGAATTGTTTTTCATTTGTGTCAGGGGGCGTAGTTGGGGAATTTACCCCCTTTGGACAAGCACGTGTTCAAAGGGATTAATTGCGCAACATACACCCTTTAGTATCAGGTGACAGGAGTTTCATTTTTCAGTTCGAGTCAGTTTTCACTTCGAGCGTACCAGACTAGTTTTGTATCGCACTGTTTCGTTTTCGTCTTCCCACCCACCCACCCTGGGTGATTTTAATTAATGTCAAGGGTGGCAGAGAGGTTTATTAGGCATATCGTTGGCTGTTGTTTACTTTTTGTTCATACCCTTAATAAACTTCTCTCCGTGCCAAAAAGCGAATTGTTTTTCATTTGTGTCAGGGGGCGTAGTTGGGGAATTAGAAGTAATTTCATTTTAACATTTATTTCCAAGAATTTACACCCGCCATTAATCAACCTTGTTCCAAGGCTTGGTTGCGTCAAAGACTCAAACATACCTCACGGGTTGAAATTATAATAACAATAAGTATTGAAAATCACGCGAAAAGCAACAAAAACTTTGGACTTGTTCTTCGTGCAATTTTCTATGCTGATTGTTATTATAATTTCAACCCGTGAGGTATGTTTGAGTCTTGGACGTCACTTTCTCCCATTCGCAACCAAGCCTTGGAACAAAGTTGATTAATGAAGGCCGTAAATTCTCGGAAATAAATGTTAAAATAAAATGACTTCTGATGTTCGTAATGAAATGAAATTTGGCAAGATGATTAAGAAAGTCTAATTGTACACGAAAATGTAAAAAAATGAAAATCAAAAATTTGATCACAGGGGCACTTTAATGGAGGAAGAACACATGTTGTGTGCACTTTTTGTTAATTTAAACATAATCTAATTAGGTTGGCTTATATCCAGCATTGTTGCCATGGCTATGTTACATAATATGTGTCAGCCATATGTCAGTGTGTTAATCTAACACGCTTCAAAGGTGATCTTGTAGCGGAGTTCATTAGTATGTATGAGCTAGCATTGTTGTCTGTTATTGTTGCCTTTAATGGCTTTTAGTGTCAAGAAAATGGTCTAAACAATGTCCACATACAAAAATATACAGTTGTTTTTGTCCCGCTTTTTTGATGGTGGATGTGACACATTGGAAGCATCGCTAGTTTAATTTCACTCACTGGAAAAAAAGACCACAGAATCACTGGACCTTCTATGGAAGAGCATTAATTTTAACCGTTTCAAGAACTTTTCTGAACAAGAGATGTGTGAATTTCATTGCTGTGTAAGTTCGCTTGAAGTTTACAGATAGAAATAATAGAGGTAACATGACACGTCACTAGAGATCTTTCAAGTTTTGCTCGCCAAAAACTAATGCTAAAATAGTCGGTGCTTTGAAATAAATGCCTTCACAAGTTGGATCTTCATCGAAAGAACATTATGCCATTTTAACGCCTTCTTGGACTTTGTAGAACTACCTTGTAAACAACAAGAAATCATTAGGATGACCACGAGCGGCGAGATCAAGTTGCTTTCACTCTGTTTATCACTTCGCTGAAATCTTTCAGTTTCTGTCGCCAAAAAAAGATCTTACCAGCCATTAATTACTTCCACGTTATTCAATGATTGAAGAGATAATACGCACAGATATTTTATGAGTTGTGTGGTATTTTTTCGGGCCCTGCAGGAGCGAGAAAAAATGCGAGCAATGAGTAAAATGCTGCATGTATTATCTCTTAAACCATCGAATAATGATTTATTATTTGACTGAAATTCCATTATTTAAAATAGCTTCTGTGTCTTTAATCTGGGACACAAAGGTGTAATATGTACGGCAATCTACCATGTAATATGCTCAGATATTTTGCTTGTTCTTTCCTTTTAAGGTAAAAAGAGGTCAGAGTCGAATACCAGTAATAACCTGACTTATCTTTTTCTGTCTCACAGGGTGAAAACAACTTTGATAAATATGGCATCCAGATCAAAGTGAAATTCCGTTCAAAAGACAGCCTCCATGTGCTAACACCATTCCATCAGAGTGGTGGGGAGAGAAGTGTCTCAACCATGCTGTATCTGATGGCTCTACAGGAGCTCACTAATTGTCCATTCAGAGTAGTGGATGAAATTAACCAGGTACATGCTACATGTACATGTACAATGTATGTACTATGTTAAGTTATAAACAAAATATGAGCTATGGATATTTACAATGGCGAGCCGCATGTGAGCTTTTGTAAAATAATATTCATACAGTTCTGCAAAATTAATATTAAAATCTTACTTACAAAAAAAACATGAACAGTGAAGGTTATTAGCATTTCTTTGTCTTTTTTTCTGTAACAGCTTGATGTTACAATGTGTGTGTGTGTGTGTTACGACGTAACTGCTGATTGAAATTAAATTTCTTTTCTTTTCTTTTTCTTAGGGTATGGACCCCAACAATGAGCGAAGAGTTTTTGAACTTGTGGTTAAAACAGCTTGCCAGGAAAACACCTCACAATATTTCCTTATAACACCAAAGGTAAGAGTGCCAGAAAAATGCACAAGAAGCATTCATATTCAATTCAGGGCTTAAAAAAATGGATTCCAGCTTGCCCTTTGGACAAGTGACTCTCACATTTACTTGCCCCAGGCAGTTACATGCTAATGAAAGTTTGTTTTTGTTTTAAAATCATTATTTACTCAGTGGACAGCTTGCCTGGGCCTTGCCCATCAGGCAAGTATATGTAAGCGGGGAAAGTTACTTGCCCCACAGGAAAATCTACTTGTCCCGGACGACCGACAGGACTTTTTACAAGCCCTGATTCATATGTACTTGAAAGTAGTCAGTTTTGATACCTCTTTCTGCAATGCGTTTAGTTCCATGTATGTTAAACCTGTGTGCTTGTAAAACCCTTTTAAAGTTGCCTGTTGCGGCCATTCAGGTGGTGGGGATGAAAGTGAAAAGAGGGCACAGATAGGGTTTACTGTTGAGTATTATATAGGACGGCGCAATATTTTTTACAGTTAAATGTTATTTAGAAATTACTGTTAAAGGTTACAAGGTATGCTAGATCATAAATAAAACAAGAAAAATAGAAACAAAATCAACAGATTGAAGTGAATTTATTGATGAAATTAATTTTTACCGATTTCATGCATGTGACTCTGGAAATTTTGTCCTTTACATCTCACTTTTAGAGTGAGAGTAACATTGATAAAATGTTGTTATTTTGACATTTTGGAGTGTCTATAAATGTTTTTTTCTTTTTACTGTTACATTGTCTATTTTGTTAATTTTGCTGTTACATGGCCTAAACATGCCCTCCTATCCCCCACCTAGGCCTTGGGGAAATGGATGCCCAATTATCTCACACCCCAACAACACCTCTTTCAGCAAGTGCCATTTTTTCCTCTGCTAGCCAGCTGAGATTTCATTTGCTCCTAATCAATTCATTTTAGCTGTCAAGTAGTTTATTCCAGAAAGCCCTTACAAAAGTTTTAGACTTCAATACCGTTATTAATATTAAACCTGTGTGTTTTGTTTCAGTTGTTACCGGACTTAACATACACAGATAAAATGACAATTCTGTGCGTCTTCAATGGCCACTATATGGTCCCACACACCCAGTGGAACATTGGGAAATTTCTACGAAGGAAGAAAGCCTTGCATGTGTAGATCAGGATTTACCTCTCAGCTATCTAACCTCATCAATGTGAGCTTATTTATTTCATTTGGTGAAGTCCCCTACTTGCTTCACACCTCTTATTTAGAAGAGTGCATCTTGGTATGTCCCAGTTCACTTTTGTTTCTAACCAAGATAGCTTGTCACTATATGATGTACAGCTCATAGGTATGTTATTTTTCTAAAGTGGTAACTATTCATGATTTATAGTAATACATGTAGTGCAAATCTGAAAAGGGAATTAGTCTCACTAGGGCTGCCATAATTTATAAGTTTTGAGGTTACCACGACTGCACTCAGAAAATAGGTGATCAAAAATTCAAGATAGCCAGCCTCTCATGGTCATAGACATTTCAAACTTGGTAAACATCTTCAACAAATCTGCCAGCCATAATAGTCAGCTACCGGCTACTAATAACAGCCCTGTCTTAGGATTCCTATTACCATTAATATGTCAGTTATTTGCCTGGACGGTTTATTTATAATCATTGATTAGACATAGGGAAGGCCTCTTAGTTGCAAATAATTATCAGTTAATTATAATGGGACAAATCAATTAACAACATAGCCTGCATAGCATCACTGGTTTATTTATGGTGTAAAATTCTTTATAGGGCAAAATTTTGAGGATGTGCACAAGGGGAACATTTCAAGGATGCACGTGCGAGAGAACACGCGTTCCCCTCTCACGCACAATCCTTAAAAAATGAGGTAAAATTTGTAAAATGTAAAACTTTTTATAAGGCGAAATTTTGAGGATGTGTGCAAGGGGAAAATTTCAAGGACGCGCGTGCGAGGGGAACACGCATTCCCTCTCGCGCACATCCTCAAAATTTTGTCCTATAAATGAACTGGCACCTGTTATGCAGGCTATTATTAACATGGCCATTAAAACGATTTACTACTAGTCCTGCTCAATAATGCCATATACTTTTGGCATGTCAAATGAACAGTAAATATAATTATATTTTTGACCAGATGGCTTGATGTATGACATGCCAAAACAGCAGCAACAGGCTAATGTATAATACTATGCAGTTGTTTGAACAGATTAATTTCCATTTTAAAATCTATATCAGAAGAGACACTTGCTTCATCAATATAATTATTTGCTACAGTTATGTTATGGTCGTAGAAATTAGTTTCATGAAAGTCAGATTAAAATTAAAATTGTCATAAAATTATGTTTTATAATAATTATAAGTGAAATTGAATGGTGTTGACATGAAAATCAGATTAAAATTACGTATGTCATAAAATTATGTTTTATAATTATAAGTGAATAGTGTTGGCATTGTGTTGTCATGAATAAACTGTTTGTCATAAAAAAATATTGTTGAACATCTGGGTAGTCCCACACTTGTCCAAACGATGTCTGTGATTCGCTAAGAAAACAATAGATTTGTCCCGCTGGGATAGGGAGTAGGGATAGGGGCATTGTTCAAGTGATATATCAATTGTATCGTTCGCCAATCACAGACATTGTTTGGACAGCTACGACCCCGCTCGAACATCTCCTTATGGCACCTCCATAGTGAACATCTTGTTACAGACAGTTATCTTGGTCCCCAAGATGCAAAAATTCATACAACTACTACCTCTATAATAAATTATGGACACCTATGGTAAGGACACCTCTATAATATGGACACCTCTATAGTAAGGACACCTCTATAATAGACACCTCTATAATATTAGCCTGCATGACAGGTTACTATAGCATGGACACTTTGGTCTGCCCCTTTAGTGTTCGTATTAAGGAGGTTCAACTGGACGTCTGTAGTGATGCTTTCTCATTAACAAAATTTGACTCTAAGTTGGTTTGTGTTACAAAAGAATGTTGTTTTAGCCAGTTTAGATAAAAGTGACCCTCTGTCCATGAAAGAAGAAATTAACCCCTATTATTATTCTGAAGACTATTTAATACTATTACATAACAGCAATAAAATACTGGAGACAATAGTGTTTTGGTTTCTGGACCAGCAATTTGATTCCTACCCTTGGAATCTAGAGGCTCTTCAAAGACCCATAGCTGAGAAAAACTGAAAGCAAGCAGTCCCACCTTAACTGCGAGTGCAATTTTACAGAGTGAATCAAACGTAAAGTTTGTAAAACCGCTTTGGAAGCTTTAAATCGACAAAACAAACTCATAACAAAGCTAAGATCAGCATTGTATTGTATTAATATAATATTTGAGCATTTTTGTTTCATTTTAATTTGCTTAAAAAGCTCTAAATATGCTTTTGGAGAGACTAAGTTTATAACCAATGCAGCCTTTTAAGGCCCACATAAGAATTGTTTCATAAATCTAGGGTGACACATTCAAGTAGAAATTTGAGAGGATGAGAAAAGGTACAAAAATCAATGCAAACCAAAGGAGAGTAAGTCAAATGTATCTTAGTTTTAGAAATTAATCTTTACAACTGTATATATTTCTGTTAGCTAATTTTAATTACTCAAATGTTTTTATTTTTAGAATTACGACTATTGTAAAGCGCCACTGAGCTCACGGAAATGGCGCTATATAAATTCTTGTATTATTATTAGAAGGGACTACATCACACAAAATGTGTTTCTTGCAGGTTTGTTTTATTAGCTCTTTAAAATCATATTTTGCTCAGCCACTTTCTTTGCTTTCTCTGTGTGATCTAGCCCCCTTAAGTAGATTAACAAATCACCATGGAAACACAAAAACATACGTTTATACTTGTTTATTTCTCAAACACCCCTTGATAGGTACAATAGATAACATATTAAATAAATGAGACTGCATTATTTCATTGACAGCGGCTATATTTTAACTTGATGGTTAACTGTGGATACTAACATACATTAGTGTGCATACATCTGGTCATGGCTGAAACTTGAATAAACTTGTTTTTTTTTTTTTTTTTCCTTCACTTGTATACCATCTGACACTACTGGTAATAATTGTATGTTTCAAAAAGGAACAAAATCTTATTAATTTTTTTCAAGTTTTTTTATTCCAACACAGTTACATCAGTGATGGTAACATTTTTTCATTTTTTTTTTTTTTTTTCATTTCTTTTTCATTGAATACCGGTATTATTTACACATGTAACCCCACTTAATCTTTCAACAAGAACTTTTCTTAAAGAAGTTGTTAGTTGCTCAAGTTCTTGCAACTGCTTTCGCAGTTCAACATTGCTTTTCTCTAATTCTGCTTCTTGCTTAAACAACTCGTGCTCCTTATGCTTTCTGGCAGCGCGGGCATGCTTGGATGCCACATTATTTTTCAATCGCCTGATTGTTCTCCTGTCAAGTTCACTGCAACAGTTGACATCGTCATCATCACTCTTGGCTTTCTTGGTTGGTGGATTTGAACTTTCTGAAGAACAAGCTCTCTTCCTCTTTGCCTTTGGTTTGGACTCCACAGAAACTTCACATGGTCCTGCTTCCCTTTCACCGCTGTCATCTGTGCCTGGTAACGTACTGTCGGCAAGTCCAAGAGAAGCGGAAAATGCAAACAGTTCATCCAGATCAACTGTCAAAGTTGATGGCGGAAGCTCACCGATATCTGGTAAGGAGGATGTTTGTGTCAGCTCTTGTGTCAATAGAGTCAAGGGATCTGATGTTTCAATTACTGTGATCTCTTCAGCTGCAGGTTGGGAAGTGGGTTCAGCTTGGTCGCAGTCAAGAAGATATTGGACTGTTTCCATAGAGACAGTGCTGTTGTCCACAGCGAGGCAACTACCTTCATCCACAGTCACTACATCTACAGTGTACTCTGGGGAGAGAGCCATGTCGGAGATGTCGTCGTCCAGTGAAGATAGCTCAGCATCACTGTCAACAGTAACTACATCAATGACGTCACTACAGGGGGAAGCCACTTCATAGCACTTGCCAGTCTCTGCTGTCACTACATCTGATTGGCAGCTGTCTGAAGTGATGACTGGCGAGGCCTGCTCCACTTCAAACCCCAGCTTCAGAGTATCGAAGAAAGGCAGTTCTGGAAATAGCTGGTCAAGATCCATGAATTGCTCAAAGAATGGATTGTCCATTGGGTTTGATGAATCCAATACGCATTTACTTTCCAGTGGAACTGTCTCCAAAGGCGATTTGTTGTATAATTCGTCAAGTAGGCCAAGTGGGTACTCGGTCTGGTCAGGACATCTCTGGTCCAAGCTATTGGCGTCTTCCAATGAGTTATGCAGTAAATCTGTAGGAAAAAAAAAACAGAAGTTTACAATTAAGTTTGCTTGTCGTAACTATAACAAGCAGGTCTGTTATTTACTGGGGTATTAAAGTGACTGATGATTTGGCCCGTTTATTTGTTGTACGTATGTACGTTGTTTATACTTGGTGTGGACTGGGACCTCGTAAGGGAGCATATAATCTGTGATGACCCTGCCTTTTTGGCGAAGTTTGTAAAGAAATAAGTAAATTCTCTATTCCAGAGACGATGCAATACAAAATGGTTGGAATTCCCGATCAAAGCTTCAAACCACTCATGACCCACTCATATATTTCTACGTTATTTCTCTGACACTTCGAGCTTCGTACAAATTGTACGTAATACAGTTGTTTATACAAGCAGCTGATATTAGGAAGTTGGGAGAGAAAGAATAACGTTTCATTCATCATTTCTTCGATGCAAACAAAGTAAAGATGTTGCCATATACACTGGCGTACAAAATAACAGAAGCCAGTCGAACCGGTACTGACAATAGATAGATCACACAGTTTCGACTCAAAAACGAAGAACTTCAAAGATTGATCGATAGGCGAATGGCAATTAACACATACACGTACACAAAGTACTACGATGTTTGAAATGAATTTTCTGCGCAATAAGCTAGCCTTTACAAATTTGAAATATCATTTGTTTGACTGTTCAGTGTGGCTTACCTAGATCATCAAACAGACCACATGTATCCATTGATGGGGCTCGGTTTCCAGTGTTTTCGATCGTATCCTTGCAGTCGGTGTCCATTGTCGTTTCGTATGTCACCTCTCCGGCGTGATAGTTCTGCTTTACCCTGATTGAGTCGACCTGACGGTCGACTCTTTCGAGGCAACGGTTGGCAGAGGTTGGCCTTGGTAGCGGAGAAACAGGTATAATTGACTGCTTTGAAATCTTCCATTTTAAAATTTTTAATGAAGAGATTTGTGTCGAATCTGCCGTTGTGTGGCTAAGCCTTGAACTGTTGGAAAATTGGTCCTTGGAGCGCCGACTTGCTGTAAATCGACGCCAACGCTGTGGAATTCCGCCGCTGCCAAACCTTGCCGGGACCTTGTTGATTTCCTCGTCTATCACGCGAGGAACTTCGTCAGTAAGATGTAATTTTCATCGAGTGTTGCATTATTTCAATGTGTGGTGGTGCAATCCTTATGCTAAATTTTGCATTGATGTCATCTGTAGCCAATCACAGTGCATTTATCCTCGGGCTGGTATGTCATTTTGAACCAATCAGCGTTTGCTTGGCATAAATTATTGAATGTTGTCAGTAACAACTGAATTAATTACCAGATTTTTTTGTTATTTTTAGAACGCCAGAGATTTCTTTAGTGGCACGAGTTGTACAAGTCAAAAACGCTTAAACGTCGCTACGACGTCACTTCACAGTTTGTGGGTAACTGAATTTTAGAACAACTGCTTCTATTGTTTTACTTTATTTTCCTTTTGTACAAGTCCAAAACCCTAATATAAAAACAAAATCAGTGGTCAGCATTGAAAGCTGATTTAAATACGGGCCTTGTTTTCCTTTCGTAGTCTCATTTTGAACAAGTTGTACGGGTCCAAAACCATGTAATGAACGTCACTAGTAAAGATATCACGTATCGTAACATAATCGTGCCTCACAGAAGGGAAAAAAATTACTAGCGACTACAAAAGCATTTCATGAATGTTTTTCAATGGCATTGAATAACAAACGCTCTTGAATCAACTGGGCAACTGCGGCCAGTTTCGGGGTGACAAATACACCTTATCTGATGGTTTGACAGAAAATACCCGCGGATATTTTAGGAGTTGCGTTGTATTTTTTCTGAGCCCCGTAGGGGTGAGGAAAAATGCGAGCAATGAGTAAAATATCCACGCGTATTTTCTGTCAAACCGTCAAATAAGGGATTTAGTATTCGAATGCTTAATTTTCCAATTAACTTCTCAAATGGCCATAATTTTTCGCCCAGCATTTCAATCTTGTCCTGTTCGCGCACTTTGTTCTGTTCCTAACCTGTCAAACCGGTATGCCAGTGTACGCTCACGGCATATTTTGCGTCTTTCTTGTGCCCGTATACGTTTAAATGACGTAATAATCGAATATAAAAGAAAATAAAAATTTCTATTTATGTTTCGTGTCATTTTCCAAATATTTTACTTCTTCAGTGCAACTGCAGCTTTTTTGATTAATTTTTTTTTTTGATTCGTTAACCCTTTTCGAAGCTGCTGGGAATTTATAAAGAGTAATTTGCCCTCCCAGAGTCTTTTAGTAGCAATTCAGCGATCAGCAAGCACTTGTTTTAGGTTTCCGGTTTCTCGCGTGAAAACTCGTTGAAAATGTAACAATGCGGAACTTTTTATTTTTATGACGGTATTTGATCTTCGCAAAAGATTCCGCTTTACGAGTACTTTTTGTATCTTGTTGTAGAAATTGTGCATGTACTGCTCCCTCCTTATGAAGTATGTGTCAAACAATTTCCAGAAAAGCTGCCAATACGAGCGGCGAAGCTCCCGTGATCGCGTGAACGATGCAACAAAGGTAGCCAAAGCTTTAGGAGCGACTGAAAATCAATTGATGGATTGAAATTATCAATGCTATATTGTTTTTGTCTAAACTAATAGGACATTGTAGTAATCCCTTTCTGTATATTTTAGTAGGCGCGCGGCTGATCACACGCACGTGAGCGAAGGTCGCGCAAGGGATGAAGGTAGTTGGATATTTCGTGACTTCCGCGCGCGACCAGCATCAAGCCATCACGATCAACTGTTCCTTCTATGAACTGTGTGAATTCCTAATTTTTGCTGTTTTCGTCTAACCTTTTCACACTAAAAGAACGGTACCATCACCGTTCTACCGGGATAATTATGCACAGTGCACTCATACCCAGTAGCTATGAGCTGTTAAATATTAATTATTGGGTCACTTCTCCTGATCCCTCACATAATTAGCCTGCGTAGCTGGCGGGATTATAAAACCGGGGTACTGTTTTTTTTTTTTGACAGACCCGCGATCGAGAAGAATTGGCGGTGGCGCCGCGAGAAAAATGGAGTTTTTCCCTCGCGAACATCTCTCGAGGCTTCGTCGCTTGCGCGGTGCGCGTGGCGGCTCCGCTGCCAAAACAGTACCCAGGTATAATTATTCCGCCAGCTACGCAAGCTATCATATGGAGTGTTTTCACTCACGTGGTCTACAGCTATGCTAATTTATTTGAACAAAACAAAGTGTTTGCATTACAAAAGAGTTCAATCCCCACAGGATTAGCTTGGGACACCAATATGGCCGCCGTTTTATTGTTTTGGGACACCAACATGGCCGCCGTGACGTCATGTGAAAACACTCCATAATCTTCAATACAGGGGACACTTCTCCTGATCCCTGATATAATCTTCAATACAGGGGACACTTCTCCTGATCTCAGATATAATCTTCAATACAGGGGACACTTCTCTTGATCCCTGATATAATCTTCAATACAGGGGACACTTCTCCCTGTCCCGATGGTGTTCCCTAATGGATCATGGAGGTTCCACTGTAATTTGTTTTGGGGGTGCGAGAAGTCTGGATACGAGAGTGAATTCAGGCGCGCAGGATGTCATGGGAAGCACCCTGCGCCCCTCAATTCACCCTCGTATCCAGACTTCTCTCGGTACCACTCTGTATCCTGTGCACAATTCTTTTGGCTGCCCTATTTCATTAGCAAATCTACGCTAAACGCATGAAATGTAGCAACCATTACCAATGAGGTGAAATTACTATAGAGGTTTTGTACACGCGAAGTGAAGGAAAATGGGTGTGAAACATTTGTTCATTGCTGTTGGCGTGTTTCCGTCTGGCTAGCCTTTGTACAGCCTCCCTTCACCGATTTGTTCATTTCCATTTTTCAATTCGTTTGTAAAGGAAAAGTTACTGTTCGTGATCTGTTGTTGTACTTCAGCAGTAGCCTATTATAGGCTCTTGACTTCGGTCAAACAAGAAAACTAATAATAATAACAATAACAACAAAAACAATTAAATCCAGAAAACTGAAGAAACGCGGACAACCTCGTTCCCAGAGCTTTTCCCTCTCTCGAAGGGAAAAGCCCTGGGAACGAGGTTCAAACGCGGAATCGCCGCAGTAATTAGCCTACTACGCAAACCCTGTTTTGGCCCGTCAGTCGTCATGAAAGTCTACAAAAATAGGCGCATACCGTAAACGCTCTATTAATCCCCCACCCCCTCCCCCCTCTTTCTTTTTACCCCCCTTCTCTCCGCCCCCCCCCCCCCCCCCCCCCCTCTCTCTATTAACCCCCTTCTCTAATAAGTGAATAGGGAGCTTACGCAACGACGACGACTCAACGCAACAAAATCTGATAGGCGCATACCGTAAACGCTCTATTAATCCCCCACCCCCTCCCCCCTCTTTCTTTTTACCCCCTTCTCTCCCCCCCCCCCTCTTTCTTTTTACCCCCTTCTCTCCCTCCCCCTCTCTCTCTCTATTAACCCCCCTTCTCTAATAAGTGAATAGGGAGCTTACGCAACGACGACGACTCAACGCAACAAAAATAGGCGCATACCGTAAACGCTCTATTAATCCCCCACCCCCCTCCCCCCTCTTTCTTTTTACCCCCCTCCCCCCCTTTTTCTTTTTACCCCCTTCTCTCCCCCCCCCTTTCTTTTTACCCCCTTCTCTCCCTCCCCCCTCTCTCTCTCTATTAACCCCCTTCTCTAATAAGTGAATAGGGAGCTTACGCAACGACGACGACTCAACGCAACAAAAATAGGCGCATACCGTAAACGCTCTATTAATCCCCCACCCCCTCCCCCTCTTTCTTTTTACCCCCTTCTCTCCCTCCCCCCTCTCTCTCTCTATTAACCCCCTTCTCTAATAAGTGAATAGGGAGCTTACGCAACGACGACGGCAACCCGGGCAACGCCAAGGAAAACGTCAATTGATAAAAGGATTCGCGTTATTTTAAGACCCGGCTACACGTTCTAACATTGTCATATAACATTTGTTGGTCTAACAATGTTAGAACGTGCAGCCGGCATGTTAGATGATGTTTGAGAGGGTGGCAAAGGGGTTTTACGTGACGCGTGATTGCCCCAAAATTAACCGCGTGATGCGTGATTGTGCCCAAATTAACGGCGTGATGCGTGATCAGATAGCGCAGCGTGATGCGTGATTTGCTATTTTAGAAGCGCGTGACGCGTGATTTACCTTTTATTTCTCCGTGATACGTGAATGCTTTCGACATTCTTTGAAAAACTAGAAGGCTTACATTCAAAGGACTCAACGTAAATTGTCTAATTGAAGGTCTGTCCGGTCTTTTCTTGACCTTTGATCTTCGTGGTGAGTCCAGAGAATCCGTTCCTGGCACGGCGAGGACAGAATCGAGAAATCAGAAAACGCAATCATAAAACTCGAAGCTCACAGGGTAGAAGAGACTTGTCCTAAGACGTTACGCTACAACGTAACGCCAAAGCGCACTTTTCAGACCCGACGAAGAATTCAAGAAGGAAATCGGAACCATAAGAAAGCAGGCAACATGTCAGGCAGAATGGAAATTACTAGGAGCGCTAATCAAATTCCACTATCTTAACATTGATTCAAATCAAAGAACACGAAAGAAGAAGAGCGAGTAGGCTAATAAGCCAAACGAAACTAATATGTCAATCAGCCTAAAAACAAGGCACTAAGCCACTCGTAAATGTACAAGAGAGGGTCCAGCTTTGCAATCTCATTGAGAAGGTGCTCTCAGAAGTAATATTCTCTGACAGAAAGTCAGCTCTCAAAGACAAAACAAAAGCTCACAAAGAAATATTACCCAATACAACCCATGTGTACCTAACTTAAAACAGATCCTCATGGACAAATGGCATTTAATAGAATTGCAACATTTACTAAGACAAATCTATAAAGAGCCTCCCCTTATTTCATACAAGAGGGGTAGATCTTTTATAAGATATACTAGTCAGGGCTAAACTGTAAAAGTCAAACTAGCGAAAAAACCGAGTGAATCAGAATAGAGGACATAACAACCACACCACGCGCTAGTAGGATTTGTGCTAGGCCCGTCAACACCCTTTATTTCATTTTAAGATTCATGAATTAACATGCAATCCTTCCAAAAAAAATTGAATACAATATCAATGCATTCAATAGGTAGGCCTACGCCGACTCTACGTTGTTTTGTAACCATTTTAATGCCGGATTACTCCTTATTTACGTGACGGGTGATTGCTTAAAAATTTTCTCCGTGATGCGTGATTTCACTTAAAAATTTGGCGTGATGCGTGATGCGTGATGCGTGATTGTTTATCTCGGATTCAAGCTATTAATAAAGGTGAGCCATCATTACCAGCATATTGTATATACAGTTATGGTATCTTTGATGCAATATAGGGCAAGATAACCTATACATTAATTATGCATATGCGCTATTATAAAAGAGAACAATAGAGAAAACAACAGACTGCCTTTGGGAATACATGTAGCATACATTATACAGGTTTTTTTTTTAGGTCTAAAATGAGCATTTTCATCAGGGCAATGTCTCGCTAGCTACATGTATGTGCTTGACGGCCGTTGTTTACAATTTTAGAACGAATGCATCGACTTGGATTAGAAACAATTTAAATGAAATATTGTTGCTTGGTAATTCACTTTATTCCCATTTATGTAAGTTTGCAGGAAAGGACTATTTGTTGCTGTCTCCGAGATTACATATGTCTCATATAAGAGATTGTCATTTACCATTACAGCAATTGCCCAACCTCCCCCTAAAAAATAGAATGGTCCATCCCTAAATGTGACCAGCCACATGTAATAGTTTTTTCTACACATAAAATGAAATCTCTCAGCTCCCAAATTGAATTCTTCGCCATCCATTGTATCTCTAAATGAAGCACTTTAATTCCTCTTTTAAGTCCCCATAAAGCTATTTTGATTTTAAACTTTAGTATGACAAAACACTTAAAAATGAACTGAATCTCAAGGTACTTCATTTATTTTCTTTTAAAGGTACTCAATCACCTCCAGTCAATGCATCTGCAAACATTAAGCACATCAACTAATGCTGGTAACAACGATGAAAAGTCTCACGTGCTGAAGAAACTGGTGACCTGCTGTATGTGCATTAATGAAACCACAAGATGTCAAACTACCAATAATCTCTGAAAACATGTTCAGAGCTGACAAAGTCTTTTCAATTTGTGAAGCACAAACATGGAAACAATTTCCAGTTGTTAATGTCATTTAGCAATTGTAACAGTTTTAACGATGTACATTGTACAGTTCGAATTGTGCTGCCTGTATTAACACGTCATAATAAGGCTGTAAGGAAATTTATCAGAAAAACAGCCGTCCGGACAACAATGGACCGATTATCATGTAACTTGCAAAATGTACAAATATTGAATAATTGCACACAAGTGAAACTAACTCAGAAAATGAAAATGTTACCTGTGCTTAACGGGTGTGTGACATATATTAAGTCTGATCAGCATAAAATTTTACCAACCAAATATGTCACAAATATGAAGGAAAAACGATGAATTGTTTTGATTTTGCGCACAAGTTTGTGCAATATGGTTTAAATAAAATGTGCAATCACCAATGCAGCAACCACAATTGTGTGATATATTTCTCATGCATATCACGATTATTGGTGTCAGTCAGGGCCTTAAAGGCCCAGTAATGACCATTACGCTCCACGCGCCTCTGTTATTGTTATTTATTTGAACACAGGATCGAGACTTACATTGTTTTTATTATGCAATGCATGATGGTCACTACTGGGTCTTCAACAGAAGGTTCTGGTATAAAAAGGGCTTAGCCCGGGGCCTGACCTGGCCATTCTCACCTTCAGTTTTCAATCCAATATAAAAGAATCAACAACTGACAAACATACGTTATTCCTACGACCATTAGTAGAAAAATTGAAAATGTTTGGAAAAAAACGTCATTGTACCAATGAAAGTTCTATCACAAGTCCTTGGCTACTTCTGATATTATTTGCTGGGGCGATGAGCTTTTTAAAGCAAATTCCATTTATAGGATGCTCTGGTCAACAGCATACACTGACTGAAAGACGCCGAAATTTGCATTTCACACCGACCCTTTTCTAGTGGAACTTCGCATTTAAATCGAGTGATTCACTGATTTTATCAGAGCATCCCAGACCTATTGATTTAACACCAAGTTGAAACTCGTCGTCGCTTCTGTACGCATTGCGTACCTATTTTTTTGTTAGACGAATGTTTGATCGAAATCAAAACATTCTTCTAACAAAAAATGTTAGACAAACGTCATCTAACATGCCGGCTACACGTTCTAACATTGTTAGACCAACAAATGTTATATGATAATGTTAGAACTTGTAGCCGGGGCTTTAAACTACTTTGCAGTTGTTCCAATTTGTTTAGTTTGTCTAATGTGACTGGATTTTTCAGGAGCTGAATTCGAACGGATGGCTTTTCATTTCAAATGCAGAAAGGAAATTTAACCAATTTAACAAAACCTATAATTTGATCATTTGACGTTGTTGTTTTGCAGGAACGGCGAAGAAATGTACCAAAATGTAAAACCTATTGTTTTGTGCCGTTCTCGCTGCCGTCGCCGTCGTGGTTGCGTAAGCACCGCGAACGAAAATGCTGCTGGCGGTGCTGGTCAGGCGCCGCTGTGACGTGGGTCAATTGGCAAACTTTTGAATTCGAGCTCAAATGGCATTCACGCGCTAGTTTTTCTATCTTTTGCTGCTACACCATGCTGACGATACCCAACCAGGTCGAAACAGCTGTCCACGGTTGCATTTTGGCTTTCAGTTTGGGTCGTATCATGTCGTTGTCGCGTTAAATGTAGTCTACGTTGTATCAGGCTCGCTTTACACTTTGCTGGTGTACCCCCCCGGGGGGGGGGGGGGGGTACTCTGCAAATTTTTGGGTGGGATTGTGCCGCTGGGACTCTGAGACCCTTGGCTATACTAGACCATTTTAGCTGCATTATTTTGCCAACCTATTCTAGACCAAAAATCTCTGATTACCATACCCTATCCTAGACTAAACCGCCTGAAAACCGTACCCTTCACAGCGGTACATACCTATATAGCTCATATATCAGACTACCCCCCCCCCCCCTTTCTGGGGGTGTACATAGGATCTCGAGAAGATCTATTCAGCCAAGAACAGTAATACAAATAAATTGGGCGAGGCTGATAATACGTAGAACACTTAACGCGACAACGACACGATAGAGCCCAAACTGAAAGGTAAAATTCAACCGTACACGTACACAACTGTTTCGACCTGGTTGGGTCAGCGCGAACGCCAGTTTACATCTCCCAAAGACCCACAGTGTGTGACCACGAGCCGTAGGCAAAGAATTTTAAAAAAATATCATGTCGTTGTCGCGATAAAGAAAGTGAGGAAAGACATAAGCCATCCCTCAGCGAATACATGGCTAATACTGTCTTTCTGTCCTTGAACCCGGCGCCTTCTACGCACGCTGGATTTTGCAAAAGACACGTGCGCGGATTGATTTCCTCACGTGTGAGTTGATTAATCGTCAAATTAGCGGCTTTCTATAAACCGGACTTTGGTCACAGAGAGGGACAGGAGAGAGGGGGCTTCCTTACAAGTGTGAGTATAAAGCTCTAAATCTCCACTTTATTTACACTTTTTGAGGTATCGTGACAGCCTGACAACCCTTTGAAAGTGAGCACCCTATGTATCAACAAAGCATTCAGTTCAGGTCAAGAAAGGAACTACGTGGACCCCGTCAGTTTTAGTGCCCCCCCGGGGGGTGTCATGACCCCATCAAAATTTGCGAAATTTGAACTGTTCAAGTATCTACCTTCGAAATTTTAATACACTTCGGCATCAACACAGAGACAACTGTAAGGCATTTAAACAGTCCCACGGCAATACTCACGGTAAGTGTGATGTAAAAAAAAACTGTTTTCTGTTTCTTGATGTTGTGCATCGTTATGTTAAATGGCTCATAATAAGCAGAAACCAATTTCTTGTAGCATACAATCATCGGAAGACTCTTCACTGAATCCTAAAAGCAATTGAAAATGTCACAAAACTAAAATGCGGTTATTTTCCGATGCATACAACCTCGCGAACCCGCAAACATCGCATTTTTCAATTATAACGTCTGCACACAGACATAGATTTTTTTCATTGTGTCGCTAATTGTTCACATTGCGTTTTTTCTTTCACTCGTATTAAATTATAGTAGTCACGGTAATCTATAGCAAATTATTTCAAGAGGAGGCCCCCGTAAAACAGTGTCACAATAGAGATTGGTGCGATTTCTAGCGTAGCTTGTTCTTCTTTGAAAGATATACTCGCGCGGAAACCCCCGGGGGGGACTCCCATATAAAAATGACGGGGGTGCTCGTCGGAAATTTTCGAAAAACACCCTAAAAGGTACCAGAATCTTGTTTGATGGGTGTGACTTAAATAAATTTTTGCCCCTTAGAGGTGCCAATTCTAAAACAACACATGTCATATTCTGGAATATTTTTTCGACTCTATACCCTAAAAGGTACCGTAATAACTTGAACGGTGGTCATTTTACATTTAAGTACCCTAAGCGGTACCAATCTGCAAATTTTGACCCCTAAAAGGTACGACGAGCACCCCCGTCATTTTTATATGGGAGGTCCCCCCCCCCCCCCTCCCCGGGCGAAAGACCTCAATACTTGCGTTGCATGACCATGCTTTCAGATCATGCCACAACACTTGAGAACAACATAAAAACGTTCGCTCGTTGAGTTTTTATTACGCTACCACCCTCACTACGAAACTCTGCAGTTAGTTCAAAAGTAACATGCATATTTAGTGCTTTGACCGTACCCCGTAAGAACAAGTAAATATGTATTAATATTATCACAAGGAACAGATTAGCTATCTTTATTTACTGCAACAATGATATTGTCTCATATCAGAAGAAGCCCTCAACAAACCCTTAAGGGCTTATTAATCACTAAGACCATGAGAAACCTTGTTCCAGTGTAACTAACGAGGAACATTGAGAAAATGAATGACCCGTCGATGATGTGTTTTTTGCCGTTAAGTTTAGGGCATTTTACAGTGCAACCACGAAATCCGTGAACGCCGAAAATGTCCTGAATGTTTGTTTGTCTGTTTATCAGATTCCGTCGAGAACTTGCAAACGAAAAGCCGACAAATTGTCCCGGGGGGGGGGGGGATACTCGACAAAGTTTCGTACGGGGATGCCCTTACCGTAAAATGTACCGTTTTTGACAGAACAGGTAACCCATTCATATACCTTCCATAGAAAATGGTACACCGTTCATACAGCTACAGAAGAACTGACACTGCATCTTTACTATATGTTTTTGGCTAACATTTGAGAAACGTTTCCTCGCTGCTCACTTCAGTATCTTTTAGGGAACAAGGGAACATGGCCATTTATTTGGGGAACAAGGGATATCTTAAAATAACTTTTAGGGAACAAGGGAACTTTTGAGTATTTTTCGGGAACAACGGAACATTGATTATTTTATTTATTTAATCAAGTTTCAGATTTACAATTACAAAAAAAAAATCTGAGGTAGGCTTAAAACAGAGTACAAGACTCCTTAAAAATAACAGGGGCGGATCCAGGATTTTTCTTAGGAGGGGGTGCACCTCTGAGGAATGACGTAACTGAAGGGTGACGTAAACAAGAATACTGGTTATATTAGAAAGATGCAGGTCATCTCAGGAGGGGGCGCGCACCCCCTTCACCCCTCCCCTAGATCCGCCCCTATTATTACATCATAAATATATCTAAGAATTAATTAAGTAATGCAATTATCTAAAAAGTTATATTAAAAAATATTCAAAAAAAATACAGAAGACAATGATTAAGTAAAATACAATGTAAAAATTAGAAAAAAAATCTACATTAACTTATCATGATAAAAAGCCTTCAAATTCTTACGAAAGATTGACAAGGTATTTGACTCTCTTATACTAAGAGGTAATTCATTCCACAGGAGACAAATCCGAACAAAAAAAGAATTCTTAAAGACGTCAGTCCTACTAAAAGGGACATCAAGCGTTAAATGGTCAACATTCCTAAGCGGTTTGTTTAGATTTTCAAGAAATTTTTATACTTCTTTATGGCAAAAAAGGTCAGAAGAAGGCCACTCGTTTCTCTTTTGTCTCCCGGTGCAAAGGAAAGAGGCCTGGGCGCAATTTTGTTCTTCACAAAGGAACTGGTGACGAGCTTTTGAGCGCGCGGTAACCTGGGAAATTGTGGGAACACTTAAGAATATTTTTGGGGAACACAGGAACATGGAACATAATTTCAGGGAACAGGAGAACTCAGTAAAAATGAATTTTGGGGAGCATTAGAATTTATTTTTGGGGAACAAGGGATAAATTGCTTTTTTATAGGGAACAAGGGAACATGTACCCCCCTGGGAGGCCCCTTTTTAATAGACGAATTAGCCATAACGTGCATCTGTTTGAGATATTTTGAAAGGCCCTTTTTATATACCTAAATGGCAGTTTTCCCTTCCCTTTTCTATACTTCAACTCGTAAAATCCCTGCCCCTTTATATATACCTCCAGCCTCAGAAAGGTACTCCTTTCGGGCGGAGCATCCCCGTATAGCCCGTAAGAGGGAGTACCCCACGCCCCCTCCTTCACGGGGCAAATTGTATAGTAAGACCGAATCACGAAACCGGTATTATTTCAGTTTTGTGACTTTATTATATTAATTGTCTTTTAAAACACATCTCATGTTTTCGTACAGACGTTTGTTTGTTATTTATTTGTTTTTTGAGTATAACAAATTAAAAAAGCTTTTTCAGAAATAGCCGTGCAGAAACCGCGCGAAAACATTAACATTCGCTTGCTGTTTAGGCGCTTGCTATCAAAACCACTAGAGTATGGTACAACGGCCCTTTTGAAATTTGAACTCGAGGTGACTAAAACGTGATAACCATTTTATCGACCGAACTGGATATTCGTAATTCGTATATATATATATATATATATATATATATATATATATAAAGAGTGTATTATGTATAGGTGGTTTTCACGTTACGTCACGGCGGCCATGTTGGTGCACACCAACAAAAGAATTTTAATGAACGTCTTTTGTTATGTGCACCAACATGGCCGCCATGGCCTTTGTCATTTGAGTCCCACAGGAATGAAGGTCACGTGAGTGAAAACCATCTATAGAATCTGCGGTGTATCTTTCGTTAACGCGAGTGAACAATCAGCAGTTAAAGTTAACGAACACCTTGATTTCAGCTGTTAGTCCTGTTAACCTGAGTAAACTAGCATTTTCTCGTAACAAACATCTGTCAATAGACTTTAACTGTTTGGGTTGAATTTGCTGTGGTTTGCTCCCCGGCATGAAATAATTCGTTTTATATCTTCCTTTTTAGGTTTAAACAAGCACGTTTGAATATCGGTAATATTAGCAGAGTTTCGATAAAAAAAAATCACCCAAATCCACGTGACAAAGCGCCTTTAAGAATAGACTATTTTGCTAATGTTGTGTTCCCAGTGAATCTTGGGTAGTTCTAGTCCTTTGTGGGGGCAAACGGTCAAAATTAAAATTTCAAATTACCGGCCAAACTGGTCGTTTGCCCCCACAAAGGACTGGAACTACCCTAGATGCATTGGGAACACAAGAATAAATTTGGCCTTGATTTTTAGAACAGCTGAGCATTCGAAATGACCCTCTCTGATATTGTTTTACTGTCACACGAAACTTCACATACAATTAAGTAACAATGCGTGTAAGAACTAGGCAATGCTCTATTATTCCGCGGTATTTCGCTTTCCCCACATAAGATTGTTTAGGTTTTTCTTACTGAGAATACATCAACCTATGGACAACATGTTTTTTTAAATAAAATGTAAAAGTCGCGCACCCGAGCCAGAAGGCTCATAACGGCCAGAGCTTAAACCCGGTTTCTATAGCATGAAGCGACCAGGAATATTGCTACTCCCCCCTGGATGGGATGCTTGTCCATCGCAGGGTTACCCCCAGCAATTTGTCGCCGGTACCCATTTATACACCTGGGTGGAGAGAGACAGTGTGGAGTAAAGTTTCTTGTCTAAGGAAACAACACGACGGCAGAGACCAGGCTTCGAACCACCGACCTTCAGGTTGAAAGTCCGACGCGCTAACCACAACACCATCGTGCCAAATAAAATGTACTGGAACTTTATTTTGAAGTGATGTTTCTTTTGTTCTACAAGATTTCATCCAATCGTGAATCTCCAAAACAATGGCCAAGAAATACTTCTAATTTTACATTTTTTTCACAGAATTTTGGTTGCATTAAAACTCAAAATAGTTTTCACTAAAAGGGAACCAATTAGTAAACTAGAGAGTAATAAATGCACTACCTGGTTAAGTGATAGTAGATTTTCACGTTTTAGCCAATGAGGTGGACAGTTTCAACAATATCACAATTAACATCTTTCTGCATTCCTTGCCGTTTCACCCATAAATGTAACAACAAAGTTAACATAAATGTAATATTCACCATAAATGTAATACAAATCAACCATAAATGTAATACCAACCATAAATGTAATAAGAATTAACCGTAAATGTAATAAATGACTGACCATAAATTTAATCAACTTTTTAACCATAAATGTCTTACTCACCATAAATGTAATACATTTTAACCACAAATGTAATCCTGGGATCAATTCAATAAAACTTTTACAAGTGTAATTTACAAGTGAAGCCATTGTTCGAGAGGTTGAAAACAATAGCTACAATTGTTAATTACGCTTGTAAAAGTTTTATTGAATTGATCCCTGGATACCAATAAAAATTGCGGTTTTTAAAGACCGTTTAAATGGTTGGTGTACACGCAAATTCAAAAGAATAGCTTCTAAGTATATAAAAAGATTACCGAGAGTAAGCATCAACAGGGACACATGTCTTGGTTGGCAAAATATGAGGAAAATTGTAAAGGACTACGAGAAAAGTAATGGACTTGTGTTAGCGTTAAAAGAGAACATTTAAACAGCAAAAACTGGATAAACGCTTGGATCAATTTCCTGCATGTTTGCTGGAGTAGGTGCGTGGGTACAGATGAAATATCATGCTTTGCAGGGCAAACAAATCATTTAACTCTTTCATTATTATACTAAGAATACATTGTTGTTGTTGTTTCTTGTTGAATAAATTGTTGTTGTTGTTGTTGTTGAATAAATTGTTGTTGTTGTTGTTGTTGCTATCGTTTGGAAAAAAGGGAAGAAAAACTGACAGCTGGTAGCTATTACATAAATGACTATCTTTGAGCAAAGTTGCTATCTGAGTATTGTGTGTGTGTTCGGTGTTGTTTTGTATTACTGGGTTTTCAAGTCTTGTTGACATTTGGTGCAATAATGTTATGGCTACGGAACATGTCATCGTTTCGTAAACGTCCAGGAAACTGCGTTATCGTTGTGTTGTTATACTTAACGGGTAAATCAAGTCCTTAAGGCTGGTTCTCATATAATCGTCCCGGTCGCTCGAGTCGTTTCAAAAGGTTTTTTGCAAACGACTCAGACGATCGGGAAGACTCAAGCGATTTGGGTATTCTCATATGATCGTCCCAGTCGTCCCGAACGTCAATAGCGCGGTCGTAAACTAGATCCGACAACATGTTTTGGGCGCGAGAATCGTGAAAATAAAATTGGCGGCTGTTAAAAGCAGAGTGAAACTCCGAAGTTGTCGCCATTTTGGAACTGTTAGAGCTATGAATACTGGGAAATAATAGTGCATTCTGGCGTGCATTTCGGTCGTTTCGATCGCCTCAGTCGTCCCGGTCGCCTGAGAGTAGTTCTCGTATGATCGTCCCTGACTTTTCACGATCGTCCCAGTCGTTCGGATAGAAAAATATCTAGAAAATATCCGTTTAGGGTGACCGTTTTCATCGTTTACGTGTGGACAGGAGGCCTAAACGCATAAAAACTTATGCGTTTATGAACATAAACGTATACGTGTGGACGGGCCTTGAGGCTTTTCAGAAGTAAAAGACGTGCCACACAATACCAAAAATATGTTAAGTGACCATGAATTTGTTAGGGGAGCAGGAGTGGCGCAGTGGTGAGAGCACTCGCCTCCCACCAATTTTGCCCGGGTTCGATTCCCGGCCCGGCGTCATATGTGGGTTCAGTTTGTTGTTGGTTCTCGTCTTAGAGGGTTTCCCCTCTCCTCAAAAACCAACATTCTTACCAGGACCATTACTTAACCTGATAACTACGCCAAATCAATGGAAGCTTTTCTCCCGTAGTACTTGTAACTTCAGCAGTTGCTTATAAGGTGGGAGCCCCTGAAGTAAAAACCAAGAAAAGCCGGATTATCCCGGAGTGCCTGACTGCTGGTTAGCTTTTAATTAGAGTTAGGGTTAGCAGGTAACACAGTTCAATTTAAACTGAATTGACGCAAGCAGCTCGATGGTGTTGTGGTCGTGTAGGCTCTCTAACAATCTAGATACTGCCTGAGGTCACAGGTTTGAGCCTTAGCGGGAACTTTAGACTTGCTTTTTCAGTTAAAAATTGTTTGAACGTAAAATTCCAAGTGTCAAAATTGCGTCATATAACTCTCAATAAGGTGTCGATCCGATCCCCTTCTGAGCTATAGCAGGTGGACTTTACCACAGTATTTTGACTGGCCTGTCCGATTCTGTTTTAGGCCGGGCGCGCAGACAAAAAATTTGTGTATCGCGAGTGCTGACGGATGGAGATAGTCTCCCCAGTCTCCCCTCGTTTTCCCGCTCGTTCGCGCCGGTTTTTAGTTACTCCTCGGCCCCACAATCTTAACGCTTGGAACACGCTACAGTTCAACCGTGTTTCAGACCGGGAAATCAAAAAAGAGTAAGAAAAATGCGTTTCTCTAAAAAGAAAGAAGCATAAATTTAAGAGGCTTTCTCGAGTAAATTCGAAAGTGTTTTTTTTTTTGAGGCGATGATAAACTGGCTGAATTTGTGTCAGTTTTGTTAAACTTCATTGTTTAGGATGTTTCCTCAGAGTAGGGTCATTAATCCTGCCTAATTTTTTTCTATCAAACTTTTCAGGATCCTGTAACTTGCACATGGCGTTGACAAGGGCCAAGATTGTTGTGTTGTTATGTTCCGTCTTGGTTGTTATGACTTTCGTGATTGTGCAACAGACAGACATTCTCAAGGTGAAACCGAAGCAGAGAAGTGCAGATTTTAAATCACCGAAGGCAGAGCTAAAAGGTGTTTCGAATAAACAGACGTCGAAGATAACAGGTGTTTGGACTGATGCGCCAAAGCCCAAGATGAAAAGTAATCTCATTACAAAAAAGCCAAAGATTAAAGGACTTCAAAACACACCGACGGCAACGATAACAGATTTTGTAACTGATAAACCGAAGCCAAAAGCTAATGACATTTTAACGAATACACCGAGGCTTTTGAGAACATCGGAGGCAAAAATAATAGGTGTTTCAAATACGCTGAAGCCAAAGGCAATGTCAACTATCAGCGAAAACAGAAAAAACAACAACAGCAAAAACAACAACAACAAACCGCGGATGCCAATCTTAACAAGTGTCCCGAATACAACGAAGCCAAAGGCAATGTCAACACCCAGCGAAAACAGAAAGAACAACAGCGACAACAACAACAACAACAACAGCAACAACAACAACGGCAACGGCAACAAAAATACACTGGAGCCAAACGTAACAAGTGTTTCGAATACAACGAAGCCAAAGGCAATGTCAACACCCAGCGAAAACAGAAAGAACAACAGCAACAACAATAACAACAACAACAGCAACAACAACAACAACAACGGCAACGGCAACAAAAGTACACTGGAGCCAAACGTAACAAGTGTTTCGAATACAACGAAGCCAAAGGCAATGTCAACACCCAGCGAAAACAGAAAGAACAACAGCGACAACAACAACAACAACAACAACAACAGCAACAACAACAACGGCAACGGCAACAAAAATACACTGGAGCCAAACGTAACAAGTGTTTCGAATATAACGAAGCCAAAGGCAATGTCAACACCCAGCGAAAACAGAAAGAACAACAGCGACAACAACAACAACAACAACAACAACAACAACAACGGCAACGGCAACAAAAATACACTGGAGCCAAACGTAACAAGTGTTTCGAATACAACGAAGCCAAAGGCAATGTCAACACCCAGCGAAAACAGAAAGAACAACAGCAACAACAATAACAACAACAACAGCAACAACAACAACAACGGCAACGGCAACAAAAGTACACTGGAGCCAAACGTAACAAGTGTTTCGAATACAACGAAGCCAAAGGCAATGTCAACACCCAGCGAAAACAGAAAGAACAACAGCAACAACAATAACAACAACAACAGCAACATCAACAACAACAACGGCAACGGCAACAAAAGTACACTGGAGCCAAACGTAACAAGTGTTTCGAATACAACGCAGAAAAAGGTAATGTCGAAACACAGCAACAACAAGAGCAGCAGCAGTAGCAAAAACAACAAAACATCGAAGCCAAACTTAACAAGTGTTTCGAATACACCAAAGCCAAAGATAATGTCAACACTTAGCAACAATAAAAACAACAGCAGCAGCAGAAGTAGAAACAACAAAACACTGAAACCAAACGTGACAAGCATACCGATTACACCAAAGACAAAGGTAATATCAAAATACAGGAAAAACCCGAAGATATTAGTTCAATAATTCAAAGTCAACTATTGCTTAAAGGGGCTATGTCGCCATATTTAGTGTCACTTTAAAATGCCGAAGGACGTATTTGTATCAGTGAAAACACAAAAATAGGGGTCCAGTTTTGTTTAAAATTATTCTACTTGTGCTCTATGAGTAAAAACAAGTGTCTTGGGCTGCAGATGGTCAGGATGTGAATGGATTGCATCTTGATAAAATTGGGCTAATGTTTTCAAGTGTACCGCTTCTGTCTGGAAAACTCGCTAAAACTCTGACTATGGTTTCCTTTCTCTTCAAAAATTCACTTGATATCTTCTTATCAGTGTTCTGTAAGTATTTCGTGTACAACAAAGTTACTTAGTTTTAATTTGGGTCAGTTTTGACCCAAAAACCTGAAATCACCATGACATAGCTCCTTTGAAGAAGAACCTCCGCTAATCTCATACTAAAGAGGGGATCACTAGGAGATACTCGTAAGAGCTAAGGTCACGATTCGCATTATTGTGAGCTTATGAGCTGTTTTTGGCTTTTCAACACCTTATTTCATCAGTTTAAGAAAACAAAAGTTCATTAGGTCCTGGTATGTCCGTTGACCTACTATACATTAAGTTATGGAATATAATTTTTAAAAGCCCCAAAATATAATTGGAAATACTACTGGAAATATTAAATAACCGTGTCTCGACTTCGAATTCAGTTTAATAATAAAAGTCAGGGGTGGTGGGCTGATACAAGATACCATGAGTCTCCCATCAAGGTAGGTGGGGCCATAGAAGCTTTCAAGGGGGTGGGGTTGTGATTCAGACCGAATGCATTCAGACTGAAAGCACGCCCTTTGTAGCAGCTTGAGACGAGTCAAAAGACGTGCCCAAGAGAACGGGGAACAGTACCAAAGACGAAGTTGATTGATTGGTTGCAGAAATGATTGATTAATTGATTGATTGACTGATTGACTGATTGATTGATTGATTGATTGATTGATTGATTGAGGAGAGTGGAGTGGAGTGGCTGGTGTTTCCTTCCTTTCTTCCCCACCCCCCCCCCCCCCCCCTTCTCATTTGTCTTGTGTCGTTGTTCGATTTTTGCTGCTTCGATTCCGCTTGTTTGGATTTCGGATTCCACTTGTATGGAATCCAAAACTCCATTTTCCAAAACCCTGGATTTAGGGTTCCAGAGGCAGAGAGATTGTGAATTCCGGCTCTTACATGTGCGATCTTTGCCACATCTTTAGCTCATCAACGTTTTATCTTTTATTTTTCAGATGCAGAAATGGTCCTATTCCCTTAAGGAAAAGGTAATGTTATGAGTGAAAATGATGCGTATGAACCATTCATGTCTTTACTATTCCATTGCGGGTGCTTGTATGCTCGCTTATGGGTATATACTTCATTGTAACACACCATATAGGGATCCTATCATATAGGGATCCTAAAAACTCATTTTAAAATGGTTAGCTTTTGTTTACTGTTATGGGTAGTGATATCCATAACAGTAAATAAAAGCTAACCATTTTAAAATGAGTTTTTAGCCCTAAGTAAGTGCCGGATTCTTTGACGTGCATAAATTAAAACCACCATGAAGTATATACCCGCTTATGATACCCATGATGTAGTATTTTAGGTAACAATGCGTGTAAGAACTAGGCAGTGCTCTATTGCTCCGCGGCATTTCGCTTTCCCCGCATAAGATTGTTTAGGTTTTTCTTACTGAGAATACATCAACCTATGGACAACATGTTTTTTTAAATAAAATGTACTGGAACTTTATTTTAGAGTGATGTTTCTTTTGTACTACAAGATTTCATCCAATCGTGAAACTCCAAAACAATGGCCAAGAAAGGCTTCTAATTTTACATGTTTCCCACATAGAATTTTGGTTGCATTAAAACTCAGAACAGTTTTCACTGAAAAGGAATCAATTAGTAAACTGGAGAGAAATAAATGCACTTCCTGGTTAAGTTATGGTAGATTTTCACGTTTTAGCCAATTAGGTGGACGGTTTCAACAACATCACAATTAACACCTTTTTGCATTCCCTGCCGTTAGGTTGCCTACTTCTTACTAGGAACATTACTTAATTGCTTGAGAGAGCTCATGAAGGCGTCTGGTTCGGTTTTACAGCGGTTTACACCTATCATACGTCACGTCCTCATGTACGCTGATAGGAGTGACTGTTTCTGTTTTAGCAAACACATAAAAAGATTACAATAGACCATTTTACAGTTGTCTTCTTAGTGTCCTGACCTTTGAGTGGAAGTGAGGCTGAAGTTGACCTTGTGACCTTGTGACCTGTTCAGATGTAAATTGAGAAAAGCAATATTAACATACGAAAAGCAAAAAGGTTTGCATCAAAGCAATGTCACCTCCAGTCTCGCTTCCACTCAAAGGCAAGGTTACAAAGCACACAACTGTAAATAGCCCATTTCCGAGTTGCTCTTTCTAAGCCTCCTTTTTAAACCGAGGCCAAGTGAAAACCATTCGTATGAAAATGAGTTTTCTTTCACGTGCAAATAAAACTTATATCCATATGAATGGCTTTGCACTTGGTCTCGGTTTGAAAAGGAGGCTAAGAGCAACTCGGAAATGGGCTATTGGTCTAAATACCACAGCATACAACTCACAACTACATACATGTACTCTTTTAACATTTTGTAAAGATGTCCAACCCAACAACCGCCCAAAAAGAATGACTTCGACATTTTAAGATAACAATATCCAATTGCAATCATAAAACAAAAGTAAATTCTGCGGCTCCTAAAATTTCTAGTCATCGGTTTCGTTACCGACAAATCTTTTAGCATTTATAAATAAACTCTTTCACTCCCAGAGTCAGTTTTGGAGACATGTAGTGCAGTTCTAACTTTTGGGTCTGTGGACGAAATCCTATGGTGTGACCATTCAAATGGAACCTCTTCAGCAGTACTTTTAAAAGGTACCATTTGTTCTAACTTTTGAGTCTGTTGACAAAATCCTATTTTGTGACCATTCAAACGAAACCTCTTCAGCAGTACTTTTGCATAGTACCATTTGTTTTTTAATATTTTACAAAATGAAATTTATAATTAAAAAATAATGTATAAAAGGCCGAGCCGTCCACGATTCAGTTGTACAAAAAATACAAATAAAAATACAATTAGAATTCTCTGACTTTGATGCTTTCTTTTTGTTGTAAAAGTAACTTGTTATTATACTTGTTGCAGGAATCAAAGTGGAAAGGATGCAAAAGGCTTATATCAGGCGAAGAAAAACTGAATAAGACTCGTCCCCTATCGAATGACTCGGAAATTCTCGACATCTACAAACCAAATGAAGATTGCGCGCATGTTTTACAGACTCGATTTGTTCATCCTCCTGTTTCAAAAGAAGAAAAGCAGTTACCAATCGCTTTTGGTTTTACTATTTACAAAGGTGCACGTCTGTTTGAGCGAATTCTTCAAGCTATTTACATGCCTAACAATGTCTACTGCATTCACATTGATAAGAAATCCCTAGAGGTCTTCCGTAAAGCCATACAGTCCATGATACGCTGTCTGCCCAATGTTTTTATCGCAGCAAACAGTATTGACGTTGTCTGGGGACATTTTACTGTACTTCAAGCTCAATACAGTTGCATGGAAAAGCTTTTAAAATCATCGGTGAGATGGAAATATTACATTAGTTTGGTTGGACAGGATTTTCCACTTTACGATAACAAGGAAATTGTAAGAGCATTACAAGGTCTTAACAATTCCAACAACATAGAAAGTGAACCGATGCCTAAACAGAATGTGTACCGGACAAAGTTCGTTTTCACATTAAAAAACGGCCGAATTAAAAAAGCAAATAAGACGAAGCCCCCTCCTCCACACAATATTTCAATACGTAAAGGATCGACACACATTATCGCCATTAGAGAATTTGTCGAGTTTGTTCTTCACAGCCAGATAGGAAAAGACTTTAATGAATTCTTAAAGGATACTTTTGTACCGGATGAAACGCTGTACTCTTCTTTACAAAGGCATCCGCACGTTCCGGGTGGAATCCAAGGAAACCAACCAATGTGGATACCGCGTGCTTTGTATTGGCTTCTTAAGAAAACCCGCAACATTTGTCATGGGATCTGGGTACGACAGCTTTGTTGGATTACTTTGGAAGATTTGCGCTGGGCGCTGGGGGAAGAAAAGAAAGAGAAACTTTTTGTTCACAAGATTCCGTTTAATTTCAACGACGAATTAATAGAATGTATTCTTGTGGCAAGACAGGGAAGGAAATACGCTACTGCTATATGGAAAGAAGACAAGAGCGCGAAGAGTTGAGAAATTTACAGAAAAGGTTCGTATGTTAAGAATATTCGAGAAACAGCAGTGCTGCTAAGCAGGAATCAAATATCAACTGACACTATTCAGTTCACCTGTTGAGTTTGTACTTGCGGTGCAAACTTGTTGTGTGACACTAAAATGTTATTTTTACCTTCCTTTGTACCCGTGACAGTGTAGCCTGCATGGCAGGCGTAAACGGTTGTGGCCGTCAGCGTCCGCGGAAAACTGACAAAAGGGGGGTCTTTATTGCAGGCGTCCTTTCCCTCTCTCCGCAGTTACCCTCTCCACAGGCTTTGACAGTGGTGCATCGTTAAATACTTATTGCCAAATTATCGCGGATACTATTGGAGGCATTTTGACGGCATTTAAGAACCAAACTTCAAACACTCAGTAATAATTTATGACCAAAACAGAAAAAAAATCACTACCGTGAAGATTTGGATACCAGGTTTTAAATTTGCATAGATTTTTACGATTTTATTCATTCGTTTTCACCGCCATTAATGATAAATGGATTGAAAAACAAGACGCAGATATCCTAATGAAATAAAATACTCTTTCTCGTGTTGGATATATATATATATATATATCTACCTGGATTTTTGAAAACGATATCGCTCCAAGTAAGCGTTTGTGAGCGTTCTTGGCCTTGTTTTTAATATAAAGGTATAAAATATAATAGATTGTTGCTAGTCATTTTTTTCGCTCGCTATTGCTCCCTTTTCCTCTTCTCTCTCTTCTCTGTCATTTTCGGGCTGATCGGGCTCATAAAAACCCTTGTTTGGGCTAGTTGCAGTGAAATTGCGTAAATTTTCGTTGAACACGTTTTGAAAAATTCAGGTATATATTTCAAGCAAATGCTGTGGAGTGTTCCAGAAAGCGCTGACTTTGGCCGAAGATTGCTTTTTGGTACTTTTCCTGATCATTGTCGGCAATTCATTAACCGTTTTACTCTTTTCCCTTGATTTATCGTTCGCCGGCGAACGATGAATTGGCATGCTCATTATTAGAAGGGAAAGCCCTCAATCGACTTGACATAAACACTATCCATCTATTAGCATATGGTCATTTCTTAGAAGCTACTAGTTGAAAGATGCTGTTTTAACTGTGTTAAATTTTCTTTAGTTTAGCTGTGCCCTGAATGTATCTGAAAGCGACCAAATTAGAGTAAAAAAATGTGACATTTCTATGTGCACCTCAGAAGTAAGAAATTCAATGTAAACAAGACAACTTTTCACAAAGATATAAAATAAATTGTACTGGCCACAAAAAGCAAAAATCTCATTAAGGTTAACAGTCTCGTATACGCCAAACATGTTTCTAAAAGAACTAAAATAATGACAATAAAGCTGGTTTAAGGCATTTTGCTAGCATTATATTGAGACAGGGGCCACAAATATTTGGATTTGTGTCACACATGCATATTAATATCTGACTGAATTTGATAAAGCATGGCTCTAGAAATTTCAAGTACGTTTTAACAATTTCACACTTAAGACGAATGAAAAGCATTTAAAAGAATCTAGTTAGGCTTAAAATGACATCCTAATTGCTGGTAGTTCACGACAAGTTGCTCTCGGCAAAAGTGACAAAGCTTTGCAATGAATTCGAAATTAACAACCAAAGCACAAATATGTCTTATTAACCTTTTAGTCGGTCAAACGATACGGTTTATAGCAAACGTTCGCCGCAGATAAATCTAGAACCCAGAATGGGCTATTTAAGGCACTATTGCTTTAACTAAACACAGAAGAAGCTGTTTTATGCCTTGCACGGAATATACTAAACAGATGGATCGACATACCTGACACTTCAGCTGATCAGCATTTGTCAACAACTTGACCAAGCCGGAAATCACACAATAAAATTCCTTTGCAGAAGTCAAAAGGCTTCGGGGGAACTACCCATAGTTTTTCCATGATTCTCACAAGCCAAATATCATCAAATAACTCGAAAAAACTCACGTTCTTGGCAAGTAAACATCCACAAACATTTGTCTTCGCAGTTATTTTATTCGAGTTCCCGGATGTAGACTCGCATTTGACAGGGGAACACATTCTCTTGCCTTCAAAACAAATTTTTACTAAGTCTTTCGCCGGCTCAAAATTCACCAACAATTCGGCTGCTGTCTAATAGATATGACCCGTAGAAGCTCCTTTTTGAGGCAAAAGACTTGTTACCGCCAACAACAAAGCGCACAATATCCCCAGTAACCTTTTCGTCTCGGCCCGAGATCAAAAGTCGAACCCGTTTAGCCTCAAAAGAGACGAAATACAGTAAGATATAAGGACGATGACAGACTGTGCCAATCGCCAGCTTTCTTTCCCTCACGGGACTTAATGATGTCCTCAGGAAAACTTTGTTCAAGGCGGCCAAAAGGAAATCTACAGAAAATAACCGACAAAGTAAGCCACTGATTTCTAGCGCGCGCACTGGCTTCGAAACGTTTGATTCTGTCATAGTAGAGAATCATGGGAAGTAACGACAATCTTTGCACTTGGAGGGAAAGGGAGGGGCTGGGCGGGGGGGGGGGGTCGTTTGTTGGTTTTAAGATAATTTCAAGCTGTGGAGTGTTCCAGAAAGTGCCGACTTTGGCTGAAAATGGCTTTTTGGCACTTTTTCCAATCATTGTCGTCAATCTATCGAGATATCTACCTGGATTTTTGAAAACGATATCGCTCCAAGTAAGCGTTTGTGAGCGTTCTTGGCCTTGTTTTTAATATAAAGGTATAAAATATAATAGATTGTTGCTAGTCATTTTTTTCGCTCGCTATTGCTCCCTTTTCCTCTTCTCTCTCTTCTCTGTCATTTTCGGGCTGATCGGGCTCATAAAAACCCTTGTTTGGGCTAGTTGCAGTGAAATTGCGTAAATTTTCGTTGAACACGTTTTGAAAAATTCAGGTATATATATATATATATATATATATATATATATATATTTCTTGAGAAACATTTTGTAATAAAAATAACCGATAAAAAATTAGTTTTTCTTAAAAATGGTCTCGAAACATCATTCTTATTTTTTATCGCTTCCTTGTATTACAAAAAGGATACTTAACCCTATTCGGCCTGCGGGGGGAGGGGGGGGGGGGGGGGGGGTACAATATGCCCGCACTAACTTTGAACATGTATAATTTCGTTAATATGTATTCAAACGCCATCAAACTTTGTGACTTTTCCTAAAATTAATCTGGCAACAATTTCATATGGCAATTTTTGATCACGTGACTTGATGTTACCATGGCAACAAGATTTTGACAGCCATGTTTTTTGAAATTTGCATATTTATACCTTTGAATGAAGGAAAACAATGTTTTTTGGTATAACTTTTATATTTTTACGTCATTTAGCGTTTATTTATTGGTTTTGATTAATTTTCAGTCAATTTGGACGGTTTTTAAGAGGTTTTAAAAAAATTTAGAAATCCAAGATGGCGGCCGTATAACTAATTGCCTAATCAGTACATCATATGGCGTCATCGTTCCATTCTGCGGACCGCAAAGGAGACAGTTTTGGACGTACTATGTACCCTCTAGGTTTCATTGTCATAGCCTTAATGTTCTTGAAGTTACGGGGGGGGGATGTGCCCCCCCCCCCCCAAGGCTCAGAAACTCAAAAAAAGCCCAGGCTGAATAGGGTTAAAGGGGGGAAAATTAATGCCTAACAACAAGTTTGTACCATGGTGTCATTCGGCGATGTTCTCGTTAGAGCGAAAAAACTTGGAACAACTACTAATGCTAGTGTCATATGAGAACCAAGCTCATTCAATTGGGCAAACGGACCTAGCCTGCGAATACAGCCGCCTCTTATCAGTGGCAGGGAGCGATGAAGGGTGGCTGTACGGCAGGCTATACCGGAACCATTATTCTAGCTCTTTTGATATGTTATTTTAAGAAGTCATTGAAACTACAGTCTCTTCCCCAAGACGAAAATTCCACTGGAGCAAGCCATATTAAAAATCTAATAGCCGCCATTACACAATGCCATGTTGGCGCGCTCCGCTAACTAGCTTGAGTGAAATTCACATATCCCAACCAACGCGGGTAGAAATTCTACACGTAATCCTCCACTCTGTCATCCTGCGAGCAGAACCTCTTTGAACTCCTCAAAAAGAGAGGAAAAACGGTTCTGCTAGCAGAGTGTATCTCTTTGCTAAAAGCCTGGGAACATGGTTCAACACTGCGTCCAACAATAGCAGCGTGCAGCAATGATATGATAACGTAGAACAAGGGAATTATGGGGTACGTTTTTAATTCGCAAAGCCGAGACAATTCGGGCCCGAGAGCTACTTTAAAAATTCAGTTTCTATCGGTTGATGGTGTAGTTCTTAACAGTCCCGCAAGCCAGCCCAACTTGCGCAACATATGCATGGCTTTTCGGTCCCGAAGAGGTTTCGGGATTTTTGAGAAACCCACGCCTGGTCTGTTGGCTTTCTCTTTCTTTTCGGTGAGAACGATGACCACGGAAGGTCCTGGAAAAGGGTGCGTGTTGGAAATTCAGTACATGATGTGACGAATTGGCGCCAATAAATTAAGCGAGCAGGAAGAAAAGGCGTAAGTATTAGCAATGGGCTGGAACGGAGTTGGACTGGATTTGGCAGTTTTTTAACCTAAAACGCTACATATTACAACGCGTGATCTTTTTAATCCGTGTTTTGCGATTCTTCCCGGAGCTTTTCTCTCGGATTTAGAAAAAGGGGAATTAAGCCCAAGGTCCCGTTTCTCGGACGTCTAAATAACTTTTCGAGCCCGAAGCTTTAATCTGATAATTTTTAAATCAGAATATATATAGAACAACTGTGTTGTTTTAGCCTTCGCATCAGCCCGATTTGTTTCGTCAACTTATAATTTTATTGCTTTATAGCTTTCAAAACTAACAAAATTTAAATCTTTAATGTAACATGGAACCAATGCAAAGGAAGAGCAGGCACTGTAATTCTTTGAGTTACAAAGTCCCAAGATCAAACACGAACTTCCATCTCTACTCCTATTTCCCAAGAACGATCAGAGATTGCTCAGGTATATTAAGGCCTGGGTCAGTTACGGTACATCCAAAAATTAAGGGGGGTGGTCTATCTCATAAAGTATAGAACATATTGATATGAAACTTGGCCAAAGGCTTTAACTTGATACAAAGGTTAAATTTGATATGAAGTTGTCACGAAAAGAGTCACGCAACTGATTAAGGTATCAAATTTCCATGTTTTTCTTTAGGCTAAGTGCAGGAGAACTTAAACCACTCTGACTGACAAAATATTGTTTGGATATTTTTAAGTGCGCAAAGTCATACACGAAACTAACTGGAAGGCGTGTCCAGGTCACGTAACGATTGAAATGTCACGATTTTGTTGTCACGCAAACATCAGAAAACAGTCATGCCACGTAGGTGGACCACGTGAAATTCTCAGAAAACACAATTTTTCCTTGTCTGCAAGAGCACTGAAGAAACAAACCGGAAGTAAAAGCTGAATTGGCCACGTGATAGGTTGCTATGGAAACATCAATGTCAAAAAAGACTATTTTCACGAGTTGAATGTCGTTGCCAAGTCTCATACTTATGACACGTTTCCTTTTGAAGATAGACCACCCCCTTACTTTTTGGATACAATAGGGGCAGACCCAGTCCTTAATATACCTGAGTGGAACAGTCTTCCAGACGCTGTAGTGCAAGCATCGACCTTGGCCTCCTTTAAACAGAGGCTTGCCAGTCTTGATTACTAGACATGACCACTCCTTTATTTATTGATTTATTATTAATTACGTTTTATTGCTATTATTGTGAACGTACATTTTTAACGCTTGCGAAAATCTTCAGAAGTGAAGGAGGCAAGTTTAATGGAAGAAGAAGAAGAAGACATTGCGCATATAAATATCTGTACTTTCGAGAAATGGGACCCAGGAACGAGAATGGCACTCACGCTAACCGCAAAAGCGCGCAAACTCATGCTGTTTTCACAGTTGGGCAAAACATGTTTAGTCTTATCACGAATGAAACATGTTTCGCTGCTGATTCCTCCCCAGTCGTCTCTATTGGCAAAACGCGCGCGGGAGACGCGCGCGGGGATGAGACAACGAACGAGAGGCGCGCGACCGAGGGAAGCGCAAGGGGTGATGGGAAGGAGGAAAAGGAAAGGGAGAAACTCCCCTCTTTCCTCCTTCCCATCAGCTCTCGCGCTCCCGTCGGCCGCGCTTCTCTCGTCAATTGAGAGACAACTTGGGACAAGTCAGGTTTCGCTATGAAAAGTGTTCACATCGTTCCGCGCATTGCGCAAATCATGATCGAAACATTTATTCTGGGTATGATAAAGTAATGATCCGCATAAGAAGGATAGCGGTGAACGGCAATGCACGATGGAATGTCAACTTTTTTCATTGTTAAGCCTGGTTCACACGTGCGACGCAAATGCAAACGCAAGTGCAAATGCAAACGCAAGGAATGGAAAATTTTTCATTTCCTTGCATTTGCATTTGCACTTGCGTTTGCGTTTCACACGTGTGAACCGGGCTTAACGCAAATGCAAGCGCAAACGCAAGGTGAAAAGCACTTGTTCGCTTGCGTTTGCGCTTGCATCTGCATTTGCATTTGCGTCGCACGTGTGAACCAGGCCTTACAAATAGTGATCTCATTGGCCTAGACTCAAAAACCGCTAAAAAGTTAAGGTTCAAGGTGTATTTTATCTAATTTTTTTAAGGTTTCAAGTAATTTGAGACCCAATCGCACAACATGCCATTTTTAAAAGATATTGTATTTGGGGAACTTCATAAAAGAAGCAAAATTATTAGCTATTGTCTTCTGCTATTCTGATTGGTTAAGCACGAACATTTCCTAAAATTTATCTGACGCAAATGGATTTACTTTATTTTTATAATGAAATATAATTATTAGAAATCAGTTCCTCCTCTATTCTTGAAATCAAAGATATTCTATGTGGGAAAGAGCCGATGCCGCAGAACAATGAAGTTTGCTATCGTTCGTATGTGGAGCATTACTTAAAACTACTTCATGAGGTAGTTTCGATCAAACACGTTAGCGCAAATATCTCGTCTCTCGTTAAACACTGTATCACCCACTGCATCACCCACTGCATCACCCACTGCATCACCCAGTGCATCACCCAGTGCATCACCCTTCGTTCTCGAAGAGCTTGACAAGTGAGATTAAACCACAAAATCATACAACAGCAAGTCCGAGCTCTAGTTTTTTCGATTCACTTGTAAATATAAAGATTATACATGAGCTTATGCCTGCTTCGTAAAACATTATAAACTATAGAACCAGGAGTGAAACGTGTTTTGAAGTTAACAACTAATGTGAACAATTAATGAGATTGCAAACATGTTTACGGGAAACGTGTTTTATTGAAACATGTTTACTCTAAACATGTTTACTCTGAACATGTTTTGGTGCTGACGAGAAAACAGCATTAGTGACTATGCCAAAACTAAATTAAAGATTGACCAGGATGGCAAATGCAGCAGTGCCAATCCTTGAAGGCAATCTTGGGGTGCTATTTAACCATTCGAAAAATGTGGACCACCTTCAAACGTAGGCGTCTTTTTCATAAAATTTTGCCCTCCAACCAGACAATTAATTTCACAAACAGGAATTTCTGGACCTTTTGGCTGAAACGAAAGCACCCGTTGAATCTTTCAATGGTACACTTTAGCTTTGTCAATTAACAGCGACAAGACCTTTTAAAATTTAAAACGTAAGTGTTTTCCAAAAGCAATATGCACGATGGCAAATAACAACTGATGATTGGGCCAAAGAGAGAAAAAAGTACGAAGGGTAGATGAAAAGGTTCAATAATTTGTTCCCTTCTTTTTACTTTTCTATCATCTACAATGCTGCCAATTGCTTAAGGGACACACCACTAAATTAAAACCCATTCACTCCCAGAGTCAATTATGGAGACATGTAATGTAGTTCTAACTTTTGAGTCTGTCAACGAAATCCTATGGTGTGACCATTTAAATGAAACCTCTTTGTCAGTACTTTTGCATGGTACCATTTGTTTTTCAATATTTTATAAAATGACATTCGGGAATGTTCTTGAATTTTGATATTTGGCTTATTTGGTTAACCAGCTTTCTGTGCGTCAATTTGAAAATCGCCGATCATCATCATAAAAAAAATCATTTTACATATAGCTCATCCCCAGCCTCCTCTACAATGTTGAAGTAGATAAATTGTGGTAAACGTCTGATGTATTTTCTGGCTCCTGGATGTCAACATCGCTCAGGGGAAGGGGGTGGGGGGATGGCCAGGATCGGTTGGCTGTTTCAGTCTGCTTGGCCTCACCAATGTCTCTTGAATGTGTATTTCTCAACTTTTTGTACTATCGTCTTGTTTCCATACGGCAGTGGCGTATTTCCTTCCCTGTCTTGCCACAAGAATACATTCTATTAATTCGTCGGTGAAGTTAAAAGGAATCTTGTGAACAAAAAGTTTCTCTTTATTTTCTTTCCCCAACGCCCAGCGCAAATCTTCCAAAGTAATCCAACAAATCTGTCGTACCCAGATCCCATGACAAATGTTGCTGGTTTTTTTAAGAAGCCAATACATGGCACGCGGTATCCACATTGGTTGGTTTCCATGGATTCCACCCGGAACGTGCGGATGCGTTTGTAAAGAAGAGTACAGGGTTTCATCCGGTACAAAAGTATCCTTTAAGAATTCAACAAAGTCTTTTCCTATCTGGCTGTGAAGAACAAACTCGACAAATTCTCTAATGGCGATAATGTGTGTCGATCCTTTACTTATTGAAATATTGTGCGGCGGCGGCGACTTCGTCTCATTTGTTTGTTTCATTCCGCCTTTTTGTAATGTGAAGACGAACTTAGTTCGGTTGGCAACACGGTTAGGCATCGGCTCACTTTCTATGTTGTTGGAATTGTTAAAACCTTGCAATGCTCTTACAATTTCCTTGTTATCGTAAAGTGGAAAATCCTGTCCAATCAAACTAATGTAATATTTCCATGTCACTGACGATTGTAAAAGTTCCTCCATGCAGTTTAGATGAGCTTGAACAATTGAAAAATGTCCCCAGACAACATCAGCGCTCTTTGCCGTGATAAAAACATTGGGCAGACAGCGTATCATGGACTGTATGGCTTTACGAAAGACCTCTGTGGATTTCTTGTCGATGTGGATGCAGTAAACATTGTTTGGCATGTAAATAGCTTGAAGAATTCGCTCAAACAGACGTGCACCTTTGTAAATAGTAAAACCAAAAGCGATTGGTAACTGCTTTTCTTCTTTTGAAACAGGAGGATGCACAAATCGAGTCTGTAAAACATGCGCGCAATCTTCATTTGGCTTGTAGATGTCGAGAATTTCTGAGTCATTCGATAGGATGCGAATGTTATTCAGTTTTTCTTGGCCAGATATAAGCCTTTTGCACCTTTTCCACTTTGATTCCTGCAACAAGTAAAACTGCAAGTTAGGTCAACTCTAGCAACTCTCTCAACTTCCAGCTCTGATTGGTTCATTGGATTTTTTTTGCGTCCTTCCATCCTCGGAGACCCAGGGGCAGTTAGTCGGGACCGGACGAAGTAAAACCCGACGGAAGGTGCCGCGTTTTTATTTCCCGCCCCGACTTACTGTCCTGGGGCTCCGAGGATGGCGTGCCAGTAATTAACCTGGTCTTGGTTTTAGATCGCCATTAACCCGGGGTACTCTTTCGCGGATAACAACTTTTTTTTAACAATATTTAATTTCAACATTTGCTCTAAGAACACTCAAATGTTCATCGAGAGAGCTTTTAAGTTGTTTTAAATACAAATACAAACAACTGTTTGTTGGTGTTTAAAATATTATTTTCAACTTTCCTTTTTTAAAAAAAAACGCCTCTGTAATCGCCCCGTAAGCTGGCATGAAGTTAAGTGCCTTATACAAGTAGTTGTGTCTGAAGAGTAAGAAATGGTTCATACAGCATTTTTTCACTAATTGCCTTTATATTTATTACTATTTACAAATCTGATGAAAAAAATGAATAATGAAACCTAGAAAAGTTGTCGATGTGTTATCGCCCAAGGAAAGGAAAAAAAACCCTTTAAAATCCACAATCCAATTCGGAATACGCCGAGCGGAATCACAAATTCAGTCACTGGAATCTGGAATCTACAGAGTCAGCAGGAATCCACAATCCAGTCAATCACTGGAATCTGGAATCCACAGAGTCAGGAATTTACAATCCAGTTAATCATTGGAATCTAGAATCCACAGAATGGAATCAACAATCCAATCAATCATTTGAATCTGGAATCCACAGAGTCATAAATTCACAATCCAGTCAATCCTTGGAATCTAGAATCCACGGAATGAAATCCACAATCCAGTCAATCACTTAAATATGGAATCCACAGAATGGAATCCACAATGCAGTCAATCACTGGAATCTGGAATCCACAGTGTGGGCTGAGAAGATGAAAACGATTTCGTTCTATGAAAAGTTAAAATGCTCTCTGTTACCTTTTCCTCAGATGAATTAGACGACAATTTGCCCATCTAAAGAGAGAAAACAATACACAATGCAATGAGTAACAGATATTGCTGTCTGTTTATTCATATAATTACCCTCGGCAAGTGATTTTAGTACACGAACTGGTGTGGCCATTTACAAATTTAACATGTGACAAAGTTAACAGATATAACTCGGCCCAGCTGACAGGAAAGAGAGCTGTAATGTTACAAACGTGGCCGAGGAGTTGATCTCACGAGCTAATGGTCAGAGCTAGACTTGGCACCTGGGACCCCCGGATTTCATGTCCGGCACACTGACTACTCTGCCACAATTTCTCGTCAACAAGGATTGTAATCTTTGAAATATCTTGCTATATAAGTTATGTAGGTTTGTGTTTTCCTTTAGGAGATAGCCTGCATAGCGCGAGAGGCTTGAAACCGAGACGGCGAAAAAAGGGGGGAGGGGACGGGAGGGAAAGGAAAGGAACGAGACGCCTGCCATCGATTTCAGACTGTCCCTCCCCTCCTCATTTCGCATCAAAGATGGCGACGAAACTTTGGGCTAGCTCGCCTTCAATTCCCCCCCCCCCCCCCCCCCCACCCCCGGCCTTCTCTCTTTCTTCCCCACCACACCAAAAGAACGTACGCTTCCTACTTTTGCTTTTTTGTGAAATTGTGTATGGTCTTCCCTGCTTCTCTGGAATTAAAGGATGGTGTAGATTTAGAGTTTAGCTCTGAAATAGAGTATAAGGCTACTTCAGAGTAGAGTTCGAAAGTTAGAAGTTGGCGTTAGTATGTTGTGAAGACTGAAATTTATTTAAAATAATATATATGCATCTTAGCTGAAATCCAATCAAAGTTGCCGTGTTTTGACATTACCTTTGGCTTCGTTGTGTTCGGAACACTTGTTACGTTTAGCTTCAGTGTTTTCTTATTTTTGCTCCTGCTGTTGTTGTTTTTACTGTGCTTTGACGTTACTTTTGGCTTTGGTGAATTCCGAGCACTTGTTACCTTTGGCAGGGGCGGATCCAAGATTTTGTTATGGGGGGTGGCTACGGGTATATGCCTAACTAAGTCTCTTTTTTTTTTAATTGTTGCAATTTAAAAGAAAACTGTTAAAACCGATGCAGGGATTTCATTAAGGTTCTTTAAGATTTTGAACAGGAGGGCAATGAGTTTGAGCAGGTGGGCACATGATTGGAAGGGCCTTTGGCCCTTCCCCTCTAGAGGGGTCCGGGGGCATGCCCCCCAGGGAAATTTTTAAATTTTAGTCTCCCGGAGATGCATTTTCCTGCATTTTGAAGCACGAACTTAAGCATCTTACTGTTGCTTGAAACATTGTATTTTGTTTGTTCAATCAACTGAATACAGATATCTGTAGTCATGGACATCAAGTTATCAAGTTGGGTACAAAAATATTGTTTAATCGACCGTTCTGATCTTTTTCCGGTCGCCATAACACACGTGGAAACTTGTTTGCAACTCAGTTGCAGAACACAATGCAGAGCACTAAGCTGGCAATGTATTGTGAGGCGATTTCAGTTGTTTGTCACGTTTCTTCTGTACAGGGAGCAACGGGAGGTACATAAGCAATAACTTAGTTGTTTTTTAAGTTGAAATATGTATATTTTTTAGTACACACATCAAAAAGGTCAAGTTAGTAAATTATTTAACTTATGTATATAGATGTTCAAAGCAGCCGGGCAAAATCGTGTTCACAGCCGGTCAGTTTGCCCGGTGCCCGACTGCCCGACCCTTAATGAAACTCCTGCCGATGGTCTAAAGGGGGGGGGGGGGGGGTGGCTAGCCACCCAATCCAACCCCCCTGGATCCGCCCCTGTTTGGCTGTTACTGTTGTTGTTGTTATTTTTGCTGCTATTATTGTTTTTGTTGTTGTTGTATTCAGGTATTACCTTTGGCGTATTCGGAACACTTGTTACAGGCTTCGATGCTTTGTGGCTTTTGTTGCTGCTACTGCTGTTGTTGTTGTTGTTGCTGTGTTTTGACACTAACTTTGGCTTCGATGCTTTGTTGTTGTCATCGTTGTTTTTGCTGCTGATATTATTGTGGTTGTTGTTGTTGCTGTGTTTTGACATTACCTTTGGCTTCAATGCTTTGTTGTTGTCGTCGTTGTTTTTGCTGCTGATATTGTTGTTGTCGTTGCTGTGTTTTGACACTAACTTTGGCTTCGATGCTTTGTTGTTGTTGTCGTTGTTTTTGCTGCTGATATTATTGTAGTTGTTGTTGTTGCTGTGTTTTGACATTACCTTTGGCTTCAATGCTTTGTTGTTGTCGTCGTTGCTTTTCCTGCTGATATTGTTGTTGTTGTTGCTGTGTTTTGACACCCTTGGCTTTGATGCTTTGTTGTTGTTGTCGTTATTTTTGCTGCTGATATCGTTGTTGTTGTTTTTAGGTGCATCGGTTGAAACACCTGTCATCTTCGATGTCTGTTTATTCTTAACGCCTGTTGCCTCTGGCTTCGGTGCCTTCAGACGTTCTTCAACGCTTTCCTTAGGTGTATTGAAAACACCCTTTACCTTCGGCTTCAGTGAGACGGCAGTCATAATACTTGTTATCTTTGGCGTGTGTCCTTTCTGCTCTACCTTCGGTGTATCGATGACACCTTTCACCTTAGGTGTCACTTTCAGAATGTCTGACCGTTGGATAATCACAAAGGTAACTGCTGCAACCAAAATGGAACAAAATAACACAGCAGCCTTGGTCTCCGTTAACGCCATACGAGATACCAGACCCTGAAGTAAAAGTAGATAGAATTGATCTACAATTGAGGCTACCCAAAGACATAAAAGTATTTACAACCTTACATGTTTGTATATATTTAGCAAGACTTACTCGCTGACAGCCGGTTTATCTGCGCTCTGCCAAATATATTATACTGGACCTTTAAAATGCTACTATGATCAAAGTTTTTGTCTTCCCCTTTTATTTACTTTAATATTTCACTTTTGTAAATTAGAAACGCTGAATACTTCCGATGCCAAATTCTTAAGATCACATTCCAATGGGACGTACAATCAGTTATTTCAAACGTAAAGTTCAGCTTCGACTTCTCGCTATTTAGTTGATTCAAATGACCAAAAACGATTAGATGACGTCATATCATCCAATCAACGCAAAACGACCGCTTCATTGTATGGAAATGTTGATCTCGCATTGACAAGGCCTTTATTCATAGTGGTTCTAGGGACTGTTTTACAACGCGGAGGATGTTTCTGTAAACATGCAACTAGAAGATAATCACATGTAAAACTGCTTTCTAGAATAATTGCAGGCTGGAGTTTCGGCGGAAGGGGTTTCGACGGCTTTCATCCAGCTATTTCCAGTGTCAGTTAGCTTACATCGTTCTAAATTATAGCGATTTGTGTAATTATGAACCCATTAGATGAACTGAAGTAAAAGAAAGTCGAAAAGAAAGACACAAATGTTCGTCGTAGTAGCACTTTAAAAAGGATCGGATCGGCACAGAAAACTACGGAAAGATAGTTGAGAAAGCCTTAGTTTAAAATTCCTATTTAAGTTTTAGAATATCATAATTTTTAATTTCTCACTCTTTTTGGATTGTTAATGAGTACAGCTGTTTTTGGAATCTTTTTCACATAGTTGTACCGTGACCGGCGGCCATATCGGAGTGCTGAAACAATGGTAAATAATAATAATAACAACGGTAAATAATAATAATAATAATAATAATAATAATAATAATAATAATAATAATAATAATTGGCATTTATAAAGCTCCCTTTCCCAAGGTTCAAAGGCGCTAGTTACAAAGTTAATGTTTGAATAAGAATAGAGGATTCATTGAGGACACCAATATGGTAGCCTCCAACGCAGACATACTTAGGACTAGTCACGCAATCTTTCCTCCCCACGAGCGTTCGTGGGGGAGGAAAGATTGTGTGACGAGCCATAAAGATGTCTGCGTTGGAGACTACCAATATGGCCGCCATTTCACCGTGACGTCAAGTCTCCCACGCGCGTCTCCCGCTTCTTGCCTAGAGAGACGACTGGGGACGAGTCGGTCCAAAAATCATGACACAGTAAAATGTTATTTTTTGGCAGTGTTTTCGACATCGTGATAGATCATTAGAAGTCTCAGAAATCGTGGATTATCGTTGTAGTGCGTGTCCATCGCATAAAACACTCAAAACAATGTCGACCGAAATAATGGTATTAAGGGGATCGGAACCTCGCTGAAAAACAGTTTTAGATCCAAAGTATTCGTAATGGTTATATTTAACTCATGCCGGAGTTTTTAGTCGGTATCACCGTAACTGGTTACTGAATGCGAAGGGTTCTTTTTAGTTTAAATTTTCCGCGCGCCGCCATGTTTTCTTTGTGTTAATTTATGACGTCACTGCGTTGTCGAAGATGTCAAGTTTACAGAAGATTTCGCGATAGAACCGTACAATATTCAGCCAAACATACATTAAAGGCATATAATATATATTTATAATCGATTGTAAATTTACGTGATGTTGACTTAAACCGTCGTATTGAAAGCTCCAGACAACGCACTGACGTCATAATTTCCCATCAAACTTTGCGAAGACAAACATGGCGGCGCGCAGGAAATTTGAAAGAAAAAATGCAGAAACAAAATGGCAGAATTCTAGAGTTAAAGATTTGTAATCACCTTCAAAACCCGTAAACCAGTTAAACAATGACACGAATTAATGATCTAGAAGAAATATGTTTTTTTCCCTTTAAAGTGTGTATGACAGATATTTTTTTATTTGCTTGATGGAATCTCCATGGCGTTCTTATCAGTAATTCGAAAACAGTTTTTTCGATATCGATTTTCTTTTCCGTGTTTTAGGCGTCTAAAAGCGTGAAATTTTACTTCCGGTGGGTTACAAAACCGCGCAAGAAAAAAGACTGGAAATAGTCCGCTGTGACGTCAATGCAAGAATGCCGGTGTCGCGGTTTCTCGGTTCCTCGCAGTTTTTGGTGCGCCCTGAGGAAGAAACATGGTTCTATTGAGGTGTGTTGTCTATGGTTGTAGCAACACGCCCCAAAAAACGGAGAAACTGAGAAACCGCGACACTGGCATTCTTGTATTGACGTCACAGCGGACTATTTCCAGTCTTTTTTCTTGCGCGGTTTTGTAACCCACCGGAAGTGAAATTTCACGTTTTTAGAAGGCTAAATCACGGACAAGAAAAATCAATATCGTAAAACTTTTTTCGACTTTCTTATCAGAACGCCATGTAGATTCCATCAAGCAAATAAAAAAATATCTGTCATATACAACGATTTGATAAAAAAAGCAAGGCTGATAAACGGTACGGAAACGACTATATTTGTAAAAAATCCAATATTTCGAAAGGCACAGCCTTTCTTCTTCAGGGTCTTACAAATCGTTTTATTTTATAGCTGATTAGATCCTTTACTACAGGATCCGGTGCTTCTATCTCGTTACGGTGGTCTTTGCAAATACAGTTATCTGTCATATACACTTTAAGCAGACAGTCAAGAGACTTTAGAGTTCTGGTATCATTTTACGCGGTCCGAGATGATAGCAGCAATAGCAGTGAGCCACTCCACAAGGAGAAATTTTCTCAGAAACTTTGGATACAACATAATTTTTAATATAATGTATCCAATAGATTGAAATCTTACCATTCGCTTGTAGTTGTTTTAGTTTAGCGCACTTGCTCCTTTTTACGTGATGCGTGATTAGTTAAAATTGTTCTCTGTGATGCGTGATTTAATCTAAAAATTCAGCGTGATGCGTGATTGGTAGTCTTGTCATCATGAAAACTAGCTAAATAAAGCAGTTTTTGTGGTCAATTTATTGCGCTCTTCTCAAGTGGCGTGGCACGACGAAAGCTACAGGAAGTACGGCTTTTATCAAGAGACGCGACTTACTTATCTGCACCACCACTTATAAAATAATGGCATTCTCGTAATTTTTTCCCAGAGTGTAACACATGTACATGGTAACAAAATCTCGATCTGTTGTCTGTTCATAGATTGAACAAGTTTTCTTTAACTGTTATCATTCATACAATTACTAGCTTTTAATCTTTTAATTTTCATTTGCTGCAGGAAAAATGCCAGCAACACTTTAAAGGATGGTGGCTCTTCGGGAAGAGGTCATAATAAGTATACTCGACGATCGCGAGGACCCACCCTGTGAAGGGGTAAAGGGTTACACGAGATACCACCTATCTGATATGTGCAATAGACACATTTTTTGCCTAAAAATCAGAGATGAGAGTTTAATATTCTGTCTGCACGAAGCTTGCATTGCTAGTAAAATGGCACAGGAATATTTTTATCTTTCTCACAGTTTCTTCTCCTGATAGAATGGGTCTATACGAACAAGACACCATCTTTTTAGGTGGGGGGGGGGGGGTACATAAAGAGACCACCAGTCTTTGTTAAGTGGTGGTTCCTGTCCTAGAGACCATTCCCTTAGTGGTTTTTGTCTAAACCTGGGTTCAGGTTGCTTTTTCAACTGCTTAAGTTGAGAGCACACTGCGAAGATCACAAATTTCACTTACGTTTATCAGCCGTTCAAATATGTATGATCTTCATATATTCACATTCATCTAAACCTTGGTTGTTTTTATTATGTGTAACAATATCTTCAACAAACAAAATTTATTGTCGAAACATTAAATTGACATTGTAGAATTTTTTAAGTTTCTATTTGAGCTAATAATTAAGTCATCAATAAATGTCAGTGTCATATACAAGCTATGTGATCTTTTCTTTTGTGATACTGTATAGTCCCGGAGCAAGCGTTATCGTTTAGTTTAAAAAAAATGAATTCAAAAATTGAATTCCCAAGGATGCGTGACATCTATAAGCAAGAATATGAAATAGAAATAATCATATTTGAAAAATAAAATATGTTTATTTCTATTTCAAATTCTCCTTTAGTTTCATTCCAGCTTAATTCAATACCTTTCTATGCATACATGTGCATCTCATTGTAAATAAAGTTTAGCAGTTCTTGTGGGATATGCTCACGGAGGGCAGGCGGGAAAATTTAGCCGTCTACTGACATTATTCGCAGAAAAATAACGTTCTAGTTTTTAGGTGAAAACAAAAAGCGCAACACATTTTGAACAAGCTCGATTTATTTTTTTAATTCTTTATAAATGTTACAGTGTAAAACCCGTTCTTTATCGCCTACAACTTAGAAAATACATCGAAGTGTTTATTTCGAAAATACAAGAGGCTCCTTGCAGCCTATACTCATGCGCATGCGTAAGTAAGTTAAGAAGATGATAAGATAAGAAGATGAGAAGAAGATAAGAAGATGATAAGATGTCCGACATGGCGAAGAGTACTCCTTTCATTCAGTCATCGTTCCTGCCAACCACGTTGTTTACTATTGATTGTTTTCGAAATGAAGGCTGTACCACAATGAAGGGAATGATTCTTCTATGTCTTATATATACCAAACATGAACATTGCTAATGTAGGTAGGGTTGTAGGAGACGCTGTCGTGACACTTGAGTAACGCTCTTTTACCGGAAGTGAGAGTAGCCGGAAGTCACTAAACAGGAAGGGTAGTGGCAAAGCTATGAACCGGAAGTGTACAATTTAAAATGTGCGTGCATAAATTTGCATGCAAAATCGTGACACAAAAAATAATAAGAACAAGAGGCTCCCAGCAGCCTATACTCATGCGCATGCGTAAGTAAGTTAAGAAGATGTTAAGAAGATGAGAAGATGATAAGAAGATAAGAAGATGATGAGAAGATGTCCGACATGGCGAAGAGTACTCCTTTTATTCAGTCATCGTTCCTGCAAACCACGTTGTTTACTATTGATTGTTTTGGAAATGAAGGCTGTACCACAATGAAGGGAATGATTCTTCTATGTCTTATATATACCAAACATGAACATTGCTAATGTAAGTAGCGTTGTAGGAGACGCTGTCGTGACACTTGAGTAACGCTCTTTTACCGGAAGTGAGAGTAGCCGGAAGTCACTAAACAGGAAGGGTAGTGGCAAAGCTATGAACCGGAAGTGTACAATTTAAAATGTGCGTGCATAAATTTGCATGCAAAATCGTGACACAAAAAATAATAAGAACAAGAGGCTCCCAGCAGCCTATACTCATGCGCATGCGTAAGTAAGTTAAGAAGATGTTAAGAAGATGAGAAGATGATAAGAAGATAAGAAGATGATGAGAAGATGTCCGACATGGCGAAGAGTACTCCTTTTATTCAGTCATCGTTCCTGCAAACCACGTTGTTTACTATTGATTGTTTTGGAAATGAAGGCTGTACCACAATGAAGGGAATGATTCTTCTATGTCTTATATATACCAAACATGAACATTGCTAATGTAAGTAGCGTTGTAGGAGACGCTGTCGTGACACTTGAGTAACGCTCTTTTACCGGAAGTGAGAGTAGCCGGAAGTTACTAAACAGGAAGTGTAGTGGCAAAGCTATGAACCGGAAGTGTACAATTTAAAATATGCGTGCATAAATTTGCATGCAAAATCGTGACACAAAAAATAAAAATAACAAAAACAAGAAAAACGGAGCCGAAACCTTACCTCATGCCGCTACGCGCATGAGTAATAAGTGGAAATCATGTACTGTTTTTTTTTTTGCAGCAACCCGTTCTCTGCATTGGTCAGCTAACTTCATTTCACTCATTTGTTGTCATGTTTTAAAGGCGGGCCCTGTTGAGCGCGCTGAACCTAGTCTCGCTCCGCATCACAAATCGCTCCAGACAAGGGCGCGTTGCAGCGCCCTTATCACGGCTAAGAAATTTACTGTTCCTAACATTTCCACAGTGTTAACATAAAATTTATTGGAGCCCATTACTTTATATTTACCTTGGAACACGAGTCTGAGCCAAAGATACCCTACTATTTACCAGGAGCTGGTTGTTCGAACGCCGATTCACTATTAACCCAGGATTAAAAGAAACCGAAGATTTAATTTATTTGTTGAAAAGGTTTTCAAAAGCACGTGAAGACAAAAAAAATGTCGAAATTATTAAGGGCAAAATTACTCTGCAGACATCTGTAAAAATATACATTGATTAATTATTTAACTGAAATCAAAATTGACGAATAACGCATGCAGGGGCGGATCCAGGATTTTTTATTTTATGGGGAGGGGGGTAGCTATTGGTATATGCCTAAGTATATATTTTTTATTGTTGCAATTAAGGAGGCTCGTGCCCATTTCTCAAGTCCACACCTTTCAATTTTAATGGGCCATATCTTTTGTTGTAGTGCATAAAAAGTCAAGCCACTTTGCATGCAAACACACAATACATTGAACTTAATGGGAGGATAGGATTTGTTTACATCGGTGCTTCCATGGCAACGAAATGGTGATCCTCTGAAATTCACAAGTTGCGGAGTTTCTCTAGATCAAGAGAAATTTTTGTAAAACCCGCTAGTGGACTAATTGATTAGACCATGGGCTTCAACTTGACAAAGTTTGAAAGAAATGTATGAGAGCGTTTTCGAAATTTTTAGGGATGAAGTTTTGGGGATTATAAATACAGTGAAAAACATACTATCGACATAATTGGCTAATATCTAAAGAAAATGATGCGCGATGGGGATGCAGTTTCATCTCATAGTAGTTTGATTCCATTTGAAATGGTGTGTGAAAAAGTGAGGGGTTTGCTTTGGCCGATTGCGAGAAAGAAGGATTTGATTAGCGTGCGTTCAGCTGCTCTTGTTGCCATTTTTGTATGTAATTTGGTCTACGCCTACAAATGTGATGATAATTTGGAAACCGCGAGATAAATTTTTTTAAAAATTTGACAATCTCGAGATTGGTCATCAATTTATATGGCCTGCAAGTTTCAAGGACATTGAAGATATGCAAGGCAATAAAATAGGGCCTCCAATGAACCAATTTTTTCCCGCAGATTTTGTGTTTACAAGTGAGCGTCCTCATTATTCACGAGTATTGTTTTTGAGTTTCATATGCACGTGCAAAACTTTAGCAAAAAATTTATTTGCATCGGAACAGAACGCTCGATTGCTTTCCGAAGAATTTTCCGAAATATGCTAATAGCTGGCTTGAGAATTGTAATAACATTACGCACTCGATTTTGCGCTATTACGCTGTAATGCAGCCATACCGAGGGTCTCTTTAAAATTGCAGGACAAGAAGAACATATCCCAATTTGGAAATTTATAAACGTAATGCAGAAACAGTGTTTCTTTAATATGTCACACGCAAGAACAGCGTGACAACTTTATATTTTAGCTGAGAATTCTGCTTTGCGCTATTTTATATCTAAATAAGGAACAGATGCTACGCCGATTGCAACAAATAACCAGAGTGAGACAATCATAAATGTGTTATTTCTGCATCCGGCACTTGATGAAACTTGACGTTTCCGACGTTGTCTTCATCAGTACTGTTGTCATTGCTATTCGTAACGCAAGCCAGTTATTAGCATGTTTCGGAAAATTCTTCGGAAAGCAATCGAGCGTTCTGTTCGATGCAAGTAAATTTTTTAGTAAAGTTTTGCACGTGCATATGAAACTTGAAAACAATACCCGTGAATAATGAGGACGCTCACTTGTAAACACAAAATCTGCGGGAAAAAATTGGTACATTGGAGGCCCTATTTTATTGCCATGCAAATCTTCAATGTCCTTGAAACTTGCAGTCCATATAAATTGACGACCAATCTCGAGATTGTCAAAATTTTAAAAAAAATTATCTCGCGGTTTCCAAATTATCATCACATTTGTAGGCGTAGACCAAATTACATACAAAAATGGCAACAAGAGCAGCTGAACGCACGCTAATCAAATCCTTCTTTCTTGCAATCGGCCAAAGCAAACCCCTCACTTTTTCACATACCATTTCAAATGGAATCAAACTACTATGAGATGAAACTGCATCCCCATCGCGCATCATTTTCTTTAGATATTAGCCAATTATGTCGATAGTATGTTTTTCACTGTATTTATAATCCCCAAAACTTCATCCCTAAAAATTTCGAAAACGCTCTCATACATTTCTTTCAAACTTTGTCAAGTTGAAGCCCATGGTCTAATCAATTAGTCCACTAACGGGTTTTACAAAAATTTCTCTTGATCTAGAGAAACTCCACAACTTGTGAATTTCAGAGGATCACCATTCCGTTGCCATGGAAGCACCGATGTAAACAAATCCTATACTCCCATAAAGTTCAATGTATTGTGTGTTTTCATGCAAAGTGGCTTGCCTTTTTATGCACTACAACAAAAGATATGGCCCATTAAAATTGAAAGGGTGTGGACTTGAGAAATGGGTACGAGCCTCCTTAAGAAAAAAACTGTTAAAACTGACGGTCAAAAGGGGGTGGCTAGCCACCCAATCCCTCCCCCCCCCCCCTCCCCCTCTGCATCCGCCCCTGTAACGCTGGGTTAGATTAATTGCGCTTTGACAGCCCATACCAGGAGTGAAACTTTATGTTGATATATTTAAGGTAAAATATCTAAATACCGAGCCAAGAGATGATCCAACCTCGTTCCCAGGGTCTCTCATGAGCGAGAGAAGAGAGACCCTGGTCAACTCTGGTCACGTGCCTTATGGACAATTATATTCCTAAGGAGGGGTCGACGGTGTTTGTAACTTTGTCTCGTTTTCTTCACAGTGGCTCGTGTTGTGCGCGAGTCAGTTGATGTCCGGGAACGGTTCAATCAAACGATTCAAACAAAAGCGAATGAATTATGCGCAAGGATTAAAATGGTTATCGTTCAATAATTTCACAAGCGTATAATGAAACAATGAAATGTAGAAATCTTGTATAGACATTCAAACGCCTAGAGGCTAGAACTGGTATATGTTGAACAAAACAATATGCCTCACCTACGAAGAATAAAAGCTATCATTATCTTCTCTACCTCGTTTCCTGTTTTAAAAGAGTAGAGTCGATCTGCATGTCAAAATGTTTTTCCACTTCGCCATCGTCCGAGAACAGACGGCGACAATTTAATGTGCCTGTCGAATGAAGCTTGAAGATTGCCTGCTAAATAGTATGTAGCGATTATTCATCCCAGTTCGGAACAATGCCATAAATCAAAAGCATTTTCTGCCGAGACCGAGCTCAGCGGCGGCGTCCAGTAATAAAAGTGGACTGCATTCACTCATTGTGTAGCGAGTCCAAAATAGCTTTTAATACTGGGACAAATCTTCAATCTTCAATTCCCCAACCGTTAATTTACAGATCCTATGTGGATCCGATGTGGATATGTTTTGAAGTCTGCGGATGACCGCCGCTTCACATTTACCGCAAGCCGCCAAACGCTTTTTGGATTTGTTTTGATTTGCAATGCTCTGCTAGAGCGAACAAATTTCACACTTTGCCGCCCCTCCCTCAAATCTTTTATTTGTTACATCCCAGATTTTGGGACGCACGTGACCAGAGTTGACCAGGGTCTCTCTTCTCTCGCCCCAGGGGGCGGGAAGATGAGAGACCCTGGGAACGAGGTTGGAGATGATCACCCAAAACCCCCTCAGAACTATAACGCACGGTTTTGAGTTTGCAAAACAATTATTTTCATTGTGCTGTGACAGCAGATTTTGCTGAATCTCAGATTTATCAAGCACTGTTTACGATGCACTTGTTAAGTTATTTGACTTGTCTGAAACGAAAGAAATTTTGTCGGTCGTGTTGCTATTTATGATCATCCATCTGTTTGCCGGGCTGCTTATACAGACTTTACCATGCTACCGCAGCTTAAAACGGAGCGAATCGATGCGAAAACAAGCAGCTTTATCGAACTTTAAAGTCTCGGGCTCTGCCAAGCTGCAATTCACATATTGTCGAATGACTTATTCCATATTTCACCCTTCCCCGATATCATGGCCCGGCTCAGCAACTTGTTTAATCCCATTTCGACAGCACTACTTTGTTGCATAAATCGATTCTGCCGTGTAAATCAAATCTCCAACTGGCACAGGTGTGTCGTGCGATTTTAAAAAAATTTTTAAATTCGGAGCGACTTTACAATACCCGGCCACTTAGGCCCCGTCCACACGTATCCGAATATTTTTGAATCCGCAACTTTTCTGTTGCGGATTGGCCTTCCGTCCACACGTATCCGGCGAATTCGGCTCACGAATCCGCAACTTTTTGAATTCGCTCTCCAGAGTGGAAATTTTTGAATACGCTACGAGTTCGGCATCGTGTGGACGGTCGAATCCGGATATTTTTTAATACGCTGACGTAACAGTATCAGATCCAGTCTTTAACCGCGCGAATATTCAACATGGCTGACCGAAATGTTCTCTCTTCAATTCTACACGGACTTATTTAAAGAGGAGCCCTGGCTGCTAGAGCGAATCCGGATACGTGTGGACGGGCAAATACGATTCGAATACGCTACGTGTGGACGCGAATATTTTCTAATCCGCAACAGAAACGTTGCGGATTCAAAAATACCCGGACATGTGTGGACGGGGCCTTATTTACATATTCCTAAATCTTTGTTAGAACTAGCCATACGAAAACAAAAGAACCATTCTTATTCAATGAGATGCAAATAAGTGGCCGGGTATTGTAAAGGCTAGCCCCAAGGTTAAAGGCCAACCGCCAAAATACACGTAATCCTGAAATATACACTGTACAAGAATCAGAAGAAATGTACTACTGATTACTCACTTGATAAATGTCGCTTGATAAAATAAAACTTTTATTCGCATGTACATACAACGTTCGTGAAATTCTTTCTGATTACTGCCGCGTGCGCGATCTTTTTTCGCGAAGGACACCCACGAAGTCAAATGTTTCAATATAATAAATCATAAATGTCCGGTAAAACAAATGTCACCTTCATAAATGTTTCTATGGACCTGCTGAAAAGTAATGGAACCTTCGTTCCAGCGAAGGACATTTGTCAATCGTCATCAAAATTCAAATTTCGCGGGCAAAGTTATAAACAATATGTGCTGCTCCACAACAAATATGAAAGCTGAACTTTAATAAAGGTGCTTGTTCAGAATCTGTGCTTGCTGTGCCAATTGTTACATTCCAGTGTCGCATAAGTTTGGAGAAATTAATATAATCGTTCATTTAAGTGTATATATAAAAAAATTAAGCTTAGCTTTTAGAATGTACGTGGTTTTGAATTGAAAAGCAATGCGCATCCAACTTGTTTCCACTGAACGGACCAAGTGAAAACGGCTTTCCACACTTCAGTTCAGTGAAAACGTAAGAATTCTTCCACTGGCCATTCTGCAAGCAAACATTTGTATTAAATTTAACGAAAAAAAACTCACAACGTTCTGTTCAAACAAACTAAGCAAACCAAAAATGGCCATTATTGAATTATCAAATTAAAGAAGTGACGAAGACGCGACAGATAACAAATGTTTAAAAGTGTCTTTTATAGCAGAAACTCATGCAGTACCTTACCATACATTTTCTCTCTGTTTTTACTTCTACTGCAGTCCTCAAATTTGCTTCTGAATTCATTGTCCTTTTCTGGTGTGTTCCTCCTTTCGTTAAAACTCTGGCGAAAGAGTTAGAAAATTTTGTAGTTGACTTAGCGAGTTGTCGGTCAAATGTTCAGCTAAAATGTGCACGCCAGATCACCTCATTGCACGTGCTCAATACTCTTCTCTGATTGGCTTGTGGATGCAATATCTATGCATTGTAGAGCAGTTTTCAATTGAGTGTATAAAACCCAAACCAAAGTAATTATTCTAATCAATCACAACAGTCGTAAACAATCCAATGAACCAATTAGAGCTCGAAGCAATTGCATGTCGGCGGCGCCAAGCACGGGAAAACGCGTGCGAGCAATTCACGATTGGTTTTGGTTTTACTTATGATTGGTCGAGAAAGTGGCGCAAGATTGTTTAGCTACCACAAAGCGTAGCAATGAAAAACCAAAGCAATTGTGTAATTACTTTTCACACTCAATTGAAAACTGCTTTAATGGATTCCACCAAGGGTGATGGTATTAAAATTCAAAATGCGAGCTACGTTCTAACCCTATTGTAATGTTCATGTTGTATACCGGAAGTGCGAATACCGGATGTTCAGAGTCAATGTATGTCGCTAGGAACTTTGGGATTGATCCCTCGACCATCATGGCGTCCATGTGATTGATGTTTCTAAGAGCTTCCAATAAATCGTTGATAATCCCATGCATCGTGAGTTGATATCCACAAGAAACATCACAAATGGCGACGAGGATGGGATGCCAATAATCGAAGACAAAAATCATCGTGATTGAAGTGTTGAATCAACCAAAAACCTACCGATCTGATCAGGTGAATATATAGAGCAACTTTGTTGTTTTAGCCTTCACATTAGCCCGATTTGTTTCGTCAATTTATAATTTTATTGCTTTATAGCTTTCAAAACTAACAAAATTCAAATCTTTAATGTAACATTGCACACATAAATATCTGTACTTTCGAGAAATGGGACCCAGGAACGAGAATGGCACTCACGCTAACCGCAAAAGCGCGCAAACTCATGCTGTTTTCACACTTGGGCAAAACATGTTTAGTCTTATCACGAATGAATGTTTCGCTGCTGATTCCTCCCCAGTCGTCTCTATTGGCAAAACGCGGGAGACGCGCGCGGGGATCAGACAACGAACGAGAGACGCGCGACCGAGGGAAGCGCAAGGGGTGATCGGAAGGAGGAAAAGGAAAGGGAGAAACTCCCCTCGTTCCTCCTTCCCATCAGCCCTCGCGCTCCCGTCGCCCGCGCTTCTCTCGTCAATTGAGAGACAACTTGGGACAAGTTAGGTTTCGGTATGAAACCGACGCAGCACCACAGTTTCTCCAGAAACTAACCCCATTCACCGTCAAACGTAGGCGTCTTTTCCCGAAAATTTTGCCCTCGAACCAGACAATTAATTTCAAAAAGAGAAATTTCTGGACCTTTTGACTGAAACGAAAGCACCCGTTGAATCTTTCGATGGTACACTTTAGCTTTGTCAACTAACAGCGACAAGACCTTTTAAAATTTAAAACTTAAGAGTTATACAAAAGCAATATGTGCGATGGCAATAACAACTGATGATTGAGCCAAAGAGAGAAAAAAAGTACGAAGGGTAGATGAAAAAAAAAATCTACAATCCTGGCCAATTGCTTTAGGGACACAACAGTAAATTTAAACCCTTTCTGAATCACTCCCAGAGTCAATTATGGAGACATGTAGTGTAGTTTAAACTTTTGAGTCTGTCAACGAAATCCTATGCATTCCAAAATATTGATCCCTCAGACGAGACATTTGCTCCGGGCGTGCGCGTTACCAAAATGAACTATTGTTCATAATTATGTATGTGTGCGCTATTGTTTCGCTTTTGGATTTCTATTGTTTTGGCTTTGTTTTAGTTTTAAGAACGGTATGCATAACTAATATATGGGGTTAAACGGAAATCTTTCCGGCTGAAAAGTGCAAAATGACGGAGGCTTTTTCGCTCGAACCAAAGCAAATTTCCCACCGAAATGTTTACTAGATTCCAATCTTTCCAAAACCGAGTGTGGATGTTGACATTGCGCCTGTTAAAATGAGTTAGAACACTTAAAGCGGGTTGCTAATATATTTTGTTTTATTATTTGAAAATAAATCGTTGTTGTTGTTGTTGCCGCGCGGTCGAACTCCAAGCAAGCCTTTATACGAAATTGCTCACTTCAAGATAAAAAAAAAGTTATTGAAATATTTTAACGAGTCCGAGAGTGGATTTTCGAAAAGTAATTCATAAATTGCGAGGCCATGCATTGACAGTAGAGCATGCGAATAGATACAGACTAATGGCAGCCAAAATTGGCTCAGTCGAAGCATAGTGCACTGAAAAAATGTCAAAATGACGGGATTTTTTTTTTGCTCCAACTAAATCATATTTCGCACCAAAATGTTCACAAGGCTCATTCTCTTTAAAACCGAGTGTGGATGATGACATTATGCCCATTAAAATGAGTTATACCGCTATAAGCGATGACTGCGCGGTTGAACTTCATATAAGCCTTTACTTGACATTGGTCACTTCAAGGTCAAAATGACGGGACTTTTTTTTAAGTTATTAAAATATTTTAACGTTTCCAGATAGAATAATAACCAAATTACTGGAATCCGAGTGTGGATTTCCGAAAAGTAATTCATAAATGGGCGAAATTTTGATTTTCCCTTAAAAAAATGGCGTTTTCACAGTGATTGTAAGGGTCAAATTGGGGGTCTGGGGACGAGTTAAAAAAATTAGAGGCAAATGTCACCCAATTTTTTTGCCATGGTGACCATTTAAATGAAACGTCTTTGGCGGTACTTTTGCATGGTACCATTTATTTTTCAATATGTTATAAAATGAAATTTGGGAATGTTCTTTGGGAATGTTCTTGGGAATGTTCTTGATATTTGGCACTCTTGGGAGTTAAAGGGTTAACCGGCTTTCTGTGCGTCAATTTGAAAATCGCCGATCATCATCATAAAAAAAATCATCTTACATATAGCTCATCCCCAGCCTCCTCTACAATGTTGAAGTAGATAAATTGTGGTAAACGTCTGATGTATTTTCTGGCTCCTGGATGTCAACATCGCTCAGGGGAAGGGGGGCGGGGGGGGGGGGGGGGGGATGGCCAGGATTGTAGACTAAAAAGGTAAAATGAATAAGGTCGGTTGGCTGTTTCAGTCTGCTTGGCCTCACCAATGTCTCTTGAATGTATATTTCTCAACTTTTTGTACTATCGTCTTGTTTCCATACGGCAGTAGCGTATTTCCTTCCCTGTCTTGCCACAAGAATACATTCTATTAATTTGTCGTTGAAGTTAAACGGAATCTTGTGAACGAAAAGTTTCTCTTTCTTTTCTTCCCCCAGCACCCAACGCAAATCTTCCAAAGTAATCCAACAAACCTGTCGTACCCAAATCCCACGACAAATGTTAAGTGTTTTCTTACGACGCCAATACAAGGCACGCGGTATCCACATTGGTTGGTTTCCTTGGATTCCACCTGGAACGTGCGGGTGCCTTTGTAAAGAAGAGTACAGCGTTTCATCCGGGATAAGAGTATCCTTTAAGAATTCATTAAAGTCTTTTCCTATTTGGCTGCGAAGAACAAACTCGACAAATTCTCTAATGGCGATAATGAATGTCGATCCTTTACGTATTGAAATATTGTGCGGCGGCGGCGGCTTCGTCTTATTTGTTTGTTTCATTCGGCCTTTTTGTAATGTGAAGACGAACTTAGTTCGGTTGGCATCACGGTTAGGCATCGGCTCACTTTCTATGTTGTTGGAATTGTTAAAACCTTGTAATGCTCTTACAATTTCCTTGTTATCGTAAAGTGGAAAATCCTGTCCAACCAAACTAATGTAATATTTCCATGTCACTGACGATTGTAAAAGTTCCTCCATGCAGTTTAGATGAGCTTGAACAATTGAAAAATGTCCCCAGACAACATCAGCGCTCTTTGCCGTGATAAAAACATTGGGCAGACAGCGTATCATGGACTGTATGGCTTTACGAAAGACCTCTGTGGATTTCTTGTCGATGTGAATGCAGTAAACATTGTTTGGCATGTAAATAGCTTGAAGAATTCGCTCAAACAGACGTGAACCTTTGTAAATAGTAAAACCAAAAGCGATTGGTAACTGCTTTTCTTCTTTTGACACAGGAGGATGAACAAATCGAGTCTGTAAAACATGCGCGCAATCTTCATTTGGCTTGTAGATGTCGAGAATGTCTGAGTCATTCGATAGGATGCGAGTGTTATTCAATTTTTCTTGGCCAGATATAAGCCTTTTGCACCTTTTCCACTTTGATTCCTGCAACAAGTAAAACTGCAAGTTAGGTCAACTCTAGCAACTCTCTCAACTTCCAGCTCTGATTGGTTCATTGGATTTTTTTGCGTCCTTCCATCCTCGGAGACCCAGGGGCAGTTAGTCGGGACGGGACGAAGTAAAACCCGGCAAAAGTCGGCGCGACGGAAGGTGCCGCGTTTTTATTTCCCGTCCCGACTTACTGTCCTAGGGCTACGAGGATGGCGTGCTAGTGATTAACCTGTTCTTGGTTTTAGATCGCCATTAACCCGGGGTACTCTTTCGCGGATAACAACTTTTTTTAACAATATTTAATTTCAACATTTGCTCTAAGAGCACTCAGACGTTCATCGAGAGAGCTTTTAAGTTGTTTTAAATACAAATACAAACAACTGTTTGTTGGTGTTTAAAGTATTATTTTTAACTTTCTTTTAAAAAAACTCCTCTGTAATCTCCCCGTAAGCTGGCATGACGTTAAGTGCCTTATACAAGTATTTGTGTCTGAAGAGTAAGAAATGGTTCATACAGCATTTTTTTCACTAATTGCCTTTATATTTATTACTATTTACAAATCTGACGAAAAAAATGAATTATGAAACCTAGAAAAGTTGTCAATATGTTATCGCCCAAGGAAGGGATAAAAAACCCTTTAAAATCCACAATCCAATCTGGAATACGCCGAGCGGAATCACAAATTCAGTCACTGGAATCTGGAATCTACAGAGTCAGCAGGAATCCACAATTCAGTCAATCAATGGAATCTGGAATCCACAGAGTCAGGAATTTACAATCCAGTCAATCATTGGAATCTAGAATCCACAGAATGGAATCCACAATCCACTCAATCATTTGAATCTGGAATCCACAGAGTCATAAATTCACAATCCAGTCAATCCTTGGAATCTAGAATCCACGGAATGGAATCCACAATCCAGTAAATCACTTAAATATGGAATCCACAGAGTCAGGAATCCACCATCCAGTCAATCACTGGAGTGTAGAATCCACAGAATGGAATCCACAATGCAGTCAATCACTGGAATCTGGAATCCACAGAATGGAATCCACAATCCAGTCAATCCTTGGAATCTAGAATCCACAGAATGGAATTCACAATCCAGTCAATCACTGGAATCTGGAATCCACAGTCATAAATTCACAATCCAGTCAATCCTTGGAATCTAGAATCCACGGAATGGAATCCATAATCCAGTCAATCACTGGAGTCTAGAATCAACAGAATGGAATCCACAATCCAGTCAATCTCTGGAATGTGGAATCCACAGAACGGAATCCACAATCCAGTCAATCCTTGGAATCTAGAATCCACAGAATGGAATCCACAATCCAGTCAATCACTGGAGTCTAGAATCCACAGAATGGAATCCACAATCCAATCAATCACTGGAGTCTAGAATCCACAGAATGGAATCCACAATCCAGTCAATCACTGGAGTCTAGAATCCACAGAATGGAATCCACAATCCAATCAATCACTGGAGTCTAGAATCCACAGAATGGAATCCACAATCCAGTCAATCTCTGGAATGTGGAATCCACAGAACGGAATCCACAATCCAGTCAATCCTTGGAATCTAGAATCCACAGAATGGAATCCACAATCCAGTCAATCACTGGAGTCTAGAATCCACAGAATGGAATCCACAATCCAATCAATCACTGGAGTCTAGAATCCACAGAATGGAATCCACAATCCAGTCAATCACTGGAATCTGGAATCCACAGTGTGGGCTGAGAAGATAAAAAAGATTTCGTTCTATGAAAAGTTCAAATTCTGTTACCTTTTCCTCAGATGAATTAGACAACAATTTGCTCATCTAAAGAGAGAAAACAATACACAATGCAATGAGTAACAGATATTGCTGTCTGTTTATTTATATAATTACCCTCAGCAAGTGATTTCAGTACACGAACTGGTGTGGCCATTTACAAATTTAACATGTGACAAAGTTAACAGATATAACTCGGCCCAGCTGACAGGGAAGAGAGCTGTAATGTTACAAACGTGGCCGAGGAGTTGATCTCACGAGCTAGTGGTCAGAGCTAGACGTGACACCTGGGACCTCCGGATTTCATGTCCGACACACTGACTACTCTGCCACAATTCCTCGTCAACAAGGATTGTAATCTTTGAAATATCTTGCTATATAAGTTATGTAGGTTTGTGTTTTCCTTTAGGAGATAGCCTGCATAGCGCGAGAGGCTTGAAACCGAGACGGCAAAAAGAGGGGGGAGGGGACGGGAGGGAAAGGAAAGGAACGAGACGCCTGCCATCGATTTCAGACTGTCTCTCCCCTCCTTTTATACCCTGCTTTCTCTCACAGTATATATCCAACCCCTTCTGACTCGTTCCAAGCTTCTCGTTTTATTTCGCATCAAAGATGGCGACGTAACTTGGCGCTCGCTCGCCTTCAATTCCCCCCGCCCCCCGCCTTCTCTCTTTCTTCCCCACGACACCAAAAGAACGAACGCTACCTACTTTTGCTTTTTTGTGAAATAGTGTATGGTCTTCCCTGCTTCTCTGGAATTAAAGGATGGTACAGATTTAGAGTTTAGCTCTAAAATAGAGTATTAGGCTACTTCAAAGTAGAGTTCGAAAGTTAGAAGTTGGCGTTAGTATGTTGTGAAGACTGAAATTTATTTAAAATAACATACATGCATCTTAGCTGAAATCCAATCAAAGTTGCCGTGTTTTGACATTACCTTTGGCTTCGTTGTGTTCGGAAAACTTGCTACGTTTAGCTTCAGTGTTTTCTTATTTTTGCTCCCGCTGTTGTTGTTTTTGCTGTGCTTTGTCATTACTTTTGGCTTTGGTGTATTCCGAGCACTTGTTACCCTTGGCTTCGATGTTTTGTTGTTTTTGCTGCTGCGGCTACTGTTGTTGTTGTTGTTATTATTTTTGCTGCTATTATTGTTTTTGTTGTTGTTGTTGTATTCAGATATTACCTTTGGCGTATTCGGAACACTTGTTACAGGCTTCGATGCTTTGTTGCTTTTGTTGCTGCTACTGCTGTTGTTGTTGTTGTTGCTGTGTTTTTTCATTACCTCTGGCTTCGATGCTTTGCTGTCGTCGTCGTTGTTTTTGCTGCTGATATTGTTATTGTTGTTGTTGCTGTGTTTTGACACTAACTTTGGCTTCAATGCTTTGTTGTTGCCATCGTTGTTTTTGCTGCTGATATTCTTGTTGTTGTTGTTGTTGTTGTTGCTGTGTTTTGACATTGCCTTTGGCTTCGGTGCTTTGTTGTTGTTTTTGTCGTTGCTTTTGCTGCTATTGTTGTTGTTGCTGTGTTTTGACATTACATTTGGCTTCAATGCTTTGTTGTTGTCGTCGTTGTTTTTGCTGCTGATATTGTTGTTGCTGTTGCCGTGTTTTGACACCTTTGGCTTCGATGCTTTGTTGTTGTTGTCGTTATTTTTGCTGCTGATATCGTTGTTGTTGTTGTTAGGAGCATCGGTTGAAACACCTGCCATCTTCGATGTCTGTTTATTTGAAACGCCTGTTGCGGCCTGTGGCTTCGTTGCCTTCAGACGATCTTCAACTTTTTCCTTAGGTGTATTGAGAACACCCTTTACCTTCGGCTTCAGTGAGACGGCAGTCATAATACTTGTTATCGTTGGCGTGTGTCCTTTCTGCTCTACCTTCGGTGTATCGATGACACCTTTCACCTTAGGTGTCACTTTCAGAATGTCTGACCGTTGGATAATCACAAAGGTAACTGCTGCAACCAAAATGGAACAAAATAACACAGCAGCCTTGGCCTCCGTTAACGCCATACGAGATACCGGACCCTGAAGTAAAAGTAGATAGAATTGATGATCTACAATTGAGGCTACCCAAAGACGTATAAAAAATATTTACAACCTTACATGTTTGTATATATTTAGCAAGACTTACTCGCATAAAATACACATCCAGCCGGTTTATCTGCGCTCTCGCCAAATATATTATACTGGACCTTTAAAATGCTACTATGATCAAAGTTTTTGTCTTCCCCTTTTATATAATTATTTACTTTAATATTTCACTTTTGAAAATTAGAAACGCTGAATACTTCCGATGCCAAATTCTTAAGATCACATTCCAATGGGACGTACGATCATTTATTTCAAACGTAAAGTTCAGCTTCGACTTCTCGCTATTTAGTTGATTCAAATGACCAAAAACGATTAGATGACGTCATATCATCCAATCAACGCAAAACGACTGCTTCATTGTATGGAAATGTTGATCTCGCATTGACAAAGCCTTTATTCATAGTGGTTCTAGGGACTGTTTTACAACGCGGAGGATGTTTCTGTAAACATGCAACTAGAAGATAATCACATGGAAAACTGCTTTCTAGAATAATTGCAGGCTGGAGTTTCGGCGGAAGGGGTTTCGACGGCTTTCATCCAGCTATTTCCAGTGTCAGTTAGCTCATTACATCGTTCTACATTATAGCGATTTGTGTAATTATGAACCCATTAGATGAACTGAAGTAAAAGAAAGTCGAAAAGACAAACACAAATGTTCGTCGTAGTAGCACGTTAAAAACGATCGGATCGGCACAGAAAACTACGGAAAGATAGTTGAGAAAGCCTTAGTTTAAAATTCCTATTTAAGTTTTAGAATATCATAATTTTTAATTTCTCACTCTTTTTGGATTGTTAATGAGTACAACTGTTTTTGGAATCTTTTTTCACACAGTTGTACCTTCCTATAGAGTTTTTCAACTCACGTGACCGGCAGCCATATCGGAGTGCTGAAACAATAGGAAATAATAATAATAATAATAATAATAATAATAATAATAATAATAATAATAATAATAATAATAATCGTAATAATAATTATCAGAAGACTACACTACTGGGAACTGCGAGGATTTTGAGAAAGGTGTTGGAGCTTTAGAGTAAAGAGAAAACCCTAGGGGACCTTTGGTCATGGGCTATGACCCGCTTCCTTAGGAAACAATTCGGAAAAAGATCATCCAGTTCATTTATGAAGATAATAATAATGATAATAATAATTGGCATTTATAAAGCTCCCTTTCCTAAAAGATTGCAGGTTTACATGTGATTTCCCAAAGATTGCGTGACGAGCCATAAAGATGTCTGCGTTGGAGGCTACCAATATGGTCGCCATTTCACCGTGACGTCAGGTCTCCCACGCGCGTCTCCCGCGTCTTGCCTAGAGAGACGACTGGGGACGAGTCGGTCCAAAAATCATGACACAGTAAAGTGTTATTTTTTGGCAGTGTTTTCGACATCGTGATAGATTATTAGAAGTCTCAGAAATCGTAGATTATCGTTGTAGTGCGTGTCCATCGCATAAAACACTCGAAACAATGTCGACCGAAATAATGGTATTAATTATAAGGGGAACCTCGGCTGAAAAACAGTTTTAGATCCAAAGTATTCGTAATGGTTACATTTAACTCATGCCGGAGTTTTTAGTCGGTATCACCGTAACTGGTTACTGAATGCCATGTTTTGTTTATGTTAATTTATGACGTCACTGCGTTGTCGAAGATGTCAAGTTTTATACAGAAGATTTCGCGATAGAACCGTACAATATTCAGCCAAACATACATTAAAGGCATATAATATATATTTATAAATTTAGGTGATGTTGACTTAAACCGTCGTATTGAAAGCTCCAGACAACGCACTGACGTCATAATTTCCCATCAAACTTTGCGAAAACAAACATGGCGGTGCGCGGGAAATTTAAAAGAAAAAAATGCAGAAACAAAATGGCAGAATTCTAGAGTTAAAGCTTTGTAATCACCTTCAAAACCCGTAAACCAGTTAAACAATGACACGAACTAATGATCTAGAAGAAATATGTTTTCTAACCGAGATTCCTTTTAAAGTGTATATGACAGATATTTTTTTATTTGCTTGATGGAATCTTCATGGCGTTCTGATCAGAAATTCGAAAAGAGTTTTTTCGATATCGATTTTCTTTTCCGTGTTTTAGCCGTCTAAAAGCGTGAAATTTTACTTCCGGTGGGTTACAAAACCGCGCAAGAAAAAAGACTGGAAATAGTCCGCTGTGACGTCAATATAAGAATGGCGGTCAACCTCGTTCCCAGGGTCTCTCTTCTTCCCGCCCCCTGGTGCGGGAAGTAGAGAGACCCTGGGAATGAGGTTGGAATGCTGGTGTCGCGGTTTCTCGGTTCCTCGCATTTTTTGGTGCGCCCTGAGGAAGAAACATGTTTCTATTGAGGTGTGTTGTCTATGGTTGTAGCAACACGCCCCAAAACACGGAGGAACTGAGAAACCGCGACACTGGCATTCTTGTATTGACGTCACAGCGGACTATTTCCAGTCTTTTTTCTTGCGCGGTTATGTAACCCACCGGAAGTGAAATTTCACGTTTTTAGACGGCTAAATTTTTTTCTTATCAGAACGCCATGTAGATTCCATCAAGCAAATAAAAAATATCTGTCATATACACTTTAAGCAGACAGTCAAGAGACTTTAGAGTTCTGGTATCATTTTACGCGGCCCGAGATGATAGCAGAAATAGCAGTGAGCCACTACACAAGGAGAAATTTTCTCAGAAACTTTGGATACAACATAATTTTTAATATAATGTATCTAATGTATATAATGTATCTATGTATTTATATCCAATGTAAGATTGAAATCTTACCATTTATTTGTAGTTGTTTTAGTTTAGCGCACTTGCTCCTTTTTACGTGACGCGCGATTATTTAAAACTGTTCTCCGTGATGCGTGATTTAATCTAAAAATTCAGCGTGATGCGTGATTGGTACTTGGTACCCCCCCTCCCCCCTTCCCCCCACCCCCTCTTTAGTGCATGAGATACTCCATATTCAATAACGGAGAAATAGAGCGGCATCTTTGTATAAAATAATATCATTCTTGGGGCAAATAAACATTTACCGATTGATTGATTGATTGATTAGCTACATTATTCCTTGTTATTTCAACTGCTTGGCAGAAAATGCTCAAAAAATCAATAACTAGCAGCAATGTTTCATTTTATGGTAGTCTTGTCATCATGAAAACTAGCTAAATAATGCAGTTTTTGTGGTCGATTTATTGCACTTTTCTCATGTGGCGTGGCATGACGAAAGCTACAGGAAATACGGCTTTTATCAAATGCCGCGACGTACTTATCTGCGGTGCGACAAGCTGATTAACTATCAAAAACCACAGATCGCATTCTTTAGAGTCTGTTGAGATGCAAATTTTTGTTCAATCCTGGCTCGAAAGATATGGTTTTAGGTTTTAGGTTTCGTGCGTGTTCACATTTCACGGCAGTGTTGCTGCTTCAAAGGGAAACAAGCGACGTAAAATATTTCATAAAACCTCGAATTGCGCCTCCGGTCTCATCGAATAAGCACCCCTTGTATCAGCCAAATTTTGAAATAATTTTCCCCCTCGCCATTCGCGTAAGCGTCCCACTTTTTTTGAGACAACTAAGGCCCGGGGAGGGGGGGGGGGGGGGGTACTCCCTGTAATGGGCTATACGGGGATGCTCCGCCCGAAAGGGGTACCTTTTTGAGGCTGGAGGTATATGAAAGGGTCGGGATTTTACGTGTTGAAGTATATGAAAGGGTAGGGATTTCACGAAGAATAGGAAAGGGTAGCGAAAACACGCCGTTGAAGCATAAAAATGGTAGGGAAAACTGTCATTTAAGTATTCTAAAAAGGGCCTTTCAAAATATATCAAACAGACGCACGTAAAGGCTATATGAAAGGGGTGCCATTTTCAATGAAAGGTATGTGAAAGGGGTACCATTTTCAATGAAAGGTATATGAAAGGGGTACCTTTTCTGTCAAAAACGGTATATGAAAGGGTAAGGGTTTGGACCTTGGGGCGGAGCATCCCCGTACAAAACGTTGTTGAGTACCCCCCCCCCCCCCCCGGGAACTAAGGTTGGGCACAGTGTTGATCATGTTTTTAAAAAAATCACTTGTCAGACTCGTGCGGCATTCAAGCACTGCGCATTGACCGTCGCAACGGATGGCAGTGAAGATCAGCTGATTCATTGCCTCAAACCCAACCATTTCTTCAAGAAAGAGAAGGAGGATCCTTTTGAGGAACTCTGCAGTCTGACTCATTGACGTTGATGTGTGAATGACGTGAATGAAATCAAAATTGATACCTAATACGCGCAAATGTTATACGATGTATTTTACCGGTATAAGTTGCATTAATCTCTTTTGTTACTCGATTTTTTTTTTATGGACTCGAACAACAATTTACCATACTAAAAGATCACTGTGAAGGAGAAAAATCTCAATCATTTCAACGCGATTGCACTTCGGACTACAACACGATGTGAAATGTGACATTTCAGCGACGAGTCGAAGTCTGTGTGCAACATTACAAAGAGTAATTGTATTTGGAAAAAATCTGTCTGTAAGTTCAAGAGATCGTGCACAGGAAAATATCTGCATTTTAGACGGGCGTCGACACTATCTTGTTTTAGTTCAATTTTTTTGATGACGAGTCTGTGATAAAGCGAGTTTTAAAGGGTCGAAATCAGGAATGTATGTCCCAATTTATTAATCATATATTATCAAGCTATTATTAGCCCTTTCAGGATTAAATCTATCTACAAAAATAAGAAATAGACTAAACTTTCTTAAATCAAACGTACCTTGTCGTTACCGCGTTTGAAAAACCTGTATAGTACAGTTGTCGCCTCGCGGTGTTACCAATGCAATCCTGAAGCAAAATACTTTGTGTAAAACAGTTCAAATGTCGGATGGATGGGTCACGACACCTCCCTCCGGGGGAGGGGGACTTCCATGAGTGTTCTTAGCTCTTTTTTTTAGTTCAAACATGCTTTATTGATTCATTTAAGGGTGTTCGCTTTCAAAGGGTTCTAAGTTTAGACAAAGTATGACGATATGAGTCCCCCCCCCCCCCCCCCCGGGCAAAAGGCTACTCGGCGACACCGAACATCGTTTGCAATATGTTATATGTTATTGCAATAACCGATTTCCGAGTTGCTCTTAGCCTCCTTTTCAAACCGAGGCCAAGTGCAAAACCATTGATATGGATATAACTTTTATTTGCACGTGAAAGAAAGCTCATTTTCATATGAATGGTTTGCACTTGACCTCGGTTTTAAAAGGAGGCTAAGAGCAACTCGGAAATGGGCTATTCTAAAAAAAAAATGGTACATTGGAGGCCCTAATTCATTAATATTGCATTACACGATTTCATTGTCCTTGAAACTTGCATGCCATATTAATTAATGATTAATCTTGAGATTGTCAAATTTAAAATAAAGATTATCAAGCGGTTTCCAAATTATCATCACATTTGTAGGCGTAGACAATGACCAAATTACATACAAAAATGGCAACAAGAGCAGGTAAACGCACGCTAATCAAATCCTTCTTTCTCGAAATCGGCCAAAGTAATCCCCTTACTTTTTCACACACGATTTGAGATGGAATAAAACTACTGTGAGATGATCATGAAACTGCTTTCCCGAAGCGCGTCGTCTTCTTTAGATATAAGCCAAGTATGTCGATAGTATGTTTTTCATTGTATTTATTTTATAATCCCCAAAACTTCATCCCGAAAAATTTCAAAAGCGCTCTCATTTAAGCTAATACCGAAAAAAACCTCCTGGTGCCGAGAAATACGACGGCAAGTAAAAAACGTCATGGCGTCATTACGTTTCTATGGCAACTCCGATGTGAATATAACACTGGTCTTTATAACAAACTTTCATCTTGACCGTTTTTCCATAGCATTGTTAATAACGTCGTAGTTGATGTTCAAACTTGGGTGTTATCGCCCAAAAAATCCAGTCGAGACACCTTAACTTCTTAATTTTTAACTTGTTTGTTGTACAAATACCGATAGCTGTTTTTGAAACAGCGTCACAATTTTAAATATCCGAAAAATGTTGAATGAATTGAAAATCAGGATGCATAAATAAATTCCCCATGCTAAATTCCCGAGGTGTCTAATCGAACAAAATCAAACCAATCGAACTCAATTTGCGTTCGATTGAGTTCGATTATCAAACCAATCGAACCAAGAGAACATTAGGGATGGACCATTAGAAAAGTGAAGGGGGGGGGGGGAACTTTGGGAGAGGCAAGAAATTTTCTTTTGTCCACCTAAGGTGGAAATCTTTTTTTTTTCACTTGATGGCTGGAATATTTTTTTTTAATAGTTTATTTTTTAATTGTCCTTGGGCAGATTTTTTTTTGCGATAATGCGTGGGAATTTTTTTCCTTAATAATTTACTGGTAATTTTTTTTTTTTTTTTTTTTTTTTGCTTTTGCCCCCCCCCCCCCCCCCCCCCATCACTTTTCTAATGGTCCATCCCTTAGCCTCCTACGCAGACGTCCTTAGGGCTCGTCACGTAATCTTTCCTAGGAAAGATTGCGTGACGAGCCGTAAGAACGTCTGCGTAGGAGGCTAAGAGAACATGTTCTCTTGATCGAACTAAATCGAACGCAATCGAACCGAATCCAGTTTGAGTTTGCTCGGATGGCATCTCAGACGCCTGAAACGAAGCATAATAAGCAGGTATTATCATAATCAAACCTTTATCAAATGAAATGAACAGAAAGACGTCGCGTGGAACAAAATATTGATGACATGCATCCATGAAGTCCGGGGTGAAGTGTATAAACATAAATATAAAAAAAACGAACTGACCAACCCTGTGGTCTGGCCAGCAACAGGAATGTCCATCTCAGGCACGCTGGTATCCGGGAGTTACATATATAATTAAATTGCTCTTTTTTTTTAAATTTATTCTCAACTAACAGCTGATGCGGGATTTACATTATGCATATATATCCGTCATGTCGACTTCGACATTAATAAATTGATTGATTGATTAATTCGGGGTCGATGATATTTCGACATCTTTTTTCACAGAGTTTCTCACGGTTGAAACGAAAAAACAGGAGTTCGGTAATCTCGAACGTTCCGTTATCGTTCGATTGAGTTCGATTGCCGACCATTCGGAAATTTGTGAGTTCGATTATGTTTGATTGCGAAATCTTTGATGTTAGATTAAGTTCGATTACCAAACGTTCGATTAGACACCCGGGATAAATTCAATAAAAATGCGAGGTTTTGTAGAGATCTGCTTCAAACTTGAAGTGAGAAAATGTAAACAAGCCCAAAATTGTGATTTTTACAAATAAATGTATGTGTGCCTGCCCGTTATATATTTTTACTCATGCCAGTACGGCAACGAGTCAAGGATTGGCCTGCGTTTTTGTCCTTTTCCTCCGTGTTTTCGTTTCTACTTTTGTACATTGCGTTAGATCTGGGTACGAGGATACGCACGTATGCACTGCGAGAAATTTTGAGCCCGCGGTACTTGGGATTCGGTGTAATCGGCGTCGTTTTGCAAGCTTGAAGTGAAACAAATTTGGGTTTAATTGTTTGTTGCTGTTTACTCGTGACGGATACGGTAACAAGGTAAAATTTGCCTTCCGTTTAATTCTTTTTGTTTTCGTCTGTTAGTTTGTGAATCGCATTAGTTCTGGGTGCAAGAATACGCACGAATGCAAGCAGAAGCGAAGCTAATTTTGGTTTTATTTGCCTGTTGTTGTGTTACGTAAGTGTTCCCCGCGAGTAACGTATATTACTACTGGTACGAGTATAGGCTACGGGTAGCCGCTTGTCTTGTAAAAATCGAACATTTAAATTTTTATATTTCCTGTTTTAGCAGATCTCATCGCAACTTCAAAGTTTTGCTAAGTTCAGTATGGGGAATCTATTCCTTCACTCTGTTTTCCATTTAATTCAATATTTAAAAATGTCAGGTTGTTCGAAATTAAAAGTGCTATTGTAGCCTAAGCCTTCTTGGGACAGGGGGTAAAATAGTTCCCTACACGGGTCTACGCACACAGCCGTTATTTGTGTTATCACGCAACGCTCCGGGCCTGAAGAGCGTTGTGTGACGGCACATTCGTTGGCTTAGCCATTACTTTTCAGGATGTGTTGCTACCACACCCCCCCCCCCCCCCCCCCCCCTCCATTTAGATCTATTTATTGAATTCATCGCCTCAAAAAGAAGACAACCGGTATGCAGTTTGGGTTAAACACACTCACGAGTTTGGCCATTTATTAATACAACTATAATTTACACGACAAGCTATACTCAAAAAAAGCCTTCCCCCCCCCAGTCTGAATAGGGTTAACGTTTTGTAACGGTCATTCACCCTGACGAAGGCCGGTAAACTCGGCCGAAATATAGGTGACAGTTCAAAATAATATCTTTTTGAGTCCTCATTTGCGATACTCTATATATACTGTTTGGGCGGTCAGTGTTCATTATAAAAAAACGCAAAATAATTTTATCTGACCTAAAACTCTAAAAAATGTGAATTTTTCGACGGCCTTCCTGCTCTCTTCGTCACAGTAAAATGACCTTTTGTTTCATCCCTCAGAGACCTAGACGAGTCTTAAAAAGTCTTTTAAACTATTCACAGTCATTTCACTCTGACGACGACAGCAGAAAGACTGTCGAAAATTTAGTATTTTTTAACGTTTTAGGTCAGATAAAATCATTTTGAGCTTTTTACTATCCATATACGTCTGAGCGAATTATTTCAACTATTTAAAATGTTCTTATCTTGTTTCCATACGGCAGTACCGTATTTCCTTCCCTGTCTTGCCACAAGAATACACTCTATTAAATCGTCATTGAAGTTAAATGGAATCTTGTGGACGAAAAGTTTGTCTTTCTTCTGTTCTCCCAGCGCCCAGCGCAAATCTTCGACTTGAATCCAACAGAGGGCTCGTACCCAGGCCCCATGACAAATGTTCTGTGTTTTCGAAGAAAGCCAATACAAGGCACGCGGTATGTAACGTGGTTGTTTCCCACGGATTCCCCCTGGAGCTAGCGGATGCTGTTGTAAAGATGCGTAAATAGTTTCGTCAGGGACATAGGTATCGTTTAAGAATTCAATGAAGTCTTTTCCTATCTTGCTACGGAGAATAAACTCGACAAATTCTCTAATGACGACAATGTGTGTTGATCCTTTGTGGATAGGAATATTGTGTGGCGGTGGTGGCTTTGCAACGCCAGTGTTGTAAATAACATGGTTTTTTAAAGTGTGGACGTTTTTCGTTCGACCCTTATTATGTTCAGGCATCGGCATACTGTCGATGCTATTAGTGTAGTTTAGATTTCGTAATGCTCTTACGATTTCCTTGTTATCGTAAAGTGGAAAATCCTGTCCAATTAAACTTATGTAATATTTCCACTTTACGGATGATAATAAAAGTTCCTCCATGCAGTTTAGTTGAGCTTGAACAATTGAAAAGTGTCCCCAAACAACATCGGCGCTCTTTGAAGAAATAAAAACATTTGGCAGACAGCGTATCATGGCCTGTATGACTTTACGGAAGAGCTCTGAAGATTTCTTGTCGATGTGAATGCAGTAAACATTGTTAGGCATGTAAATAGCTCGTATAATTCGTTCAAATAGGCATGCGCTTTTGTATATGGTGAAGGCGTAAGCGATTGGTAACTTCTTTTCTTCTTTTGACACAGGAGGATAAGCAAAACGAGTGTTTAAAACATGGACGCAATCTTCATTTGGCTTGTAGATCTCGAGAATCTTCGAGTCATTTCTTTTGACGAAAGTTCTGTTCACTTTTTCTTTACCGGATATAAGTCTTTTGCATCGTTTCCACTTCAATTCCTGTAACAAACAAACAAAAAAAAGTTCTTCTGCAACACTAGGAGGTAAAAAAGCAAAATATTCTTGCAGTTCTCCCAGTAAGTTCTTTGTCAAGAACAATTAAGCCCATTTGAGATAATCAAGCATGATAATACAGATCTCAATAAACACCCGTATTATAGAGGTGTCCGACTATTATAGAGTTGTCCGTATTATAGAGGTGTCCGTACTATTGAGGTGTCCGTATTATAGAGGTGTCCATATTATAGAGGTGTCCATATAATAGGTGTCCGTATTATTGAGGTATCCGTATTATAGAGGTGTCCGTATTATAGAGGTGTCCATATTATAGAGGTGTCCGTATTATAGAGGTGTCCGTATTATAGAGGTGTCCGTATTATAGAGGTGTCCGTATTATAGGTGTCCATATTATAGAGGTCACCGTATTATTGAGGTGTCCGTATTATAGAGGTGTCCGTATTATAGGTGTCCATATTATAGAGGTGTCCATATTATGGAGGTGTCTGTATTATAGAGGTGTCCGTATTGTTGCGGTGTCCGTATTATAGGTGTTCGTATATTAGTATAAAGGTAGAGACTCTACGAGAACTGTCGGTAATAGAAAGGTGTCTGTATTAGGCAGGTATCCGTAAGTAGAGGTTCGACTGTATATTATAATGTCTTCTTATGAATTACCTTTTCCTCGGGCGAAAAAGACCATTTCCGCAACTGAGAAGGGAAAAAAAAAACGTCAATGCGTTAAAGACATCTGTTGATAACTTAACGTTTACTTTAAAAAGTTAAAATTTCAATTACCTCCCCCATCAAATGAAGAAAGCGAACTGGACTCCTCTCCCGCCCAGCAAAGAGTTGGTTTCGGAATTATGTACTATCACACGATTGTGTTTTTTCAAACGATGAAATTTATAGTTATTATATTATACGGCAAACTGGTCCACGATAAAAAGGAGCATTCTGATTGGTTCACTGACACGTATTTCTAGTTATATTATATGGCAAACTGGTCCACGATAAAAAGGAGCATTCTGATTGGTTCCATGAGTGGTCCGAATTTTGCGATGCGGACCGCTTTTAAAGATGGACCGCTCAAGAACTCATTTCGCTGAATTTCTTTTATGAAACAATGAACAAAAGAAAACTGTGTTCTATTAAGTTAAAACATTTTTCCTTATGTCTGGTTGGCAATTTCGGTTAACGTTTCGCAAAGTAGCCTGAAAATGCAAGTATATACGCATTAATGCGAGAACAAAATGTTTCAAAAGCTATTATAAGCTTGCAAAACGGAAAGCAAAACATTGTAAAAATCTGAAACCACATACCATAAAATTGTTAGAAACAACTTTGTATGATGTATAGTTTAGATTTTTTAATTATATGATGACATGCGCAAACCAAGCATATTTCTCCAATACGAACCTCACGCCAGTTTAATAGCATCTATATCTTATTATAATTATAAGATTTTCATCATGAAACGATTGGGTAGTTTGCGTACCCGTTTTTGTCCTTATGAGGGTTTGGTCGACCTTACGAAAATCAACCCAAACTCCCTTCCTCCGTGTAGGCGCACAAGTGATTGTTTACATTACCTTGGGTTTTTTATTCAAAATGTCCGATTGTTGAACAATCAAAAAAGTCGCCACAGCAAAGACGGAACATAATAATATAGCTGTCTTGGCTCTGGTCAACGCCATACCAGTTACAATCCTGAAGAGGAAGTGACAGAAAAAAAGAAACAATTAATGCCTGATTGGAGAAGCTGTTGTTGACCCTTCAAAGGAGCGATGCTATGGGTATTTTGACTTATTTTGGGACAAAACTGCCCCGAATTAAAATTAACTACCTTTGTCATGCACGAAATGCTTATAGAACACTAAGAGGAAGATATCAAACAAATTTTAGAAGAGAAAATAAGCGGCCATATTGAGAGTTTAAGCGAATTTTCCAAAACACACTGGCCCAATTTTTTCAAGTTGCAATCCATTTTCATGCTAGCCATCTGTATCCCAAGACACTTACCCTCACCGGTCCACCCGCACGAGGGAGCTCTTAATAGCCAGATGATGCTGAAAAAGTTATATAAGACGCGACAGCGTCTTTTCCTCCCATGTGGGACACATTTTCTTAGATGTGCACGCCTCGTTTTGGTGCGAAGCTTGTTTTCGTCCTATAACGTCATAAAATTACTGTTTTCATTCATAACTCAGAAGTCTTGAACTCGTGGAATTCTTGACATCTATTAGCTTGATGTCGATTACATCAAGGATTTCCTTGCAAATTTCGTGTTAAGGCGGGGGTAAACCTGATCGATGCCATTTTTCCGCCACTTGACTTTGCTTTAATGGAAATATCTCGTTCACGTTTCAAGCAATCCAAAAACCCTATGCTTAAAACATAAATCTATGTTATGGGCTACGTTTGGGAGGAAATAGTTTTTCTCAAAGGATTGGTAAAATTTACAGAAATATGAAATATTGAAGATTTAGTGAAGTTCAATTAGAATTTGTAGTTAATAATTAATAAACGGGTACCAAGTTAGTCCACTAGCAACCTGGGGTACTCTTGCGTGGGTATCAACTGTCTGTTGGTGTTCCAAACAGGGGCACCCAACGAATCTGTTCCTCAGTTTATCTGTTCCCCAGCGGAATTCTTGCTGGCTGGCAAAATATTCTGTACATATTTTTTAATTACCATTTTTGCGCTGGTTGACTTGAGAAAGGAGTCGCAAGAACAAACTGTGCTGGCTAACTTGAGCAGATCGAAAAGAGACTGAATCGAAGAAAATCGGAGGGCACTTTGGGGTTTAAAAGGGTTCAGCTTTGTAGTAACAAATTTAAGCAGTACTTAGAGATACCCAAACAGGTTAAGTTCGAGACGGCAGTAAATGTACGAAACAATAAATAAAAAGCTACAAATAGTTTCCATTAATGTTTCATTTGTTCCCAAGCGCCTTTTGGTAACTTATTATTATTGTTTTTTCATTTATTGTTTTTTTTAATAGCTGGCTGGGAAAGAGACATTTTTTTATCCAGCTGGCTGGGAATTTCCCTATGTGTTATGCTGGGAAAAAGGAACAGATATATTTTTTTCCAGCAACGTAGAAGAACACCTGGAAATGCTTTTATATCATTTATTTTAATTTATTTGAGTAAAATAATACATTTTACCAAAGATTGTTCGTTGGGTGCCCCTGTTCCAAAACTCATTTTCTTTATTCTATCCCTTCTTTAAACCACTTAAAATTCCATTCTAATTCACGTGTATCCCCGCCTTAATTGGGTTTTCACTGACGTAATTACGTAAAGTAACACTAAAATTGTGACAAAACCCCTTCAGCTCCAAGGGTCACACCTTGAGACATGTGATGGATTTCATAGTTCTAGAGCGTGACGCGCGCATGCATGACAGTTCAAATGAAGGCTGAAGACTGAGTCCTGTGGTATTGTTTTTTATGCTATACAAGACTGTGGATGAAATCCTAAAGTGTGACCATTCAAATGAAAGCTATTGAGCAGTACTTTCCTGTGGTACTGTTTATTATGCTGTACAAGGTGGTTCTAATTTTTGAATCTGTGGATGCAATACTAAAGTGTGACCATTCAAATGAAAGCTACTGAGCAGTACTTTTCCGTGGTACTGTTTATTATGCTGTACACGGTGGTTCTAACTTTTGAGTCTGTCGATGAAATCCTAAAGTGTGACCATTCAAATGAAAGCTACTGAGCAGTACTTTCCTGTGTTGCTGTGTATTATGCTGTAAAAGTTGGTTCTAACTTTTGAGTCTGTGGATGAAATCCTTATGTGTGACCATTCAAATGAAAGCTTCTTAGTAGTACTTTCATGCGGTAATATGTATTGTCTTTATTATGCTATACACGGTGGTTTTAACTGTTGAGTCTGTGGATGGAATCCTATAGTGTGAACATTCCAATGAAATCCATAGAGCAGTTATTTCCTGTGGTACTGTTTGTCATGCTATACAAGGTGGTTCTAATTTTTGAGTCTGTGGATGCAATACTAAAGTGTGACCATTGAAATGAAAGCTACTGAGAAGTGCTTTCCTGTGGTGCCGTTTTTAATGCTACCTAAGATGGTAGCCTACGTGGTACGGCTACACGTAGGCTACCTTAGAAGATGGTTGTAACGTAACATTTGACTTTGTGGATGACATCTTACAGGGTAACAATTCAAATGAAAGCATCTGAGCATTAATTTCCTGTGGTTTCTTCATCATAATGTACAATAGGACCCTACGTTTTTGTCAGTAAATGGAATCCTGTAGTGTGAACATAAAACTAAAAATGTGTTGAGTACACTGATTATTATCTCGTCATTTCCGGAAGCCATCACCAATACAAAATACACCAAAGAGGGCAATATTTCGTGACAAAAATTTTTTTCTGTTCTTTGCGACATCGAAAATCAAATAGCGCGAAAGCTACCTTTTAGAGAAATAAATCGACAGTAATGTTCTCAATTGATACATGTATAGCATGAATTCCAAAGAACCCGGGAAAGGACAACAACTCGGACCTGAAATCGATATATAGGGGATTATTATTTTGGCTTTTTAACATTAAAGAAAGATGTGTGGCCGGATAACAATGCCATATATCAAGTCTTGCCAACCATACACGTTCCAAAAATTCATAATACGTTTTTACGAGCGTAAGATTCCCTTGCCTGGCGAGTCTCGAGAACCATCGACACCGATCTTGTCATACAAGCTCACACATCTGATACATGTAGAACCCATTGAGCAAATTGAGTTTTTCTCGCGCCGTATATAGATTTCGAAGAAAAACAAGCGACGCGTATTTTGAATATAAAAATGCGATTGTTGCAACGTAAAACAGGGTCTATATCAAACAATTATCGGACTGAATTCGCTACTCTTCTTAATACAGTACTGTATTGTCATTGTTGTGGAATTCCAATCGTAATCAAGAACCCGTTTTCACTGGTGTAAAAAAATATAACGCCTGTTCTGCAGGCTACTGGTGATATGGATCCCCTAAACTAATAAATATTTTTTAAGCATACATGTACATACCTTTAGTATCGTGAGTTATGAGATTGTAGATGTATATGAGTAGCCGACTCGAGTTGCTGCCGCTGCAGACTTGAAGCAAAATATGTTGTTGAACGGTTCAAATTTCGCAAAGCTGATCAAAAGGGGTCATGAAAGCTGTTGATAATTAACGTCAAGGAGTGACCTTAATTGGAGTCAATATTGGTTGACATAAGTTAATGTTTAGTGAAGCGGAGTCCAGTCCGGTCCCCCACATTTTGCTGTGGGGCGGCCGCTCCTGGTCTCCGTTGGCCGTATTTGTCACTTTTTCCCTCCCTCTCTTCCCATTATAAATAAATAAAACAATAATTTGCTCGACCCTGTCAACCCGCTGCCGCTCCACGCTCGCGCAGCGCAACGAAACATTATAGAATAATAATCCCGCGGTGAGGGGGTGGGGGTGGGGGGGGGGTTTGGGGGGGGGGGGGGAACTCCAATAATAGGCTGAGGCTAACAGCGTCGCTCCCTGAACAGGCTTAACTAAGGTGAAACTTAACTGAGGTGAAAGGTCGGGCTTTTTTTTCAATTGTAGCAATTCTCAAAAACAGAATTACGCGACCGTCTGCACAGTACATTTAGATCGTACAAAAGTTCACAAAAACAACTTTTTCTCCGTCTATAGTACGACTACTAAAATACACTTGTTGCTTGTCAAAAATTGCCCGAGAAACTGATTTGGAAATCAAAATTGCAAAAATACACAAACATATTTGCATAAGGCGACGCGAGCGAGTAAAAATAGAACTATAAAATCCAAGTCTTGTTTTGTTTACATAAAATCGCTTTTCAATCTTCTTAATGAATGAACAAACAGATAAAAATATGCAATATGCAATATAAGCTAATATATGCATATGCAAATATGTTTGTGTATTTTTTGCAATTTTGATTTCCAAATCAGTTTCTCGGGCAATTTTTGACAAGCAACAACTGTACTTTATTTGGAAAGTAGTCGTACTAGTTATTCCAGACGGAGAAAAAGTTGTTTTTGTGAACTTTTGTACGGTCTAAATGTACTGTGCAGACGGTCGGGTAATACTGTTTTTGAGAATTGCTAAAATTCAAAAATAGCCCGGTCGTCAATCTTAATTCTTCCGACCTTTCACCTTAGTTACGTTTCACCTTAGTTATTAAGCTTGTTTAGAGAGCGACGCTGTTAGGCTCAGGCTATCTATATATATTATTCCTAGTTGCTTCATCCTTCAGAAACCGGGTTAAGCTCCGGCCGAGTGGGTATAAAAGATATCAGGATAACTCTGGTCATTTTCGATTCAAACATCTTTAGGGGTCTGGATGGGGGTATTCAAATGTCAGTTGTCAGTTGCCAGTTAAATGACTGTTAATAATTAACTAAGACCTTTAAAAACTGTTTTTGGCCTTTTTTTGTTTTATTAAAAATACCATAAAATTCAAGTTCAAGTTCAAGTTTATTGCCCCATATTGTAAACAGTTACAGTTAATAAATATAAAATTTAAGAGCAAGGAAGCCCAAAAGAAACCACTGAACTTAAAAATAAATAGGCTCCCTCAATATATTATAATCAACTAATTATTAAAAGAATAATTAGTATATGTAATCGCATGTTTCCTCGTAAAATTAAGGATTATGATATCACTTGTGTTTTCAGAAGCTGTAGAAATTGCCCTATCGTCGCAAGGACGGTTTCACGCAGACAGTTTTTGAAAAATCTTTGTGGAGTTTATAATAAGGTGACTTAATTTTTTAAATAAATTATGTCATACAACCGAAAGTGTACCAATTTCCCTTTCGCGCCGGGATAAATTAATTTATTTCGTCGCCAACGGATGATTTGAATGTTGTTAATGTCGCACACTCCCCATTTCTATATTTAGGGGCGGACCATTAGAAATCTTGGGAGGGGGGGGTGACAATTACCAAAAAAAAAATCCTGCAAAGGAAAATTGTCTCAAAAAAAATTCCTGCAAGCAGTTGACCATAAAAAAATAAAATCCTGCAAGAGGGTCTCAATGGGGGTGTAGCAAACACGGTACACGGTTAAAATTTTCGCGATTTCACGGTGCACGCTTAATTTTTCTTCGGTACGGTTAACTAAGATTAGCATACACGTATTACTATTCAAAAATTCACAACAACAACAAATATTATCCCCCTTTCTAAAGAGTGGCATTGATAATCGGGGGCACTGACGATACTGACCCCTGAAATAATGAAAAAGCAAATCTAGTCAGTCTAATCAGGTTCCAGGCACAAAAAAGTAGTAGAAATGCAATTTTTATAAAAAAAAAAACGTCTCCTGCAATGCATGTTGAAGGCCCCGAGAAAAACAGCCAAGGAAAACAACAAAAACATTAGTGTATTTTGGCAAAGTGGTGCTAAACAGTAGAAAACGAATGTCAGAATTAAGACAATGAATTATTTATTGTTCATGTTATTTTTTGAGCATCTGAGAGCTATTTGCTTTTTTTGATTGTTTCCATCATAGTTTAGCGGTCTCCCTCTACTAACTATGTTTGCATTCTTATGAGTTTTAACTATGGGCACAACGAAATATGTACTATTTCTAACGGTGATTAAACATCAAACTTTGCCCAGGCCTTGACTTGTCTTCCCGATCTTGTTATTACTGGCTTGATTGTTACATAATCAGGTTCGTCATCGGAAAACAAACTATCGTCTGAGTCCGTTTCATATTCCTCGTCGAAATCACAATTTGAGTTGGATACCTGAGTTGACTGAGTTGCGTGGACAACTTCGATGATACAATCATCAACAAAGCTGATTAAAGATACGCCCTCGGGCACGGGTACATTCGGGCCTTCAGCATCTGTCTTATCTGGGAGATCTGCGCTTATTTCTTGATCACGTCTAAAGAATAATCTTGTTATAGAATCGGCTCGCTTTGTATAGACGGCAGGAGGCAAAGCTCCTGCTTTATCCTTTGTGGTCTCAGATCGGACAGTTCTTTGCCTCACAGGGCGAAAGTTGTCAACCCATCCCCGCATTGCATCTTCCTCCCTATTGGAGAGCGTCTTGGATGGGAGTGGCGACATAAACTTGATGTCACCGAGCAACATTCCTGTTTGGGGAACTGGATAATAGGACGCTGGATGGGTGAAGTACTTTGCCGCCCATTTAGAAACTCGTTTAAGAGATTCTTTTGCTATAGTGCCAAAGTCCATGGCGTACTGAAGAGTACTAAATGTCTCATTCTTAAAGTGTGACACTGCATGCAGATTTTCTACTTCAGTTGTTAACAATAAAGAAGTAGTGTTATCAGGTGTCCCACAGGGATCGGTCCTAGGACCCTTACTATTCCTTATTTATATTAATGATATATCTAACAGCTCTGATAAACTGAAGTTCTACTTATTTGCTGATGATACTAATTTGTTATATGCTGACAAAAATCTCAAATCGCTCGAATCTACAGTTAATGCAGAAATTTCTCGGGTTTATAATTGGTTAATCGCAAATAAATTATCACTAAATATAAAGAAATCTAACTTTGTCATTTTTAGACCAAGACAAAAAAAGTTAAATCACCAAGTCAACCTGAAAGTGTTTGACCATCATAACAACTCGTTCATTTCTTTAGAATGCAAAAATTATGTCAAAAATCTAGGTGTGCTTATTGATGAAAATCTTTCTTGGAAATACCATATCGCTCACATCGCTTCAAAAATAAGTAAAACAATTGGCATCATTGCCAGCCTGAGACACTTTGTACCCCTGAATACTTTACACCACATATACATATCTCTTATTCAGCCCTACTTATTGTATGGCATAGTCGCTTGGGGCCAAGCTGCTAAAACTTACAAAAACAAAATTCTCATTCTTCAAAAACGCGCCCTCCGCCTCATGTTCTTTGGTGACTATAATTCTCATGCAGTACCTTATTTTGCCTCCTCTGGCTTTCTTCCCTTAGATCTACTGTACTTTAAATCCGTTGCTATTCTAATGCATGATATATCTAACAGTTTAACACCTACTAACATATCTAACTTATTTGCTTCCCAATCTAATATTCATTCATATAATACAAGATCATCTTCAAGAGGTGACTATTATGTTAAACACTCAAGGTTAGATAAACAAATTAAGTCTTTTTCAAGATATGGTGTAAAAGTCTGGAATAGCTTACCGTGTGAAATGCGTCAAATGTCCAAAAATAACTTTAAAATCAATGTCCACGACACTTTACTCCGAATACTTTCAGAAGAAAATGATTATATTGATTTACCCGACTTAATAACAAAAATTTCCTGAAAACTTGGCCTTCTTATATTTGCAATGTTCATGATTGTAAACTTAATTAAATTGAATTTATTTATATTTATTTGTTTATTTATTTAACTACTGTTTTTCTCTAGTCTTTCTTGTGTTCTGTCTGTATATGTATTACATACGTGTAACCACTGCCCGCCTCGACTAGCTAATCTGCTAACTGCGGGCAGTGGATATTGCTTTATGTAAAATTTGTGATTATTAATAAACAGTTGAAACAGTTAAAACAGTTGAAACAGTTGAAACAATGTTTTGAAAACAACGTTGTACTTGAATTCTGGATTTACTTTTTCGAGATTTATCATAAGATTGGTCATTCAACAAAAGCTCAATTGAGGTCTGCGTTTTTTGGAAACAGTTCCTTGAGGACCATTTGTCGACGCATCTTCCTTTAGTTGATTACTTTCCTTGACTTTGCGCACTGTCGATTGAACGTATTGGTGTACTTTACGTACATTCGACACCACCAATTCTGGAGTCATTTGCGCAGGAGTGCTTCCTTTACACGTAATTCCAAAACTGTCATAAAGAAGCCCCAAATGATAAAGAAAGGACAAAGTTCCACTCATGATAACTACTAGTTTTACTTTTCCTGCTGAAAAGTCCAGAAATTCAGTGAAAACACTTTGTCTAGTGTTCAGCGAGTTAAAAATCCCAACTGTTTTCACAAGGGTTTTCTCGCCTTTACGACAGGAAACTCAGGCAGAGTTATACCACCTCGCAAGATGGTTTAACTCTTTAGTCAATCGCATCGCGTGTAGTGACAGATGTCTGTCAAATAGTCTGGCTAAATTATTTTCCAGACGCTCGCCTCGTGGTTCTTTCAAAACAAACCTCGCATGCTTGCAAACATGGCTGACGAATTGCAAAACAATTCCCAATTCTTTCGCCGTTTTACAATTCCTCCGGACCCGCTGGATGCTCAGATCCCTCGTCCAGGGCCTTACCTGTTTCACAGCGTCGGTATGCAGAATCAATTCCAATTCTGCGATCACGATTATGATGCCGGCTAAAATAAAGTAGTGTTTTGTAAATACCATGTTTTGCTATTTATTATTTGGTAGTGTTTTCGCCTCATATTCTGTGTACATCTTCTACATTACACATGACATCATCTACACTACCGATATAAAGCAAAAACAAAAAACACTGCAACAAATGCAAAATACTTTCTGCGATCCATTTTCAATTCAAGTCGTACAAGACCATACAATTCTCATGTCGCATCACGTTTCCTCTATCTGTCAGCACCTCAGACGATTGAGTAAAACATTTTCTTGCTCGAATTCTAATGTGAAGACTTTAGTAAAAGAAAATTGCTTTGCAAAATTTTACTTGAAATTTTACTAAGCAAAACTTGATTCTAGTGTGAAGCCACGCATTATTATAGTCAAAATATTGGCGCTACAGTAAAGGTTTGAAAAGCAGCACCCCGCGAAGCCATCTAGTAACACCCGGGAGTAACACTAAAGTTTTATATCGAATACATATTGATTTAGCTTTTCACTTACCGTTCAAATCACTTTCACCAGTAAGTAATGATGGTAGTTCAAGTTTGTATTGCGGCAGGGTAGATATGTCAAAGTTCTCAACTTTTCCATCGCACTTGCTTATACGGTACAGCTTCAATGTGTATTGGCCCAGACCCAAGGTTCGCATCTTATCCTTGAGGCCCAAAAAATCAGAAAGATGCTTTTCGAAAGCATTTAACGACTCCTTGTGCTCGTCGCTTAACAGAATTCTGGACTTATATCTTTCGATTGGCTTTTCTTGCCCTTGACTAAAGACACTTACAATGGCTTTAATCACACTCATCGTCAAGACTTTCGACCGGGACGATCAGACAGACTCTAAAATCCACCAGCCATGTGCTTATCTTGAAAAATGACGTCATACACAATGTGCATTGTTATTTCGTGTTCTTTTGGATGCCTGTGGTGATTTTGTCTATATATCGAATAAATATTTTTTCTGTCTGAAAAACAAACTAAAAATACCAAATAGACCACATACATAAAATAATTGTTCAAAGCTTAGGATGAGCTACAAACAACACGGTTATCTGAACAAAAATAATTCACGACACACGGTTAATTTTTTCCCTTTTTCACGACACACGGTTAATTTTTTGGATGTTTCACGCCACACGCTTAACCCCATTGAGACCCTCCTGCAAGCTAACCGGCTATATATACATATATTTATTTATTTATTTATTTTAAACTGCCTCAAAGGTCTATCTGGTACATATACCGATATCTTAATTTAGTATACATGTATACTGAAACAGTGGATAGCATTGTTGGCGCGCTCGGATTGGCTACTGAAACTCGGAATATTCACCTCCCAGCAATTTGCGCGCGGAAATTGTAATCGTTAATTGACAGGAATAAATGAGTTAAAAAGCATCATTTTCGTTATATTATGTCACTGTTTCAGTATATATATCCACCACTACCCGGCACCTCCACTTCGGTGAATAGTTGTTAAATAACCAAAACCTTGTTTATGTACATATTTGAAAACACTGTAAACATCATGAAATATGTAACCTGCTCTACAGATTGTCCAACCGTCCCGATTTCGTCGAGATTACCCCGATTTTGCTTGAAAATCCCGAATCCCGACCAATATGTGATCGGGATAGGAAAAAATCCCGATTTTGACATTCGGTTCTGTCATTTGCGTCAAATTCTCGTAATACTTACTATACAAAAAGACGAAATTGCGTATACTTAACTCTGTTATCCAGATAAACTAAAGAAACAGCAAGAAATATAAAATGAAACCGAGTACTTGTATGTGGAGCCACACAAAGAGACGCAAAGCGACGAGAAGCCACATCAATTCGCCAAACATTTTTGACAGAAATTGTTGTCTCAGAACACTACAAATGGAGTTTCAGAGCATCAAGATTTCAAAATTTTCTGGTGGGGCATGCCCCCACACCCCCCTAGCGGCTCGCGCCTTCGGCGCTCGACCACTCCATCTCAATTCTTATTTCTCCACATATTTTATGCAACGGTTAGACAGTCTGACTTGAATCTACTCTCCAGCGTTTAATACAAAAAATGAATTGGGCCAAGTATAAAAAAAAATGGAGCTTGCACGCATTTATAAAGAAAATCTGAGAAAAAAAAAAACCTGCAGGCTTGCACCTCCCCCCAAAAAAAAATCCTGCAGGAAACTCAGGCCGAAAAAAAAAATTCATACACTGAAAATTTTTTGACCCCCCTCCCAGGATTTCTAATGGTCCACCCCTTAGCTGATCTAATTGTTTTCAAGATCTGTACACGACAAGAAATGATCCCCGACGCCAAATAATCCCCGAACCCGAAATGGTCTCCAAATAGAACTAAACCACAGCAGGCCCACACAATATGTTTATGTAACATAACGTACCCGTTTGTAATTTTATAGAAAATTATGGGATTTACCTAAATTTCATATTATAGCGACGTATCGCCAGATGTATATACTGATTTATTTGTTGTGTGTTATCGTCCTTTTGCCGTAAAAGTGATATATTTTTTAGCGATTTTGGAGGATTCTGAGTTCGCCGTTGACTGTGCATCTAAGAGGACTTCCTCTTAGAGGCACACTTTATTTTAGTAATTCTGGCATCCTCGGGACAGAAACGTCATCCCATTCCATTCCGATAATTCCTTGGGGATCCGTTCGCGTTTTGTTTAATTTAGTTCTATTTAGGGATCATTTGGCGTCGATCATGTTTAGTTCTATTTGGCGATCATTTCGGTTTCGGGGGACATTTGGAGTCGGGGATCATTTCAAGTCGTGTACAGATCTCATTGTTTAAATTTCTAAAATGATTATCTTGCCGCTCAGCCAGTCACTGAAATTCTCCAATCCGAGACGATTTCGAGTTTAAACGTGCATAAATACAAAGCTTTTTATTCTCCAGCGACTCAAAATGGCCGCTCTTTCATGCACATAACACTGTTGTCTACTCACGAAGAAAACGGCAGCGATTAAAATCAAAGTAATCTCACCTTCTCCAGCGAAGAAATCGAAGGTCTGGATTCCACCAGGTAACAAAAAGGCGAGAATAAAGTCGAGAAAAAAGTCGGGAAAAAAGTCGAGAAAAAAGTCGAGAAAAAAGTCGGGGAAAAAAAATCGAGAAAAAAGTCGAGAAAAAAGTCGGGAAAAAAGTCGGGAAAAAGTCAAGAAAAAAGTCGGGAAAAAAGTCGAGAAAAAGTCGCGTAAAAAGTCGGGAAAAAAGTCGGGAAAAAAGTCGAGAAAAAGTCGGGAAAAAGGTCGGGAAAAAAGTCGAGAAAAGGAAAATCGAGCACGAATTTTTTTCTCCAGCGAAGAAATCGAAGGTCTGGATTCCGCCATGCTTCCTTCGAGATACGAAACTTGCCTGAATCCACAAATTGTCAGCGGTAACAAAAATGCGAGAAAAAAGTCGAGAAAAAAGTCGAGAAAAAAGTCGGGAAAAAAGTCGGGAAAAAAGTCGGGAAAAAAGTCGAGAAAAAAGTCGGGAAAAAAGTCGAGAAAAAAGTCGAGAAGAAAGTCGGGAAAAAAGTCGAGAAAAAAGTCGGGAAAAAAGTCGAGAAAAAAGTCGAGGAAAAAAGTCGAGGAAACATCTCGGCAAAAAGTCGAGAAAAAAGTCGGGAAAAAAGTCGGGAAAAAGGTCGGGAAAAAAATCGAGAAAAGGAAAATCGAGCACGAATTTTGCATGGCCCTAATCGGGCTCCGTAGTTTTAAGTTGTTTATATCACCTTTATTTCATTTTCAGTTGTTTTGCTCTTTTACACGGAGAGGATCCACTATTTTTAGCGGTTTGAAAATTCCCGCCGGGACCTGAAATTTGCGACATTTTGAGCGCGGCCAAAAAAGTATTTGTGACCTCATTCGTGTGTTCGATCACAACAAAACATGGAGGAGAAGGGGGCGAACTCGGGATTAAAATACGTGTCGTTTTCTGCCATTTTTAATCGAAATAAGCTTTCCACAAGTTGCCAAAACTCCACTGTAAAACGAGTGACGTGCTCAATTGTAAACACATTTTAAATGACGTCACTAGAACCCAGGTCCTTGTCTAATATGACCAACTTGCGTCGCTTGTTAAAATATGTTCCCGCCACTTTAAGTGACTTATTTTTCCATCAGGCGGTGTTGGACACGGTCCACGTGACTTCATTCGTCCAATCACGCGTCACTTTAGTGATACTAATGGCGGCCGTCTTCACTCTTTCGTGTTGAGGTGTCCTCTCTGTTCTTGGATTGATTTCTCGTTTCATCGAACGTTTTAGTTTAACGTTTTCGGAGGGCCGAAAGAGAAATACCGTGGCAAGCTATAACCCAACTTGTAGCTTCAGGTGAGCATATTTTGTATCAAATTTGTTCAATGAAAACCATGTTGTCTTCAAAATCTTTGTTTACCACTAATGTGTGACACGGGTATTTAGTTTGCCCTTTCTTTGCATCGTTCGGTCAGTATTTGAATTTATTTTTGCACAGAATTAAAGTTTAATAGTTAAAATTTAAGAAAAGGTCGGGGGGCCCACTGGGGCCCCGCCGTTTTAGTGGTGAAAAATCGACTTGAAGTTGTAGCTTTTTTCGCGTTTGTCACGTATTATCTTGTAAGATTTCGCGGGAGGTGATGGCGTGATTGATGCACGCAAACTTGCTTTATCGGGATAAGAACAAACTTTTTGGAACTCAGAATACTATTTTGTACTGATTCCTTTTATCTAAAATACATATATTTTTTCTTCTAGGTATTTCAGGTTCTAAACGGCCCGAAGGCTCTTCACCCCATGTACAAATATAATTATTGTTTTGATTACTGAGTCAGCTCCATGGAAAATTATGTTCCTACTTTCTTTTCCTGCATAGCTTTATTCAGGGAAAAAAAATATAATAAATTTTTAAGTTGTGATCTCTCTGAATCTCTTACAGGACTCATGATCTGGAGATGTTGCATGATTTTGTTCAGTATTTTAGTAATTTGCTGAGGGAGTTTTGGTAATGGTCTGAGGATGCCTGTTGAAATTTTTATGGTTAGATTACATCCCGGTATGTTAGGAAGGAGCTTGATTCTAACATAGCGTTCAAGCATTTTTGCCATAGGGCCTCAAAATAAAATGTTTTGTTGGATTTTCTTTCAAACATTAGCACAAAATCATACAGTAGGCCCCTTTTTGCACTGAGCCCTTCAAGTATTCACTGACTCCTTAATCATGAGGTCTATTTCAAATTTGCAGTTTGGAAAAGAACTTGTAATACATTTCTCATAAGGTCCTGAAAATATTCTGTGCCAAATTTTGTTTTATGTAAAAAATATTTCTTATGTTCACAACACTGATAAAATTCCAGAAGCTAAAGTTTTTTTGGTTTGTAAAAACCTGCTTTACATCAATAATAATTGAAACTTTGAAAAATTTGAATTATTGGGCTCAAATTGTTTTCAGGAATATATATTTCAAGAAATGTAACTACCATAAGCAGTGTATAGTGGAGAGACTCAATCATATAGACTACAAAGTAGGGAGTCTCTTATTTCTCTCAGGGATTATTTGGTGGGATAGTCAAGCAAGGGAAACATGCAAGCCAGTGTGCAAGAACATTGGCTACCTGAAACAATTTTCCGGCATAGACACTCACATGTTTACCAGAAGATTACTTGCAATATAAGACTGGAAAGTGGCACTTTTAAAAAGTGTTGAATTTAAGTAACATACTGAACATAATTTACTTAATTATTGAACATAGGAGGACTTGAATAATAAAAGAATGATGGTATCTGAGTCACTTGCTTTGTACATGTCATACCACTAAATCAATGTGAGGCCCGAGGGGTTTGCAGGAGGAACTGGCAACAGATGTGGGGAATTTGAATTGTTTTGCCATTCCTTATAACACCATCATACAAGTCTTATTGTATGAAATATTAATAATAATAATAATAATAATAATAATAATAATAATAACTTTATTTACAATTCCATTGAAAAAGTGAAAAGGAGATAAGAGCTTATCCCTTTCTAGTTTATCTCCTAATTCTTTCTAGTTTATCTCCAAATGAACCACTTATTCAACCACTATCGATTTAAAGGAAGCACTGGCATACTAGTTTTTATAACAGTTTTAAACATACAGCCATGGAATCCAGGAAACTTTCATTACAGCTGCCTTGAAAATTTTAATTGACATTTTTTGTAGTTGAATTATTTAGTTGGCAAGTTTTTTCAGTTCCATTTTCACTGTACATGCATGAAGATCTTTGCCAGGAAAGAAGAGGGTGAATGCTGGTATTGAGTCATTATTGGTGTCTGCCACAATGGAAGATACCGGGTAATATGTGATGTCATGTTCTATTTGCCCAAGTAAAAGTCTTGATTGTTTTGGTCTTTCTCTCTATCCCAAGATGCACCTATGCAGGAGGCTGGTCAGTTTGGCAGAATCAATTTCATAATAAAGAAATAAAAGTTAATTTATGAAATGTACAACTGATTGGCCAAAAACTACATTATTTTATAGAAAAATAGTATACAATAATGCTGACACAAACAATTAAATTTGTTGTAGCAGCAACATACAGTTCCCTAAATATTAAAGTAAAGGCTTTCCAAAAATGCCAACCATACCGTAATTTTGCAAGATGGACTTTCAGTGGTGCATTAGTAGAGCATTTTATTTCCAAATTTTTTTAGAAATTACCAGTGGCATTAAGCTGCTGTAATTCGTATGTATAAACGGCTCGCAAGGTATTCATTACACTCTCCCCTAAAGAATAAACTTCTGCAAAACCAGCAGTTCATTTTTCTTGCCTTGGCGCTTCTGAAACATCCCCGTGTAAACAAGAGCAAACGATTCTTCAGATTCACGAATTCACTAAACAAAGACGAGAAATACGTGACGGTTGTAAACTTCGGCAAAAGATCGACTGACGGACGGTAATGTCGCCTTTCTCGTTACGATTAACCTGCGATTAGGCGGATCAAGCGATCTTTCTTTTTAGAGCGCGAGAGCGCCGGCGATCGCACGTTGCGATCGGGACTTTCATCACTAAATTCGGTCCTTTATAGCTGTTCTAAGCATCCATAATGTACATTTACAATAGCCAGTAGGTTAGAGAAAGATATAAAACGAAGAAGCGCAGTAATTTCTCCAAGAAAAGCGAAGAAATCTACCTCTAATCGTCTTTGAATCACGGAGAGCAGAGATGTTGACTGGTTGGCGTCAAGATGCAAATAACGTAAAGATTAAATTTCTCCCAGCATGCAGCGCGAAGCGTGTCCAACACCGCCTGTTTTTCCATCAAAAGTATTCTAAAAACAGTTTCTTCGGATAACCGAAAAAAAAAAGGGTAGTGAAATTTTAGTTCATGTGCACGAAAGCAAGAACGATATTACTGTAAAACACAATAATGGACTGTTTTAATTTGTCGTCGGCCAAAAGGTAACTTTTTTCCTCTCGTTTATCCGATCATGAACAATTTATACGCATTCATACGCGACGCAACAATGATGCTTTTTTCTAAATTCACTAAATTCATTCAGAAGTGTTTGAAGATTGTGAACCATTCGCATTCAATCATTTTTTGGGCTAACAGGTAAATCCATTATTTTCTTTTAACTTAACGCTTTCTCTGCAGTTTGCTTCAAAATGTCCATCTTTTACATGCATAAAATGTAATTCAATTTTTACTATCAAACTACAGAGCTGCATGGTTGCTCGTGTAACTGAAAATTGGCAAAGTTACTGAATAGTAGAATTGTAATGAAGTGGCCAAGTTGCGTTTTAGGAAGGTTCGGTTGTGTTAAGAATATTGGGCGCATTTTCGTGGACGCGCCTATTCATGGACAACCCCACGTACTCTTGTGCCTGCTGTGGAACCCACCCAGACAGTGTAGCCAGAAAAGAACTTTCCATGATCCTTATTTTAATAGGCCCGCTCTGTGTTTAATGGAAGCCAGCTATATAGTCTATATACAGCATGGCCATTTGACTGGCACAGAGTAGTCAACGAGAGTATCCAACTAGAAATACTTCAGTCATCATTCATCAGCATTATCACGTTTCTATTCTCACTGGGGCCATCTCGTACAAACGCCCAAAATCTCTTCGGGATTCAATGATAAAAATTCCCGCGCGCTCGTAGTCCCCCGGGTGTTCTGTTTCACACAAGTTTTGTATAAATAGGCCTGTTTTGGCTTGTTTAATTCTCCTTTCGTTAAACGTTCGCCAGTCGTTAGCTTGGCGTTTTTTCTCTTGCCCGGTCATCGCTGCGCCATCTTCGAAGGTTTTCTTCGTTCTTCGTTCTCCACGCCGGACCAAGTCCCTGTTGTTCCTGCGGATGGGGCTGTTGCAGCGGCCGTTGACCCTCCCGCTGTCGCACCTCCAGCTCCAGCCAACTCTGCCGGTGACAACAACGCACAGAACGCTAACGACAACGTGGTTCCTGCGCCCCAACCTGCGGCTCAGGTGGTTAGTGTTTTCTCTTGTCCTTGTATTCGTCCCCTTCGCGCGTTTTTCGGGCTACGCGTTGTTGGTCTTTTAGCTTGGTTCTCGCTTCTGTGTTATTAGTTTAGTTCTCTCTTTTGTACTACTAGTTTGGTTTTCGCATCTGTGTACAAGTCTACAGTTTTCGCGTCGGTGTTACAATTTTATTTTCGCGTCTGTGTTACAACTTTAGTTTTGGCGTCTGTGTACTATTTTAGTTTCCCGTCTGTGTGGCAAGTTTAGCTTTCGCGTCTGTGCTACCAATTTAGTTTTCGCATCTTTGTTACAACTTAGTTTTCCGTCTGTGTGACAACTTAAGTTGTCCGTCTGTGCGGCAAGTCTGTGTGACATATTTAATTTTCGCGTCTGTGTGACAAAATTTTGTTTTCCGTCTGTGTGACAAGTCTGTGTGACAAATTGCGGTACAAATTAAGCTTTCACGTCTGTGTGCCAACTTTAGTTTTCCGTCTGTGTTACAAGTCTGTGTGGCAAACTTAGTTTTCGCGTCTGTGTGACAAATTTAGTTTTCGCGTCTGTGTATCAACTTAAGTTTTCCGCCTGTGTGACAAGTCTGTGTGACATATTTTATTTTCGCGTCTGTGTGACAAATTTAGTTCTTCGTCTGTGTGACAAGTCTGTGTGACAAATTTAACTTTCGCGTCTGTGTGACAACTTTAGTTCTCCGTCTGTGTGGCGAGTCTGTGTGACAAATTTAGTTTTCGCGTCTGTATGACAGATATAGCTTTCCGTCTGTGTTACAAGTCTGTGTGGCAAACTTAGTTTTCGCGTCTGTGTGACAAATTTAGTTTTCCGTCTGTGTGACAAGTTTGGGTTTCGCGTTTGTGTAACAAATTTAGTTTTCGCGTCTGTGTGACATATTTTATTTTCGCGTCTGTGTGACAAATTTAGTTCTTCGTCTGTGTGACCAATTTAGTTTTCGCGTCTGTGTGACAAATTTAACTTTCGCGTCTGTGTGACAACTTTAGTTTTCCGTCTGTGTGGCGAGTCTGTGTGACAAATTTAGTTTTCGCGTCTGTGTGACAGATTTAGCTTTCCGTCTGTGTTACAAGTTTGGGTTTCCCGTCTGAATGACAGCTTTAGTTTTCGCGTCTGTGTGACAAGTTTAGTTTTTGCGTCTGTGTGACAAATCTGCGTGTCAACTTTGGTTACCCGTTCGTGTGACAAGTCTGTGTGACAAGTTTAGTTTTCCCGTCTGCGTTACAAATTTAGTTTTCCCGTCAGTGTGACAAGTTTTAGTTATCGCGTTTGTGTTTTAGTCTTCCCGTTCCTGTTTGTGTGACGGTTTTTGGGTCTCCCCGTTAGTTTTTACGGGGGAGACAATTCCGTCGTCCCGCGTCCAGGCCCCTATCCTGGAGGTTCATTTGGTCGCGATGGACGTTTCAGGCCACAGCACTACCGGCCGGGAACCTTTCACCGACGCTGTTTTAATTGTAGAAGTGTTAGTCATTTTGCTAGGGATTGCCCATTAGTCTCCAAGGATGTTTAAGAGCAGTTCTCTGTAAGAATCGAGAAAAGTGGGAAATGAAAATTTTTGACCCCCCTTTATATTTTGCATGCAGATAGGTCTTCAGGGGGGATGTTCAAAAATGACCTTTGTTAAGGTCGTTTCTTCTTTGTTGCCATGGTAACACTGGATGTTTGTTGGTGCCACTAAACCCAATTTTGACCTCAGAAACTTCCTTAAAAAGTGCAAAATGTAAGACATCGTTTCTCCAGTCCATTAATACTGAACAAATCAAGACTTTCACCAGATGTAAAACCTTTATTCTAGTTTACATTTATGCATGTGGTATTTTGTTACATCAACTGCACATGAACTTAACGGTCAAACAACTTGATGGTGTTTCAGCCATTTTAGTTGACGAGTAAAACTAGCAATACCTTTTCTTAAATTTTTCCAAAAGTACGCCGATTCTAGAACTCAAACTACGTGGCTAGTTTAAATAGATACTCTAGTTACTAAATCTATAAAAATCTCTGCGGGGCGGGTTAATTTTGGACTTTGGTTCACTGTGGAAAAACCTTCAAAAATCATTTGTTGTAAATTTTGGTGAAATTAACATTACGTTCATTCGACAGAAATCCTTCAAGAAAACTCAATCGGTCCTCAGGCTTAAAGAATAGCATGCACTCTATCAATGTCTGGTCAAATCGGCTGTTAATAGCCGTTATTTTTTGAACAATCTCAATCCAAATAAAGCTTACTTTACTGTTTTCTGCAGTTCTCAACTTTCGAAGAACGAGTCCGTTCTTTCCGCACAGCATACATTTTCTGCACAAAATTCGGATATCTAAACCATCCCTTGTGGCTGAGCATGCTGTTTGTCTTCAGTGGAGGTCCATTAACTCATCACAGTGCAAATAACAACAGCTTTTGTAGTATCCGGAAGGTCACCGAAGCAAGCCATCATCGGAAACTTTGTTCGTCCACGAACATTTGTAATCTGGATTTACCGCATATTTCTCCGTCACATGCCATCATTCGCTCCAAAAGAAGATAAACGGTTTTCTGATTAATCTTTTACAGTAAATCACATTAAGCGAGGCATTTTACCCCCTTTTTTCTCCGTTCTTTATACGTCTTTCGAAGTCCAAAGCCCTGCTGGTCAGCGGTAGAATCTAAAGTACAAAGTTCCTTCGTAAAGTGTTTAACGTGGCGTCCTCATCCTAAGGCAGAGCCTAACAGCGAAGCACTATGAACAAGCTTAACTAAGGTGAAACTTAACTAAGGTGAAAGGTCAGAAGCACAAGAATTAAGATTGACGACCGGGCTATTTTTCAATTTTAGCAATTCTCAAAAAACGTTATTACCCGACCGTCTGCACAGTACATTTAGACCGTAGAAAAGTTCACAAAAACAACTTTTCTCCGTCTAGAATTACAGGTACGACTACTTTCCGAATAAAATACAGTTTTTGTTTGCCAAAAATTGCCCGAGAAACTGATTTGGAAATCAAAATTGCAAAAATACACAAACATATTTGCATAAGGCGATGCGAGTGAAGATAGAACTGTACTATAAAATCAAAGTCTTGTTTTGTTTATAAAATCGCTTTTCAATCTATCTTATGAAAGAACAAACACATAAAAATGGACAACACAATCTTCTTTCAAATCTTCATTAGTTTATGTATAAAAGTAAAACACGTACGATTTACAGCGCATCAGGCAAAGCTGTCCTCGATGAAATTCAAGATAACAGCACGACTTAATTTGAGCACGTTTCATAAACATGTCTCCAAAACACAAAGGAAAAGTCAATAAAAAATTGATATCAACATAAATTCCCATCGAAAAATGTGATTTATTTTACCTTTAAGTCACTGGACTGCTTGGAAATTCATTAAAACTCCGCTTCTTCGGTTCTGAAATCCGCAATAAAAACAAGGCATCCCCCGCATTGCTCCTGCATTGATAAAAACGTATGAGGGTTCCTCGAAGCAAGATTTTATCCCCGAAAGCTCTTCTTTTTCCACTAAAGCGGCTTCTGAGTATCCCTTAATTAGTATCCCTGTCTTGAGTAGCAAACCGCGAAAAAATGCAGGGAAGTAACGACTTTACTGCTCCGCTAAACACTGCGAAAGATCCAACTTTTTTAAAACTTTAAAAAGTGTTTACAGAGCTGACGACTGTGTAGCCGCGCGTGTGGCGTCATACGCGCATGTTTTGCGACGTCATACGCGCCCGCGAATTTGCCTTGCGCGACCGACTTCACTGCTGACTGACACATGTCACGGAGGCGCGCCTGCGAAACATTCCGCTAGCCATGACCATGAAAAATGACAGACACAGGTTCTATGAGTATGGTGCTGCGCAGCCAGGCCTTCGGCCTGGCAAGTGCTCCGCTATTACCTTATTATAGGAAATTAACAATGCACTTTATTAACGCGATTTTACAAAATTCGCGTTAATTTAATGTATCTTAATTAATGTCGATGTAAATTTAATGCACGCTATTTCAAAACATTGTTATTTTAAAGCACCTTTATTTCATTACAAAACCTTATTAGTTCATGACTCCTCTATTGGCTCTTCAGAGTCACATTTCACGGAGGCTTTGAAAAATCTTTTGAATTGATAGGGTCTAGTTAGGCTTCAAAACCAAATTTTCGGCTTTAAAAAAAAGCTTAGAAACATCCGTGCACTTGTCTTGGAAGGTTTTATTGACGGAAGCCAAAACGCAGTTTGGCGTTCAGAAATGTAAAGTGCGAGTTTGCAGAATTATGAAAATCGCAGTAAATAAAGCAAGATGCTTATCGAAAATTCGCGTTAATTTCATGCATGTAAACCTAACTTTTGAAAAATTCGTGTTAATTTTGTGTAACGTAAATTTTCTTCGCGTTGTCAACGTGCATTGTTAATTTCCTATAATAAGGTACATTGTCACTGACTGTCGATTCTATTCTGTTTACGTTGAGCAGCCTGAGGGTACATATTCCCATTCTTTTGTTTTCTGATACGTAGACACGTGAACAAAATAAAATACCAAACAATAGGCATGGGTATTGCCTTTAGTTTTATTTTTGGCGGTATCCATGCGATGGACTATTTCAGGAAGTCAGTATTTACTCTGTGAACTCCGTTTATGGGTGAATTTTATTCACAGCTGTCTGATCATGATGAGCGATTCATGACGAGCGAATCATAGCCGGTGAATCATGTCTGACAAACCCCGGCCGGGTCTGCACAGTGAAATCGGCTGTAAGGGAATGAGAGGAATCACGTGTCTGTTGAACAAACATACGGAGACGCATAAAACTATCTTAAGTATTAGGAGACAATCAGCTCAAGAGCAACTACCGGCAAGAAAATGGTGGGAAATATAATAAACAGTTTGAAGAAAAGTTTGCCGTTTGGCGAGCGTTCTTTGTCCTTTAAATTGACAGCTATTTTTCAATGGAAGAAGCAAGGTTTCAGTCGCAAAAGTGATCATCAAATGACGTCAGAAAACAAAATTATAGCCGCAGACTGTATTCTACGGAGCTGTGCATTAATCAGAAAATGAGAAAACCAACTACAAATGCGATATTCCTCATTTAACTGCATGAGCAAAGTTTATTTTTTCAGAAGTTCAAAAGTTCCCATCAAGTTCGTTTGTTTTGTGGGTCTCCCGTTTATCTTATCGGTACCGATACATTTTTTTGCCGTACCAATCCGAGTATGAATTTATGATGAGAAACGCTCTGATGGTTGCGATTTGGTAAAGCAAAAAAACTAGGAAGAAACAGACTAGAGTGTACTCTTCTTCCAGTTTTTCCATTTTCCGACATTGAGATCTGAGTGACATCCGCATCATAGAAATTAAGTTGTGGGAACCTATTGTAATTTTATGAGTATAAAAAGAGTGGTGAACTGCTTGTGTTTCGCTACAATACCCCCACCCCACTCCCAATCTCTCTCCCTCTTAGTCTATTAAGTATTGGGGGGGGGGGGGGGGGGGGGGCGTTTAACAGATAATTTACGGTTCTTATCTCCTAGTGTAATACTTCAAATACTCTCCCTCCCCTAGAAAGTGTGTACAAATTTATTTTGTTTGATACTATGCACTTCAGAAACACTAACTACGGCACTTACGTTAGTGACTGACGCAAAGTTACTCGTGGCAAAAAGTTAGAAAGACAAACGGAAGGCAACAGCTGCAGCTTTGAGCGGCGAGCGCGCTAGAACTAATTTGTTTTGATGGTCGAGTGACCATTAACAGATGAAAGTAGATTCAGCGAAAACTTTCTTGAAAGTAAGTTTTTGCATAGAGAGAAATCAACTAAAGGAGGTAACAAAGAAAATGCCAAGACAAGTTAAAGACCCAAAAATTCGGTTGTTTACAGTTGACGTATTCCTAAGGAGATGGCAAATCTGCTCGTACTTTCCTTGCTTTGCAGCAAAAGAAAAAATAAATAAATAAAAGAACCAGCTCACCGAGTCACAGAACAGGCATTTACCAAAAAAGAAAAAAATTGTACGAAAGTCAGCTACAGAAGAGAGCAAGAGTATAATATCAGAAGAAAGCATCCAGTCGTTCACCTTTTGTTCACGTTTTCGTTTTTTATCAGCAAAGAAATGTACGGGAAATATGATCTACTGTAAATAGAAAGAAAATCTAACAAAAGAAGAGTTCTGGCATTCCAATTCCAATACTTTCTTGCACCTCAATATGATGCGGACGCCATGTTGGCATTTTATGAAGTCAAATCGTATTCTAGTTATACCGCTGACCAGAGATGTTTTTGCCTGACTACGAAAGAAGGGCGAAAGAAAGAAGGTAAAATGTTTAGCTAAATGTAATTGATCGTTAAACTATTAATCAGAAAACCGTTTTATCTCCTTTTGGGGCGAATGATGACATGTGACGGAGAAATATACCGTAAATCCAGATTAGAAATGTTCGTGGACGAACAAAGCTTCCGATGATGGCTTCACCCCCCCCCCCCCCCCCCCCCCAGTGCGGTGACCTTTCGGGTACTACAAAAGTTGTTGTTATTTGCACTGTGATGGGTTAATGGACCTCCACTGAAGACAAACAGCATGCTCAGCCACAAGAGATGGTTTAGATATCCGAATTTTGTGCAGAAAATGTATGCTGTGCGGAAAGAACGGACTCGTTCTTCGAAAGTTGAGAACTGCAGAAAACAGTAAAGTAAGCTTTATTTGGATTGAGATTGTTCAAAAAATAACGGCTATTAACAGCCGATTTGACCAGACATTGATAGAGTGCATGCTATTCGTTAAGCCTGAAGACCGATTGAGTTTTCATAAAGGATTTCTGTCGAATGAACGTAATGTTAATTTGACCAAAGTTTACAACAAATGATTTTTGAAGGTTTTTCCTCAGTGAACCAAAGTCCAAAATTTACCCGCCCCGCAGAGATTTTTATAGATTTAGTAACTAGAGTATCTATTTAAACTAGCCACGTAGTTTGAGTTCTAGAATCGGCGTACTTTTGGAAAAATTCAAGAAAAGGTATTGCTAGTTTTACTCGTCAACTAAAATGGCTGAAACACCATCAAGTTGTTTGACCGTTAAGTTCATGTGCAGTTGATGTAACAAAATACCACATACATAAATGTAAACTAGAATAAAGGTTTTACATCTGGTGAAAGTCTTGATTTGTTCAGTATTAATGGACTGGAGAAACGATGTCTTACATTTTGCACTTTTTAAGGAAGTTTCTGAGGTCAAAATTGGGTTTAGTGGCACCAACAAACATCCAGTGTTACCATGGCAACAAAGAAGAAACGACCTTAACAAAGGTCATTTTTGAACATCCCCCCTGAAGACCTATCTGCATGCAAAATATAAAGGGGGGTCAAAAATTTTTATTTCCCACTTTTCTCGATTCTTACAGAGAACTGCTCTTAAAAGTTACGTTTCTTTGCCATATATTGGAGTTTCAGTGCCTTTGATCGTTTGCCTTGTTAGTTATTTCTGTGTTCTTCTGTATGAAGTCCACGCCTCATTTAAGTTTGCTTCGTCAATTATTTTGTGTTGTTTCGCTTGCCTTCAGCTAACCGCTGGTATCACTCTACAACAAAACTTTATTATTATACCTTATATCCCTACAGATATATTGGCAAAATAATACTCAAGATAATATGAGTAAAGTACAAAATATAATGTCATTGCAAAAACAATTACACATCTATTAATTCTTTTGCTAATTCCAAAACATCATGAAAATATTTTGAAGATATATTAATAACGGAAACATCCTTCATTGAGAACAAATACAGGAATAAAGACCCCTTATCAAATACACGAAAAACATCATTGACGCAATATAACTTTTGAAGAAAGTCCTTTCTCAAGTTGACAAATTCATGGTTATTGCATTCAGTTATGTAATGTAGCTCATCGCCAATCCTGTTATCATTGCAAATAGTACAGATTCTAGAATCATAAGGTATCTTTTTGTACCGCCCAGTTTCAACTGGCAACCTATGTGCCGAGATTCGCAATCGGGTAACAGCTTGTCGATGTTTTACATTAGAGATTCTACTTAAATACTTCTCAAAGCACACATTAGATTTTACAAGTCCGAATGTCCGTAATTTACCCCGCTGTACTTCACGAGAGTCAGAATGCCCTCCCGGCCAAAGACCTCATTTTCCCAAAAACTAGAGTACAGATCATATAACTTTGTTTTAATTACTTTTATAAACTGTCCTAATTGTTTTGAAGGGACACGGAGATTTGAAACATCGTCAAGACCACACAACTTTAAGATATAATTCGCAAATGTAACACTTTGATTATTTGAATTAATACATATGCGTGAAGCCTTGCCAACAATAGTTTCACTAAGAAAGGGGTCATTCAAACGTACCCAATATGGTATGCCTTCGATGGGGTCTTCTTACACCCTTAATTGCTCTGTCCCTGGACGGGGTATTTCGGGGCTGCTTCGCGGTTGGCTTTCCCCTTTTCTATATCATGTTTCATTGGCGCCTTTTTCGTTTTCCTTTTGTTTTAGGCGCCCCCGTGCAAAATCTCGTTATGATTTTTCGCCCGGACGAAGTCTCTTCAAATATTGTTCAGTGGTGCAATTGGAAAGGGGAAGAGCCTCGCGTTGCAGGCTCTAACCCCTCGCCCTACATGGTTTCCAAGGTCATTGGAAGGTGTTATTTTCCGAGATCCCAGTAGTTTTGTGGCTGGGAAACTGAGTCGGCACCAGTCTTACTGGAAGTTCATTCTGTCAGAACACCCAAAGAAAGATGAGATTTTTATCCTACATCGTCCGGGGGGGTCGACATTTCATTCCGGTTTTTCCATAGTTTGTATTAGTTTTGCCTTTCACTGTTTTGTATCTTTAAGGTCGTAAAGTCTGCAATAGAGCTTTTTGAGTTATGGGGAGAGTTACGGTCATAACTGTTATTTTGTTGGGACCTTACCGCCCTGCCTAGCTTTCGGGAGTAGCAGCCGTAGGGCTCGCTTCTTCCCATATCTTATCCTTGCCTGGGGCGTTTGGGAGTGAGGGCTCCCAGTGGGAATCTATTACTATTCTCACTGGGGCCATCTCGTGCAAACGCCCCAAATCTCTTCGGGATTCAATGATAAAAATTCCCGCGCGCTCGTAGTCCCCCGGGTGTTCTGTTTCACACAGGTTTTGTATAAATACGCCTGTTTTGGCCTGTTTAATTCTCCTTCCGTTAAACGTTCGCCAGTCGTTAGCTTGGCGTCCCTCCCTCCTCCCCGCAGCGATGACGATTGTTACCATCCTAGCTAGCTCCCGCTCCTTTTCGCCTCCGGGCTCGCTTCTTCCCATATCTTATCCTTGCCTGGGGCGTTTGGGAGTGAGGGCTCCCAGTGGGAATCTATTACTATCACAACCCGAGTAAATACTCCACCGCGTTCAAACGTCCGAGGCGTTTCTCGTTTTATTTAGTAGGATTTTATTTAATATTAAATGGAAATATGGGCAAGGATGAATAAAAAAATTAGTTGACATTACTATCTTTTAATTTTTCTCAAAATGATGAGCTGTTTTACGTTGAAAACTGACCAAAACTCTTTGCGCCTGATCAAAATTATGTTGGCAAATGGCGCCGACAATTCTGCAGTTCACAGTTTTTGAACGCTTAGAACTTTTTTGTTAAACTTTCAAAACGTTTGGTAAATTGACAGTGTATTGGCAATATATTAAACTTTAAACAGTGAAAATGAAAACATTAACTTTTAAGCACGTTGCTTAACTTAAAGTAAATACAAACTTAAGCGGCTACTTTGTTATTTTTAGATCATAACTGATCATTTGCTATTTTTGATTTGCGCTCTGTTAGCCTTGTCGTAAGTCTTGAACACAGTAAAGACTTTTTTCAGCTTTTGAGATTTGGAGATGATCAAGTATAAAAGGTAATTTAGACTATAGTACCCGCGAACCAAGCCGTTTGGAACTTCACGATCACGTTCAATCACCACTAGCAAATGACTTCTCATAACTGACGGCTACTTTGTTATTTATAGCGGAGCACTTGCCAGGCCGAAGGCCTGGCTGCGCAGCTCCATACTCATAGAACCTATGCCGTGATTTTTCATGGTCATGGCTAGCGGAATGTTTCGCGGGCGCGTGTGTGCCCGCCCGCCGTGTTGGAACAACATCCGGGATCTTGAAAGCAAGGCTTTGTTTTTCGCGCGGCCACACAGCCGTGAGCTCGGTTAACACTTTAGTTGTTTTGTTGTGTCTAGCGGAGAATTAAAGTCGTTATTTTCCTGCATTTTTTCGCGGTTTGTTACTCAAGACAGGGATACTAATTAAGGTATACTCAGAAGCCGCTTTAGTGGAAAAAGACGAGCTTTCAGGGATAAAATCTTGCTTCGAGGAACTTCATGTATTACGTTTTTATCAATGCGGGAGATGTTTGTTTTCTACGGATTTCAGAACCAGAAGCGGAGATTTGAATTTCCAAGCAAGCGAGGGACTTAAAGGTAAAATAGATTTCAGTTTTCGATGAGAATTTATGTTGATATCAATCTGTGAGTGACTTTTTATTAGTGTTATTGTTAGTTTTGGAGAATTGATTTTAAAACGTGCTTAAATTCAGTTGTATCGAGCTCTTGAATTTCATCGAAGAGCTATAATTTTAATCATACTAAATTATTTTAATTATATTAAACGCGTACCATTTAAAAATGGTACGCGTTTTGCTTTTAAACGTAAACTAATGGAGATTTGAATAATTTTTTTCGAAAGAAGATTGTGTTGTCCATTTTTATGTGTTTGTTCATTCATAAGATAGATTGAAAAGCGATTTTATGTAAACAAAACAAGACTTTGATTTTATAGTACAGTTCTATCTTCATTCGCATCGCCTTATGTGTTATTATCGCAATATGTTTGTGTATTTTTGCAATTTTTGATTTTCAAATCAGTTTCTCGGGCAATTTTTGACAAACATAAACTGTATTTTATTCGGAAACTAGTGGTACTAGTTATTCTAGACAGAGAAAAGTTGTTTTTGTGAACTTTTGTACGGTCTATAAAAATGTACTGTGCAGACGGTCGCGTAATACTGTTTTTGAGAATTGCTAAAATTGAAAATAGCCCGTTCGTCAATCTTAATTCTTGTGCTTCCAACCTTTCACCTTAGTTATAAAGTTTCACCTTAGTTAAGTTTCACCTTAGTTAAGCTTGTTCAAAGTGCGACGCTGTTAGGATTGGGCTATGTATATATATTAGATCGTTTTCATCTTCGAAAGCAGTTTTTTTTTCTGCATGGCTGAGAGCAACCCCAGAGATAAGATGTTAATTGCAGAGAATGGCAAATGAATTATTGAAATTCTTGAAATACAGCTAAATTTTCTTTATTACTATTTCTGTTCAGTTCAAAGATTCAAAAGACCTCTGATTTGGTCGATTTGCATCCTCGCTTTAGAAAAGTTTCTAAACTGAGTGAAAAAGAAAGTTGTTTTTGTTTCGCACATAATGGACTCAGCTGCACGGCCAAACTATATCTCCAAAACAATGCTGCTGGTATGAAGAACCTGTTGATAGATGCGGGCCGTGAATAATAAGCAGTTTTGAAAAGGCAAGGTTCGAACGTTATCTTTTTATAGTACATCCAAAATCCATATTATGAATGGTTTGACAAGCCAATGGAACGTTATGTAATAGAAGGAGTGAAGTTAATGCCCAACCGTACGATAATTAGCGACAGTCCTGCCTACTGATCGATTATTACTGACTGAAATGACTACTACAAAAGCTCAAATAATTATTATCAATAATGTAGCAATATACATCAATAGAGTAGTAGTTTTGAATAGGCCATTTGCACGATGACGGCATATGACTACAAATACGAGAACCTTCAGTATTTTCTTTTGTAGTGCAAATTAGGGCTATTGTTATTTAAACCGCACTGGGGTTACAAAATTTAAATAAGAAAGGAAAAACGAAATTAATTCTGGTAGTTGTAGTCAAATGACGCCATCGTGCAAATGGCTTATTGAGTGTCGTAAAACCAAAACCGAAGTAATTACTCTGACCAATCACAGCAGTCGTAAACAATCCAATGAACCAATCAGAGCCCGAAGCAATTACATGCATGTCGGCGGCGCCAAGCGCGGGAAAACGCTTGCGAGCAAGTCACAATTGGTTTTGGTTTTACTTCTGATTGGTCGAGAAAGTGGCGCGAGATTTTTTAGCCAATAACAAAGCGTAGCAATGAAAAACCAAAGCAATTGTGTAATTACTTTCGACACTCAATTGAAAACTGCTCTAATAAACAATCGTTAAACTAAGATAGTGAAACATGTATTCAAATGGACAGAGTAGGCTAGGATAACTAGGATCATTCTGTCAATTTTCGTATACTACCTTCTTACTAATTTTCGCGCGTACTTAATTTCGCGAAAATTCGGGGGGTGTATTTCGCAAGTATTAATTTTCGCGATTCCAGGTAAGAAGTAAACAAAAGGGTATTTATTTTCGTGATTTTGCCGTTTCTTTAATTTCCCAATCCCTAAAAGAATGTTCACAAAAAAGTTATATGGAACACTTACCGAGAGAAATATCAAGAGTTACGCGCTTTCTACTTTTACGAGGTGACGTCGTGAATGTTGAGGTTCTTGAGTCAAAGGACCGAAGATCTCCTGAACCTTTATAATTTATGTATTATGTTCTTGTACAATATAATATGATATTAAATTTCTCAATTTTAATTTCCTCGCTCTCTTTTTTTCGCGAGTATTAATTTTCGCGATTCTTTCCAAAACGCGAAAATCAAGAAATTTAGTACGAGCGAAATTTAGTGAGAATAAGTAGGTAATATATAATATGTAATCAAATTTACCTTAGTTCGTAGGCGCTTCCGGTCCAATTGGAGAAGTATTCTCAATGAGATGCAAAAATTACAATCTTATTTACTCCAAGACATTCTCTTGCTTAAGGCTAGTAACATTACGAAGCACTTTGAACTTTCCAAACCGCGTCTTTCAATGAATATTGTTAAACGGTAAAGGAATTCATTGTTACTTTGTCACTGAAAGACGCAGTGTGATAAATCAGCTTTTAATTGCAGTGTGGGACAGACAGACGGCTTTTTTATAGAATGAATCAATGTTTGTTGTTAGAATACACCGATACTTCACCTTTGCGTCACCGATACTTTGCTGATACTTCACCGATACTTTACCGATACTTCACCGAGTATCCTTCGACTATCGGTCGATAAAAAATCCACGGATAACAGTATTTTTTTCACTCTGCTGACGGTAAAATCGCGGTGAAGTCAACAGTTGAAAGTATTCGAAGTAAATAAGAAGCAAAGGACCGCGAACGAAAATGCTGCCGGTGAACGTAGGATCTGTAACAGATCTAGTCATCACCACGTGCGATTTGGTATGAGAATTGGCGTTCGCGCTAGTTTTTCTGATCTTTTTGCTGCTACGCCGTCCTGACGACACCCAACCAGGTCGAAACAGCTGTCCACGGTTGCATTTTGGCTTTCAGTTTAATTTGGGCTCTATCATGTCGTTGTCGAGTTAAATGTTCTACGTAGTATCAGCCTTGCTCTATACTTTGGAAGTATTCACCCCACTCATAATAGTAATAGGACTTCAAGTCATTAACAAAATCTTGATAATCACAATTTTGATAAATTTAATTATGACCTGTCGTTACGTCGTGTTATCATTTAGTTTACTCGTCCGGCACATTGATCACGCTAAGAAATGAGAACGTGCTCTTTTTACGGACGAACGAGTATTAGAATTTTTTATTAAGAAATTCATATCTTTGAGCTTCCTGTGGGACTTTGAAGGATCTTTGTTGAGCGTTTGAAATCTTGGATTTTATAGAAAATGTTTTTCAAAAAAGAATGTATTTCAAATAACCCTACAAAATCTATCAGACTTTCACTCTTTTGAACGAAATCTTTGACTATTCTTTTAAGTAATCAACCTCCCAAATAAAAATAAACAAACAACAGTCGCAATTATTGCCGTACTACGGCTTCTTGTTCTCATTTTCAATTTTAAAATTGTTTCATGATTCCCTCCAGTTACTGAAGAAATACGCTTTCCATAAACAACAATTCAATCAATTTATCTACTCTCTTTAATATCTCAAAAAAACTTCAAAAAGAATTTTCTAGAACTTTCTGGAACAGACGTCAAAAAGTGACCGAGAATCACTACTCATTTTATTAACGTCGGGCAGGTTGGCTTGTAGAAAGCCCGATTAATAAAATGCAAAAAAATAAATAAAAACTCTTGAGTTTCACTATGATAAGCTCTAGTTATATATTTCAGCGATAACCACAAAGCGACCCTCAGGCAAAAGGTCAAGACAAAAGTTGTGTATTAGGTGGATGTCAATCAACTCTACCTTTTCAAAAGCTTCTCGAAACGTCACTGTCATCTTTAAACTAATTAGGTGTTGTCACTTCACAATTCAGAAGCATTACAAGGAGATTTGTATTTCAAAATGTTTACAGAATTGCAAAGAGTTTAAAACTACACATCTGGGCCAAATTTTGAGGGGCAAGAGCATTTCGTTCAAGAGTTATAGGCGAACGAGTATTAGACATTTTTAGTAAGAAATGTATGGAGCGGCCACCCTGGTGTCCAACTTAGGGACACCAACATGGCGGCCAAAACCGAGTTGTTATGTTGTGTACAATAAAATCTTTGTGCACAATCAGATTCGTTTTGGAAAAGCTACATGTATAGTAGAGCCCGGTTTCCATATGATCGCTACGATCGCTACGATCGTTGCGATCACTGAAAAAAAAAGTTCAGCGACCGCAGCGATTGATGGTTTCCATATGATCGCTGCGATCGCTACGATCGCTGAGAAAGTGAATGAAGATCGAGGGGACCTGGGTCTGACAATATCGTTTCGCCTCATTCTTGAAATTCAACATAGCGGCTGTGAATTGTTTTTAAAATTTGTTATAAAGACAGTCGTATCTTTGCACTTCTTCCATAAAAAGGGCCAAATCGCACCCTTTGAGTCAGCGTACGCAGTGCATCTTGGTATTTTTGCTGTCGCTGTGATCGCTGCGATCCCTGGAGAGTGGTTTCCATATGATCGCTACGATCGCCACGATCGCTGAGATAGAATCACATATGATCGCTACGATCGCTGAACTTTTTTTTCAGCAATCGTAGCGATCATATGGAAACCGGGCTTAAGGGTTTGTGCCTTCAAAACTGAACTTGTTAATTATATGCTGTATATATTACTGTATATAGCTTTTTTAGTTTGTAAATTTTAATTTGTAAATTTTCTCTAATTGGCGTCCCCAAATTAGTAAGGGATTTTTTTCCCTACCTAGATGGCTTTTGACACTTTAATAAAGTTTCTATCTATCTATATGCATGTTATATGGGGTGAGGGAAAAAAGATGTTGATGTACACGACTCTTGATCATGAAGGATAGAACTACATTCTTAAAGCTCATTCTTAATTATAGTAAAAGTTATAGATCTCCTTTTAAGTGAAGAACTCAAGTTTTCTAATAACACCCTCATCCCTTCGAAGGTACTCCCGGCTTAGCATTTCTTTGAATTTGGCATTCTCGACCCCAGAGCTCTTCTCTTTTGCGCGGCCAAAACAATGACCAAGAGCTCTGGGGTCGAGAAAGTGAATTCGGCAAAAGCCATCGATTGTCAGTACACAGGCGCATTGCTTCCACTTGGATGTTCTTGATTAGGGACCTTCAGCAACGAGAACAGATGGCAACAGGAAGTCCAACGTTTTCCTCTTTTCGAGAATTTCGTTTCCTGTTTGTTAATGCTCTCGTTGCTTCACGCCTATGAAACACCCTTTGAAAACGCTATCATTGTATCTTGACCTTTTTTGAAACTCTCCGCATCTTGGCGACGCTGTTGCGATTTATCTTTTCTCTTTCTACTGTCATTCCACATAGTAGTGTTATATTTCCTTCCCTGTCTTGCCACAAGAATACACTCTAATAGGTCATCATTATAGTCAAATGGAATCTTATGTACAAAAAGTTTATCTGTCATTACTCCACTCAGGGCCCAGTGCAAATCCTCGATGGACAACCAGCACAAAGTCCGTACCCATTCCCCATGACACTCGGGATACTTATCATACCAGTGCAAAGCACGTGATATATGATCTCGCCGCTCACCACGGATACCCCCTGGGGCAAGCGGATGCTGTTGTAAAGATGCGTAAATAGTTTCGTCAGGGACATAGGTGTCATTTAAGAATGCAATGAAGTCTTGACCTATCTTGCTACGGAGAATAAACTCCACAAATTCTCTAATGGCGACAATGTGTGTTGATCCTTTATGGATGGGAATATGGTGTGGAGGTGGTGACTTTTCAATTCCAGTGTTAAAAATTCGATAGTTTTCTAAAGTGTGGACTTTCTTAGTTCGATCCTGATTATGTTTAGGCATCGGAAAACTTTCTATGCTGTTGTAACTGTTAAGCTTTTGTAATGCTACCACGATTTGACTGTTTTCGTAAAGTGGAAAATCCTGTCCAATCAAATTAATGTAATATTTCCATTTTACTGACGATTCTAACAGCTCCTTCATGCAATTGAGTTGTGCTTGAACCACTGAAAAATGTCCCCAGACGACGTCAGCGCTCTTTGACGAAATAAACACATTCGGCAGACAGCGTATCATGGCCTGTATGGCTTTACGGAAGACCTCTGGTGATTTCTTGTCGATGTGAATGCAGTAAACATTGTTTGGCATGTAAATAGCTTGAAGAATTCGCTCAAACAGACGTGCATCTTTGTGCACAGTGAAGCCAAAGGCGATAGGCAATCGCTGTTCCTCTTTTGTCACCAGAGGGTGAGGAAATCGTGTCTTTAAAACAAGGAAACAGTCATCGTTTGGCTTATAGCTGTGAAGGATCTCAGAGTCACTTTTGAAGTTGGAAGTTCCATTCATTTCCGCTTTGCCAGATATAAGCTTTTTACATCTTTTCCACTTCAGGGCCTACAACAGAACAAAAAAGAACATTTGAAGAAACGAACGCATTTGAATGTAAACAATTGCCATTTACACGAGAAGAGGTGCTGTGACAGGCAATCGATCCAAAGTCTAGATGGAGCAAGGTCGACATCTCGTTCTGGTTACCTTGGAGCATTTATATAGTATTTTTACATCAAATCAGCGCACCCATTTTTAGTGTATACCTCAGTGGGGTGAATAAGGTACTGTGAATAGAAAACACATTCAACATTTTTAAAGCGATTGCTTCAATGATGACGTCGTTCAACAAGTTTTGAGCCTGCTGCTATTTTCGTTCAACGACGTTCAACATGTTGAATGGGGGGGTGGTCTGAGGAAACACAACCCGACAAATGAATCAAGTGGACCACATTGGCTGCGGTCACATAGTCTACGACGTAACTAAAGTTTAACGTAAGTTAGTCTAAAGTTACGTGATGTCATACCTAATTGTAGTTAGTGCTTTCGGTCGACTTTGCGGTCACACCACGCAGTTAACTACAGTTAGTTCTAATTAACCTATGGATGACGTCAGAATTAAAAGAGGTTCTTGACGGCCCTTATTGTTGATCCGTGAAATGTCAACATGGTTGACCGACGTAAAGTGTGTCTAGTTTTTCTTCTTATTTATTTTTTTTCGTGCGGCAAACTGTCGGAGAAAAATGAGAAATAAGCTGAGAATTTTAACGGTTGCTCGACGCCGGGTACACGTGTTGCTACCTTGTTGTATGTAAATTTTTTGTTTGTTGTTTTTGGTTTCCCCCTCGCTTCACGCTTGGTTTCTATTTTGCATATTTATATACAGCTATTTCAATAAACGTTGTCGGATGAAAGCTTAAGGTGGTTCCCAACAGTTTCCAGCACTTTCCAAGACTTAGAATTTGATGGGTCATTAAAACCACAAATTCTGTAGGTGGGGTTCAGAGCCACCTTAAATTTTCGAAAATTTTTAAGAACACGAGAGAAGTGCAGAGAAAAAAAATTCCCAAGTGCTTAATATAACTCAATAATGCACGAGGAACAAGTTTTTTTCTTTCTTTTATAAAATAAAAACGGTTATAATGAACCTTTCGTCACGCGCGTGCTTTATCGAGTTATAATGAACTCGGTTTAACTAATCATAGCGCGCGCATTTCCTTGAGCATTTTATAAATAGCTATAAAGCGCTCGGGTTTCCTGTGAGAAATGTTTGAATAACAATAGAGCTAAAGTCCCATAGGATTCGTTTAGGACAGCAATATGGCCGCCGTGAAGTCAAGTGCAAACGTTCAATAGTTTCAGTGCAACAGCAGAGTAATTATAGGTAAACGATTATTTTTTCTTTTTCGTTTGTCTCACGATGGAGTCACTTTAAGATGTTGATCGCGACGTTTCGACTGCTATTACTGCTAGTCTTCATCAGGCGATGAGGTCGATTGGTTACGTGTCGCTTATGTAGCACGTTGGCTTGTTGCGACACGTAACCAATCGACCTCATCGCCTGATGAAGACTAGCAGTAATAGCAGTCGAAACGTCGCGATCAACATCTTAAAGTGACTCCATCGTGAGACAAACGAAAAAAAAAAAATCGTTTACCTATCTTACACACCACGATGAACAACAACCACATTTTTAGTAACAGCAGAGTAATTGTTAACAAAGTCAAAGCTGTCCTATTGTTTTAGAGTGATTTTCCTCAGACCGTGAAATAGTTAGTACACTAATACAGGTTAGTAGATTCTATTTCCATTGCTTTCTTTTGTGTCTATTTGTTAATTATACACTAACTACTAGAAACTGTTTCACGGTCTGAGGAAAATCACCCTAAGGTTGCCCCTTGACACGGATCGCGGAAGCACTGTGCATGATGTTGAGATAACCTTGTCGTGCAAGTTCCTGCAAGCACTGGTTAAACTTTTCTTTATGATACTTTACCTTTTCTTCAGGGGAAAACTGAGACCACTGTTGTTCGATCTTATCGAAAGGAAAAAGAAAGAAAAAGTTAGCCACATACGTTAATTAATTAGGAGGCAGCGTGGTCGAGTGGCTAGATATATGATAACAAATTAAAGCTTTACACATGTGAGGTCGTGTTGCAGTTAAAATTAAAAATACCAAGAACTGTGTTACAGTATTTACACACTTAAATTATACTATTTAAAATACGGGGAAATATAATTTAATTATAAAAAAATATCAGACGGTAGAGGTCAAGGTAATTGCAAAGTTAAAATCCCTAAAAATGTTTCATTTACAAAGTTTATGTTCAATGCTTTTGGTCACTGTCATAGAGTTCCATGAAACTGCACCTCTATAAGAAGTTAAGGTACATAAAACGGGTGTTAAAGCGTGGCACGACGAGGACGTCCCACGCTCTGAGTGAAAAACTGCTGGATCTCCTGTTGCGATGCGCATACTATCACACAAAGACTTTGGTAATGTGCCGCTGGTTAATAGCCAACTGGTCTGCCTGCTGCCCGGCAGGGCCTCAGTCGATGTTTTTTTGCCTATCATAAGTTTGAATATTTCTTTCCGAAACGAATTACGTCAATCAAATTCGGTCATCCATTACTGAGAAAAGTAAAGGACGAGCAGAAACATGACAACGGTATATAAATCCTGCTCTGCTGTGGGACATGGTAAAATTGAGAATGCGAAAGCAGTCACTAAAATACGCAGCAGAAAAAAAAATATAAAAAAACGAAAGGAAGAAGAGCTAGAGAAAAATAGATAAATGCCTTACAAGTTTTAATTGAATCTAACTGTAGGGTAGAACAAGAAAAATGCACGCCTCGAATGGGGAACAAGAGGCTAAAAAGGCTGAAATGAATAGAGTAATTGTGCATAAACAGAAACCCATAAGAGGATTGAAACGTGTAACGCGCATTCACAACTTCAGAATATTCATGTATTTTTTGCAATTTTGATTTCCAAATCAGTTCCTCGGGCAATGGTCGATACGCAACAGGTGTATTTTATTCGGAAATTAGTCACACTAGTTATTCTAGACCGAGAAAAAGTTGTTTTTGTGAACTTTTGTGCAGTCAAAATATACTGTGCAGACGGTCGCGTAATACAGTTTTTGAGAATTGCTAAAATTGAAAAGTAGCCCGGTCGTCAATCTTAATTCTAATTTTTCTTGTGCTTCCGACCTTTCACCTAAGTTAAGCTTATCATCAGCGTTTCTGTACAGAGAGCGCCGCTGTTAGGTTAAGCCTATATATATATATATATATTACTACACTAACCCGGACGATAATACTCAACAGTCTTCTGATACTCCTGGTTTTAAACCATTAACAAATTGGACACATTTGTTAAGTTGTTTTGTTGGTTGTGTTTGTTGAGTTGGTTTTATTTGTCGAGTTTGTTTTGTTTTGCTAATTCCACTACCTAAACCACCTTGAATACAATATACACTTAATGACTGGTCCCGAGGGAAACAGTTAGTTTTGTTTTCCCGAAATCTCGATAATTCCCAAGACGAAGTCGAGGGAAACATTGAGACTCGAGGGAAAGCAAAACTATTTCCCGAGGGACCAGTCATCACGTGTTTTGCTATATAGCGACAATTAAAACTGCGTTTTAAAGTTCCATCACTTCACTGAATATATGCGTATTTGACAAATTTTGCTGAAAGGGACAATATACGTTTTAACAGGAGAAAGAATAAGGCTAAACGAAGTGAAAGAAAGCAATTAAATCGCCAAACGTACAAGCAAGTTTGATTTTGAACTCGCCATTTGTTGTTGTTATCAAAGCGGGAAAAACTTCACAACACAGGTACGATTGAATAAAATTTACTTTATTTTTGTCGTAAAGTGTCTTTTATCGATAAAAAAAATAGGCTATATTCTCTAAATGTACTTCAAAAACTCATTAATAATTCATGAGCATATCAGCCAATCACACGACGCAAATCGATCACGTGCATGACCCTTTATACCTGGTAATCTACGGTCATTATGAAAAGCCTGGTGGCGGCTTTGATTTCAGTCACAGGGGAGTTCGGGGCTGAATGGGCAAACAATAGCATTATCGCTGAATTTTTAATGAGAATGATTTTAAAATGACCGTGATATTTATATTAAGATCACACGTAATCTTTATATAAAGATTACTGATATGGGTAGTAATTGTTCAGGATTCTTAGTGCAACAAATGGTGACTTGAATATTTTTGTGCAGTACTGTTTTATGAAATCTGGTCTTTCGCCATTCTATTTGGAATCTTCTCAACAAAATAAACAACCAACAGTTTAACAAGTGAGCCGTTATTTGAATGACTCGTGTAAATTGCCAGGTAAGCGACTGGTTCGCAGATGCAAGCTGTTTATTTCTACTCGTTCTCTACCTCTGAAAAAAAAATTGTCAGCCGTTTTATCTACCGTACCTGACAACTTTAGTATAGCATTTTTCAGTAGATGTTTTCCCTCACAACTATAAAATCCCAAAACTTTCGACAGGAGCCGGGAAGCAATGATCACTTCGTCGAAGACGTGGCACATGTGTTGTATGCTAATCAGTCTAGTCTACTTGTTTTTCTCGTATGCTAATTTCCTCTTTGCACAAAAGCGCAAATGTTTTAATTCCGAAGGGACACGCTTTTGAAAGAATGTTTTTGAAGCCGTTCAAAAAACTCGCAGCACGTGTATTATCAGGTGTAAAAACTCTCGGCTTCGCCTCGAGTTTTTAAACCTGATAATACACTACTGCTCGTTTTTTAAACTATACATAACAGCCAAATGTATCTTTGACCGATTACAAATTTATTTAACAACAGTGAGTTAAAATGTTTTTCACTCGGCTGTTTCACTTCGGGTAGTTTCAAGTCTGAGTGACTCTTGAAAACTCTGAAAGGCTTCCTTATAATTTTGCCCTCTACATTATGAACAAGTAATGTTCTCTCGTAAAATTAAGGATTAATATCACTCGGATTAAGGATTAATTGCCCTCGTCGCTTCGCGACAAGGAAAGCCGTGAATTTGAATTTAGAATAGAAAGCATTCAGCACTTCCAACTTCTAAGAGACCCTGCCAGGGTAAATTCCGACAGGCGACATGACCCAAAAAGTAGTGACAGCACGTAAAATGAAATTGCGACAAAACACAATCTTTCTCGGCACAATTCCGACAACGACATCAAAGCCGAGAATTAGCGACAAAGAACGGTGGTTTGGCATATTTTTTCACCAATTTGAGGTCCTTGAGGTTCCCTTGAACATCGCGTTATACATCATTTACGCAACTCCACAACTCCCTTGTTACGTGCTCGATGCGCACCGAACGATAACTGAGCTATTGTGACCCTCTATTGTAGAACTGTAGGCGTTTCATTATCTTAGAAAATGGTCACACCCACTCAGCCAATCAGTGCCCAGTATTTGTGTGCTCTATATCCCATAAACTGTCTTAAATTATGTAAAGAGGCGGGGGCTTTGAAGCCCAGGGAAATTGTGGGGTAAAATAACTACTCATTAGTATGCTCTATATAGAACATACTAATGAATTCTTTTGTTTTCCTTTGTCTAAAAGCCTAATTAGTATGCTCTATATAGAGCATACTAATGAGAAAATAGAGCATACTAATGAGAAAATAGAGCATACTAATGAATTACAGGCTGCTAATTTAAACAAAAACAACTTGCAGTTATAACAATGACAATTTTATTTGAAGTTTTCGCTTCACGTAACTTAAGCAAGAGATTAATCGCCAAAATAACAAAACCAAATTCGACTTAACAATTTTTAGGAAAAATTAAATGAAAGACTGGGTCTTTCTGCGTGTACCGGTACTCGTTGTCTTCTATTGTTTATTAGGTATTGTACTTTTGGTCTTGTTTTGCATTTGTATTATTGCCGTTCTTTGTTCCTTTTGTTTTACGTCATCTGTCCTCCGGTACACACAGAAACAACCGAAAGACTGATCTCACCATGGTTTGGAATTCTGTCTCTTTCTCTTTGCTCAATTTCGTTCACTGTCGTAGGCTTTTGGAAACGTGCACTTTTGTCCAATTCATATCATCCCCCAAGCACTCGGATATGTCTACGCCCTAAAAAGCAAGTAGCTCTTGAGTGGCAAGGACGGTCTCAAGTTCCTCGAGCTCTGTATACTGGCTCATAGCCGGAGCAAATGAGCCATCATAACAACAAAGAATAAACAAAGCTCCAAAGAAAGAAAAGCATTGTTATTCATAAAATTCTACCAACGTTACGGCGACATCCAAAACAAAATAACAGCGTGATTCCCAAGTGTGAATTTCTTCGCGGATATGACCATTTTCTAAGACGGTTAGACAATGAACGCTCGTGTCCTATGGGATATAGCGCCTCTCGCATTAGATAGAAGTGCCACTCGGGCTACGCCCTCGTGGACTTCTATCTATGCTCGAGGCACTATATCCCATAGAACACTCGCGTTCATTGTCTAACCCTTACATATCGTACCATTATCCACCTCTTCTAAAATTCCGACAAACTTTATTGTTCGATAAATTTCCGACAGCGACGTGAAACATTGATAAAACACCGACATGAGACATTGTAAAATTCAGACAAGCGACAAGGTGAAAGGTCGGAAGCACAAGAAAAATCACAGGGAGCAGAGGAGCCAAATTTCACCTAATTCGCGTTCGATCTTAAAGTGAAATTTAGTTTACAAACATAACATCAAGCTACTTTTTGACATTATCATTAAGTAATTTCACAAAACCAGTGTTAATCTCTCGATCAATTTAATATCAGTACACAAATAGTAAGGTTTGAAATGTTATTGCGATTTATTTTAATTCAAACATACAGAATTGTTTTATTCTTGCAAAATATATATGCCATATACCATATTTTAAGATGCCTATGTGGGATTTTCAATGCGAAATCTTAAACGCGCTAAATTTCACTTTTACTGATTTCTAAGTTTCTTGTTTATCGTCGTCATGGTAATATCAATTTTATCAGAAAATAAGCTAAAATATATCTTGCCAAACTTCAATTCAAAACCAGTTATTGGTGAAAATTTCAAGTTCATCTGACTTGGAGAAGACCGCTTAAAAGCCGATTGAAAAATGTTGGTATGGTCTCCAGAAAACTGTATCGAACCACCTTAAGTGTCAACGCAAGAAGTGGCCCTGAATTCATCTATAGCTTAGCCTAAACAATCATATGGGTTTTAACAGAAGTTTCAATCAGCTTGACATTAAAAGCTTAGACGGACCACAAGAGCATGGACCACAAGAGGCGTGAAAACTTCTCACCTTGCATCAGACATGCCTTGATTCCACCGGGATTCGAATTCCACCACGTCCTTACATTTTATCGAGCTTGCCTGTTTCCTTCGCAGACCTTTATAATATTCACATTATTCACAATATTCACCTAGCGGACAAAAACAATCACCGAATGGCACTGATCGAAGATATTCCGGAAAAGATGGCATGTTTTCGTGGAAACGACGCTAACATGTTCAGATGAATAAACTCATGCCAAACGCTTCCGGTCACGCGCACACCTCTCGTATGACGTATTTCCGTCACTAGTATGTCGCGGTCCACCATATCCTACGAAAGTCAACTTTGAACGCCATAAAGAGCGATCACCGAAAGGAGTGTTTACTGGCTCTCTTCATCGAAATTGTTAAAAAGCTGTCCAGAGATTGTCCATATAAAGCTACACGCCGAAAATCAGAACTTTTTATTGAATCAGATGCGAGTAATCGGGGATCAAAAATTAGGCTCAAATCTGTTTCCTCCCTTGTCTCTCTTGTTACTGCGTAACTGTGATTTTGTGGTGCCCCCAGTCAGCAATCTGCGGTTACCCAACGGAAAGCTCCGATTACGCTTGGGGTCCCGCTGGGGCGAAAAACAGACTCGCCTTTGATCGAACGGGTAAAGGTCAAATTTGGCTCCTCTGCTCCCTGCGGAAAAATTAGAATTAAGATTGACGACCGGGCTATTTATCAATTTTAGCAATTCTCAAAAACTGTATCACGCGACCGTCTGCACAGTACATTTAGACTGCGCAAACACTCACAAAAACAAGTTTTTCTCGCTCTAGAATAACTAGTGCGACTAATTTCAGAATAAAATAAAAATTGCCCGCGAGATACTGATTTGGAAATCAAAATTGCAAAAAATACACAGACATCTTTGCGGAAGGCGACGCGTGTGAAGTTAGAACTATAAAATCCAAGTCTTGTTTTGTTTACATAAAACTGCTTTTCAACCTACGTAATGAATGAACAAAGAAAACGTCAATCACAAATTGATAACAACATAAATTCCCATAAAAAGGAGTTGAGCTGTAAACAAATGCTTCGACGATCTATATTCTTCCAAAAACAATAGACTTGCAGAGTTACGCAGCCTCAAATGCGGTCTTGACCACTGTTTGAGAAATGTCAAACTTGTCTTGAGTAGCAAACCGCGAAAAAAATGCAGGGAAAAACAACTTTGCAAACCCTTTTCTCCGCTAAGCACAACAACATTGTGTGTATTGTAACTGACGTGACATCGGCCATGTAGCCACGTGACAAACAAAGCCTCGCTTTGGTTTCAAAATTGCTAAGATCCCGGATGTTGCGTGGCGTCATACGCGCATGTCTTGCGACGTCATACACTCCCGCGAGCTAGCCATGCGCAACGCTCGGACGGAGGGACACACGCACGGACGCGTCCGCGAAACATTCCGCTAGCCATGACCATGAAAAATAACAGGCATAGGTTCTCTGAGTATGGAGCTCCGCGAGCGGGCCTTCGCGCGAGAGCTCCGCTAAAAAGTCGTATCAATCAGCTCTAAAGCATTTACCGTCGAACGCGGCCCTGTATTTAGTGGTCACCCTCTATTAAGCGGTCAGTTGTCAAAGTCCCGAAAATTACTTCCTTTTGACCTCTATTAAGCGGTCACCCCTATTAAGCGGTCGCGGTCACCCTTTACTAAGTCCCGACGAGCTGTTTCTAGACCTTTCTATTGTCTTGACCTGTATCAAACGGCCAGCTCACCAGGTAATTGATTTCCTTGTTTATTTTCACAAATCATTAAATCGCCGGATATTAATGTTTCTGCCTTGAGGTCAAAAGTCTTTTCAGCATTGCGGATCGAATTCTTCTTTCATTAATGAGTGTTAAGCAAAGTGAACGATATACTTAGCGATATTAAACTACGGAAACCCAAACAACAGACATTGATATCTAATTATTTTCTTCTTAGGACAAATAGGTTTAAAAGACAAGACTCAAAAGATTAGTACAGTGTCTTTTTCTAACGACCGGCTCTAATACCGGACGCATGAACTTGGCGTTACTGTTTTGTTACTCCCTTTCTATATTCTATTTTTCTCAAACCATGTTATTGTTGCAGTTACTTTTAACCGAGTAAGTGATATTTTTGTGCGCTTTTATGCATAAGCTGTATACACTACGTCATTAACTGTGATATAAAATGGCATTTTCACTGTGTTCTGACCTGTATTTTGTACAACCTGTATTAAGCGGTCAGCCTGTATTAAGGTGGCTCCGTTGTTATTTCGGGCGCACTCGTCTATGACAAACTTTGGATCATAACTTTTCCGGCTCAAAAGCGATGCTTATGAAACTTTGCGAAACTTACAGCTATTATTTAGCAATAATACGATAGAATTCGATTTCACAGGGAAAAAATATTTTTAGTGATAATCGGGCCTAAATGAACCCCACGTTTTGAACAAAATCGCACCCTGTGAAAAATTTTGCTGTTATATTTGTGTTAAATTTCTGGAATCAGCTTACATTGACTTAATACATACCTTTACCAAGTTTCAACAAAATCGTTGGAGCAGAAGTGCGGAAGTATTAAGGCCATCAAAATTTAGCCCTAAAATTCTCTTGAAATTTAAAAAATTTTAGGCTCTTTGACAAAACAATCCACGAACCCAAATTTCAGGGAGAAGCCTTCCCAATGCTTGTTAAATCTAAATTATAAGCCGATTGCAAATCGTGCGAACCGTTAAAAAGTACTCACTAGTTCTGTAAATACTAAAACATGCTCCAAAACTTGCTCAAATCTCCAATGCTGCGTTTTCCATTATTTTTCGAAAATTATCCCGCAGTTTGATTTTAAACTCCTTCCACATGAATTTCGTGGTACTGCAATACTGTTGCATCGATTGTTCTTTGCTTAGAAGGGCTTTCAATTGGAAAAATAGTTGCTGGGATTATAAGCTGCTCCGCATCCGAGTTCAGGCGAAGCTGACAAGCAAAAGTTTATGAATACGAAATGAGCACGTGTGGAATGTATTCTTAGAATTCGCACCTTTGTAAGCGGAGCGAACGTGATATGCGCGCGTAGTCCCCGCTTTTAAAAACATTGCACCCCATGGAAACTTCCAATGGAGCGTACATGCTCCCTCCCCTCCTGGGGTAACTACTGCGCATATTTTGCTCGCCTCCCTTAAGGTGGTCAGACACGAGGGGTCATGTAGCAGGGACATGTCGCAGCGACATTCGGCAGCGAAAAAAATTTGTGTAGTACACACTGAGGGACATGTAGCAGGAACTGTAGCGGGGACACGTAGCAGGGAAAAAATTATAGCGCTTGCACACCACATGAAAATGTCGCGGGGACTTGTCTCAGGGACATGTTGCAGCGACACGTCCCCTCGTGTGAACTGATGCTATCATAATTGTGGAAGACCAATTTTGGAGACATTTTGTCCCCCGCGACGTGTCCCATGAAGTTCAGCAAGTTGAACTCCGCGAGACATGTCGCGGAGGCAAAATGTCCCCAAGATTGGTGTTGCATAATTATGATAGCATCAGTTCGGTAGTTTCTTGGTGTTGCGGATGGTGTGATCACCAAATGACGTAAAACAAAGGATTCAAAAGACACTGAACAATACCCACACCACAACACAAAAGTTAACTAACAATGGCTTCCTCGACAACAAGAAACACCCATCAGTTCACACGAGGGGACGTGTCGCTGCAACATGTCCCTGAGATATGTCCCCGCGACATTTTCATGTGGTGTGCAAGCGCTATGATTTTTTCCCTGCTACATGTCCCCGCTACACTCCCTGCTACATGTCCCTCAGTGTGTACTCAAATTTTTGTCGCTGCTAAATGTCGCTGCGACATGTCCCTGCTACATGACCCCTCGTGTCTGACAACCTTTATAAAGGTGCGAATTCTTAGAATAAATTCCACACGTGCTCATTTCGTATTCATAAACAAAACTCTGAAAACTGCTTGTCAATGCAACAGTATTGCAGTACTTTAAAATTCATGTGGAAGGGGTTTCACACCAAACTGCGAAATAATTTTCGAAAAATAATGGAAAACGCAGCATTGGAGATTTGAGCGGGTTTTGGAACATTTCACAACATTTACAAAATTCGTTAATGCTTTTTAACGGTTCGCACGATTTGCAATCGGCTTAGAATGTAGATTTAGCAAGCATTGGGAAGGCTTCTCCCAGAAATTCGGATTCGTGGATTGTTTTATCAAAGAGCCTCAAGGTTTTTAAATTTCAAGAGAATTTTAGGGCTAAATTTTGATGGCCTTAATACTTCCGCGCTTCTGCTGTAACGATTTTGCTGAAACTTGGTAAGGGTATGTATTAAGTCAATGTAAGCTGATTCCAGAAATTTAACATAAATATAACAGCAAAAGTTTTGCACAGGGTGCGATTTTGTTCAAAACGTGGGGTTCATTTAGGCCCGATTATCACTAAAAATATTTTTTCCCAGTAAAATCGAATTCTATCATATTATTGCGAAATAATAGCTGTAAGTTTTCGCAAAGTTTTATAAGCGTCGCTTTTGAGCCGGAAAAGTTATGACCCAAAGTTTGTCATAGACGAGTGCGCCCAAAATAACAACGGAGCCACCTTAAGCGTAGCCTGTTCCAGGCGTTCAGTTAGTGGGGCGCGAAAGAAAGATCGGCCGCAGGAGAAAAAAAACCGAGGGGAGGCTGGGGAAAGGGGGCGAAAGAACGCCTGTGAAACTATTTTTAAAAAGCTTGTGGCGGTATACCAGAGTCTGGTATACCCTCTGATTGGCCAAATTTGACATCTGTTGTCAACACTACAGCGTTGTTGACGCAGACATGAAATGCGATATAGCGTGCGAAGGTCATCCTTCATCGAGTCACGCACGGTTTGAATCTGTGTTACAGCAAGAAAGATTTCCCGCATGTGGATAGTTTTCGTAAAGAACAAAAAGATTGTATTCAAAACCTGTTGCAGTTTGAGAAGAGATGTCTTCGCCATTCTTCCATCAGGATTTGGAAAGAGCTTGATCTTTCAACTTTTGTTCATAGGTTAATCGCATCGCAAAGAAAAGCTGTTTCTACGATAATTGCGGTTATTCCGCCCGTCGAGTTAAGAGCATTAAATCTCATTCCTTGCTTAAGGAATGAACGCAGACTGGAATGAACGTAAGAATTTACTAGCATCCGTGAGATTTACAAAACAGCAACCATGCTGCAGATTATCTGTTGGATGCCAAATCAATTAATTAACGCTATTATAAAACAACGGAGGTTTATCCAGGCTCCACTGAGACACACTACTCGACTACAGAACTAACTAAGGAGCTAAAACTTATTGCAAAAATTCATGATTTCATCGCAGTGGAATTTTAGACTACGGCATTTTGAGACTTAACACCAAAACCCAAAACCGACCAAATCCTTGTTTTTCGAAACCGGCTAAGTAAGAAAACTCGCGGAACTTTGGCTCCCATGCACTTGACATTTTTTTGGCAAAACCTACAAAACGAAGAAGGGAAGACTTGCAAATCGTTCGATAAAAAGGACATAGTGTTTACCGACATGGTGAGCGAAGCGAAGCGAAGTTGAAGGAATACGCGATTTTGATTGACAGCTGAAAACCACAACAACTTTGCCGCCGCTGTCGGCGGTCAAAAGTGGGCGGCGTGAGCTTTTTAAAATTAATTTCACAGGCGTTTCTTCGCCTCTATCCCAGTCTTTCCTAGCGCCGACCCTAGCGCGGCGCGCCGCTTGTCGCTGCTCCCCACCATCGAAACGCCTGGAAGAGGCTACCTTAAGCGGTCACTTAGCCATTCCCCGAGGGTGACCGCTTTATACAGGTTCGACTGTATAATGAACTGGATAAACTATCAACAATCGCAGCGCTGTGGCTTTGGAAGCAGAAGTGGGGGTGGGGTGGGGGTGGGGATAGTTGTGGTGGACGGGGGGGGGGGGGGGGGGGGGGGGAGGTGGGGACTCCCATATACAAGTGACAGGGGAACACTTACCTTTGCACTCATATTTAGAAAACCCGATTGTTGAACCATCACAAACATGACCAACAGGGAGGCAGCTATTAAAATTACAAACTTGGCCCTTGGCGAAGCCATGAAAGTTCTTTCCTGTAACAAAGGAGATGAAAGTAGTCTTTGTTAGATAAAGGTTTACAAATTTGGGACTGAGTGGGACGATAAAAAGGAAAACAAGATTTTAAAAACAAACAAACGTCTGGGAGGAAGAATTGGATAAAAAATAAGTTGTGTTGCAACAATTTTATCGGGTTCTTGAAAGCTTTGTTGGTGATCAAAAATAATAATTTTTTTTGGCAAAAACATTTCATTTTTTGGACCACTAACATGGCATCTCATGACAGCTAGCTCTCATCGGTCCGGGGGGATATGGTTATTAGTTATGCGAAGCGAACATATGAAAACGAGTGTTAGTTTACAGCGTAAATCACCAAGGTGTGAATTTCAACAATTCTGACTGCTGCTTAGCAACGTTTACTTAATATGTTCGTGTTATTTTTATAACTGTCCGCCCGTTGCTATGTTTTGTTTAGACAATTAAAAAAACAATTATCTAAATCTCCAGATAAATTTACTTCGTTTTTGTTAAGTGTAAAACTGAATTTTCACTGTCGCGTAATTTCTACGTGCGTATAAAAGAGATTAGAGGCGATGTATGAACAGCTTGCGCAGACGTGTTAAAAAGTTGAATTGTGCCCAACTTTTTACTTTTACGCAAGCTGTTCATACATCGCCTTCAATCTTCTTTATACGGAATTGTATGAAGCCGTTCTTTATCTTTCTCTATTATTACCTTAACGCAAGCTGTTCATACATCCCCTCGAATCATTTTGTTTTACGCACGTAAAAATTACGCGAGAGTGGAAATCCCGTTGTTTCTCTGTATTACGTGACATCCAGACCGTCGAGGCTATGCAAATTAAAACGCTATTATCATACATAATTAACAGTTACGGGAAAAGTTCATACTTATATTGATGGTTATTTATCAGTTAAAACCGACAATTGGCAATAAATAAATTACTATAGACTCAAGAATGAACAAAACGATTGAAATAAGGACGCTTGCTGTTAAAGATCCGTCGTTTCTAGTTTCTAGTTGTAGCTTGCCTTGCTTTGTTTCTCATAGACTTTTAGCGATAAAAACATTTCGGTATATGCCGCTTCAAACAATAGTCGTTGATACAATATTCGAGTTATGTGTAGTTACAATAAATATGAACGCTAAAACTGAAGTACTCAATCTGAAAATCATGCAGTTAAAGCTTCACCTGACGATTTATACAATAGAGAGCTTTTGAATCGAGCGTCGATCAATCGTATGAATTTTAACACTACTCAATACAAAAGAATATTAACTTAGTACATGAAATGGCCGTTCAATTGAGGTGCCGAGGGCAATAAAAATAACTTGGTGGCACCAAGGAATCGGTGAATTCGACAGCATATTAAATAGACATTTATTGATGTTTTTTTTGTTTCCATTTTTGAGCAGACGCATGAGGCGCTGCGAGCGATACACAGGCTTAGAAACATACAGTTTTAAAACAATCACGAGGCACAACAAAACTTACCATAACGCAACCGTAATAATTTGTCAAATTCTCGGTAAAATTTAAACATCTGTCGAGGAAACAACCGAATACAGCCATCCTTTAAAGCTGTTTAAAGCTGACGAAGCAATACCAATAATTCGATGCCTTTGACGTTTATACCTGACGATTTATACAATATATGAGAGCTTTTGAGTATCGATCAATCGAATGAATTTTAACACTGCTCAATATAAAAGAATAATTTACATGAAATGGCCGTTCAATTGAGGTGCCGAAGGGAATAAAAATAACTCGGTGGCACCAAGGAATCGGTGAATTCGACAGCATATTAAATAGACATTTATTAATGTTTTTTTTGTTTCCATTTTTGAGCATTGATCATGCATTTGACACATGAGGCGCTGCGAGCGATATACAGGTTAAACATACAGTTTTAAAACAACCACGAGGCACAACAAAACTTACCATAACACAACCGTAATAATTTGTCAAATTCTCGGTAAAATTTAAACATCTGTCGAGGAAACAACCGAATACAGCCATCCTTTAAAGCTGTTTAAAGCTGACGAAGCAATACCAATAATTCGATGCCTCTGATGCTTATAGTTCCCACATACACAATTACAAAGCCGAAATGCTAAACATGAAACGAATTAAAGGGAAAGTCATTCATACACACCTTGTATTATGATGCACTTCGCCGCAGCTAAAATCTGTCTCTTCAAAATGGCCTCCTTTCGGTTTGACAAGGCGGCGGTTCATGACATTTCCGACGCATTTACAGTTGTAATTTGTAAACTGAAACTTTCGTGTCACGCAATCGGCAATGACAAAAAATCAAAAACATGTCCCACCGGAGCGGTTTCTTTTGTTTTCCTCGATTTTTGCACGGGGTAATTTTTGTTTTTGACTGTAGTGCGATCAGGCCCTTATTACATAAAGAAAAAATTTAATGTCTTGCAAAAAGCGTAAGAGCTGAACCGAGTTCAATGTATCCATTCAACCAAAATTTCCGGGCCAAGAACAGGGAAAAGAGGTCCACCTCAAAAGGTGGACCAGTTTTTTCGAAACTTTTCCGGTTGGACCAAACCGATCCATTGAGGTGTGGACCGAAATTTCCGGAAATTTTGGTTGAATGGATCGCGCCCAGATACACGGTCCGTTTTCCGTCGCTTCTTTCTTGTCTCCTCCTCTTCCAGAGGCTGTTTTAACGTCGAAAGCATGACCAGCAGAATGACAACTTGGTCCTCACCGGATGGTAGGCGCAACAAAAATGACAGTGTTGACAATAGTCCGTGGATTAAAATTAGCAAAATTACCATAAATATACTCTTGCATTCGTGTTTGCTCGGGAAGCCTTCGGAAGCGTAAAAACAAGCAATTTTGTGTCCAAGAATTCAGCGCGGATATAGAATTTCATGAGATGACACGGCAGGGAGGAGAACTAGGTGTATTGTAGATTGTCATATCTGACGCAAAATTTTAAATAGGCTTTCAAAGGAAAGATATGAGCCTTCAAATTCTAACATTGATAATTTTACTCCTTTAAAAGCTAATAACTTTTAATTAAAGTTGAAATAAAAAAATCGGCTTCACAATACGGGTTTTGACGGATCAGTGAGTGGTGAAATCAACTTGCTTTGTGTTCTTCTCGAGGAGCAAACTCGGACACGGAGCAAATCACGTTTTAGAAAAATATAACCTACGTATATTATACAGAACATTACCGTAAAAAAGCCAGGCCCTCAGTGGAAATATCCATGTGGAGTTTGTAAAAAGCCCGTTAAGTCAAATCAGCGTGGGATTCAGTGTGATTCGGCTCTGATTCGTGTGATACGTGGCAGCATGTAAAATGCATACAAATGAGTATCTCTTCCTACGAAAGTTTAGCTAATTCGTCCTGCTTGTGGCTTTGCCCAGGTTGTGATATTCCAAATCACTCTGATTCTTTACTGAATGCCCCTTCATCCTCGCTGGAACTTTCGAACTCCTTTGACTCAGGCCCCGTCCACACGTATACGTTTACGTTCGTAAACGCATATTTTTTTATGCGTTTAGGCCTCCCGTCCACACGTAAACGATGAAAACGCTCTCCAAAGTGGATATTTTCGAAAACGCCGTTTACCTGTTTACGTATGGACAGCGTAAACGGATATTTTCGTAAACGCTGATGTCACAGATTCGGACCCAGCCCACAAATAAAGAAAATAGAGCAGATATCCAATATGGAGGACGGTCTGACGCATGCTCAATGTAGATTTGAAGCGTTTACGTATCGTTTTAGCGTTTACGTGTGGACAGGTGAAAATGAATCGTAAACGAAGGCTGGCTTCGTGTGGACGGGAGCGTTTTACATAAAAAAAAAATATATATATATGCGTTTACCAACGTAAACGTATACGTGTGGACGGGGCCTCACTTGATTTAGAAGGAAATTTGTCATCACTTCTTCCGAGCGCCAAAGAAGACAAAGAAAAAGAAACCACCCAAAACAACAAAAGGCCTCAGCTTAAAAGTAAGTTGAAAATTTACAACATCGATTTCCAGAGTATCAGAAATAAGTCCACCGAAGTCCAAGCATTTTTGAATACTGAAAAACCTGATGTCATTATTGGAACCGAAACTTGGCTCAAACCAGATATAAAAACCTGTGAATTTTTCCCTGCAAGCTATTCTGTTTTCCGCAAAGACCGGCCGGATGGATATGGGGGAGTACTAATAGCAGTCAAGGACCTTACCTGTCAAGAGCTTGATAACCTTCAATCTGACAGTGAATCTATTTGGGTTAGGGGATCTCTCTTAATAGAAACAAACATGCTTACATTGGAGCTTATTACTCATGCGCATAGCGCGCATGAGGTAAGGTTCTGGCTTCGTTTTTCTTGGTAATTACTCATGCGCATAGCGCGCATGAGGTAAGGTTCCGGCTTCGTTTTTCTTGGTCCTTTTTTTTTTTGGTGTTACATTTGTGTATGCAAATTTATGCACGCATATATTATTACTAACAGGGTCGTCAGGTTACATACAAATTCTACAAAAATGGCTGCCGCGCTCGGCAATGTGCTTGGTTTGGCTCGAAGTAATAACACACTTTTAAAATATTCAAAATGGAAAGGGAATTAGGCTTTAAAGAATACTCAGAAGCCGCTGTAGTGGAGAAAAAGGAGAGCTTTAAGCGACGAAATCTTTCTTCGAGGAACTTCATACATAGTTTTTTCTTCAATGCGGGGCTGTTTCTTTCGAAGAAGCAGACTTTTAAAGAATTTTCAAGCAGCTGAGTCAAGCCGAGGTACTTTACCGTAAAAGAAGTTAGATTTTTCGATGGGAATTTATGTTGATATCAATTTGTGATTGACTTTTTGTTTGTGTTCTCGTTAGGTTTGGAGAAATGTTTCTAAAACGTAATCAAATTCAGTCGTAATAATATCTGATATTATGTAAACAAAACTGAAGACCTAATTTTACAGTTCGCCTCGCTAAAATTAAAAAATAGCCCGGTCGTTTACTGATTTCATTGCTTCTAAAAGTAGTGTTGTGTTTTCAAATGTAACGTAAAGAAGTCATGGTTTGGGAAATAAAAAGACGAGTGTGTATTTCATCGCATCAGGAATCAGTAAATTAAATATTCAAAACGAGTACAGTTGTCAACAGACGGTCGCGTAATACTGTTTTTGAGAATTGCTAAAATTGAAAAAAATAGCCCAGTCGTTTTTCAATTTAGATTTCCAGCGATTTCCAAATCAGTTTCTCGGGCAATTTTCAATACCATTTTATTCGGAGTAGTCATACTAGTTATTGACAAAAAAATTAGATGCACCGTTTTACAAATACGCATTGTTTTCTAATTGTACAATTGGGCTAAACTGTGGAATACCGGGCCACTTATTTGCATGTCATTGAATATGATTCTACCAATTGTTTTTCTTTTCTAGCCCCCGTAGAAGGCTTAATTTGTTTTGCAAACCGAAATATC